>RHGK01000030.1:0-196938 GCA_005281515.1 Taphrina wiesneri
CTAACCCTAACCCTAACCCTAACCCTAACCCTAACCCTAACCCTAACTTACTTGTTAATGTCAGCTCAATCTGAGAGCATCAGGATCTGACCTTTTGATCATGTCAAGGGACAATCCTTTTAGCGTCATATCTACAGTAGACTCTCCAGCTGTGGACATGAAAAGAGATCGTTTCACTGGTCGATAAAAAATCACTTTAGAAACAGGGGCTACATGTGATGGGGACCAGGTCAATCAATTTTCAAGAACAAGCTCTCTAGACTTATCAATATCATGCGAGCTCGATCGCGAGAAGAGCAGCGACCTTTTCACGTGCAATGGTGTGGAGATCAAGGATATATTATATGCTCACTACTGAATGTAGTGGTGATGCTATAGTATCTGCAATTGGAGTTCACCACACAAATGGAAGTTGAGAACAGCTGCCTCGAGTGAATCTGCACTAGTATCAATAGCCAACATGGAAGAGTCATGAAGCACATGCAATCCAGCCACATCTGCCAAGACGTTTGAACTGTCTCTTGTGTCCTCGCGTATATTAAGACCATGTCCTTGAGAGTTTCTAGACAAATTGAGATCAAACTCAAATGCAATTGTTTACGAGATCCTGATCTGTGCCGGCATGCTCAGTGCTGTCGTGTGCGGCCTGCCATCAAGAACTTCGACTGCAGTCGGAGGCATTTCTGGAGTCGTCACGTCATGAGCTACGCACAGGGAAGTATCTCGGCTGACGATCTGATCTCTCGACGCAGCGATTGACTTTGAATATTCTTGCTTGCCAGGTTTCGTCTCTCACAAACAGTTTACGATCGCGGTCGACTTTAGCGACGGAGTTTTTACACGCCAGGCCGGCTCAAATGCGAAGGATACAATTCCGATGACGAGCTCCAAAGGTCGTCATCCAACGATTGGAGAAGTTAGCTTCGAGCACTTCGCCTGTTTATTCGTAAGCACCCGTGGAAAATGTGCTAATAAGCTCACAGGTGCGACGAAAGCCACCGGAGATGGCAGTTCAAATACCTTGCAGGCAGCTTACGATGTACCGGCCGAGGGACACACTTTCGGCGGTCTTGGACCAATGTGTATCGACATGAATCCTCAGCATGTGCAAGGATCGATGAAGCCAAGGCCACAAAATGCAGGGCTCAGGTGAAAGTCTCATGATCCTGTTATCACAAGTCGCACATTCTGGTACAAGAACGAGCGGTCCGTCAGATTCAGTCTCCAGAGTGCATTCCAACATCCGGGATCCGGAAGGGCTTCGATGAGATTGTATCAACTGCGACTGGAGCAGAGTAGATAGATAGGACACCGTACGGCTCATAGACTCCGTGATGGTAAGATGTTTTCGTTTAAATGATGGTCAGGATATATTGCTTGATCAGAACATGATCGCGAAATTTAAGCCCCAAGCATGATAAAACCAATAGCTCAAACCCTTACAGACCTGCACTGCAAGGGAGAGCGAAACATCTGACTCATTGACACCTTTTGTTGTAAGATTACGGAAGTATCGTGCCTGCAAGATCGGTTGCTTGATGCAGATTTGTGTCTTCGTCGATCTCACGAAAGCCTAGCTGATTGGCATGGACACTAACACAATGTGTTGTGATCAGTCGCTTTTCGTCCCTTCTGAGCTGACACCAGACATGGTAAACGATCGAACACAAAATACCCTTCTGCACAATTATGCAGTCTTCGATAGCAATGGAAAAGTAATTGGGAAATAGTTTGGACTCCTCGTGCGAGATTGTTCATTTTGTGCGGACCCACAGTGACCATACGTGAATCGTACTTATACTTTTCCGAAATCCTCACTATGCCTGCATGTCAAGCTCAAGTCTTCAGCATAGACCTACATATAATCTGGTTCCTCCCGAGAACGTTTCTGTTCGCGAACATCCTATACTCAATCACTGTAGCAACAATTCGGAAATCAAACACTATTTTCGTGCTCAAGATGCTCCGCTTGTGTTTTTGATTGGTCATCACTCAAATTGCGCTCTGTCCTCTTTTTCTCAGAATAGGTGATATTCGGTTGCCAATTCAGGGTCTGCCATGGTTTGAGACCTGTGGTCCATAGATCAGCCCACAACTCATCCATGTTCTCCAGTGAGAGACCGCGAGTTTCTGGAATGAAGAAATAGATGAACAGTATTCCGACTGCACAGCAGCTACCAAATACAAACCCGTACTTTGTGCCAATCTTGTCTGTGATAGTCGGGGAGAAATAGCCAACTAAAAAGTTCCAGATCCAATTCGAGGATACTGACAAGCTGATACATTTCGCACGGACATGAGTCGGGAAGAGCTCGCCAGTTAGGATCCAAGCTCCTGGACCCCAGGACGAAGCGTAGCCAAAGACAAAAAAGCACGCAAATACAGTCAGTGCTATCCCTCCTGAATAGATTGGAGAACCATCAGGATTGATCGCAGTGAAGCCGACGATAGCGTAGATGTAGTAGCAAACAAACATGATGAAGCCCCCAGCAATCAATGTCCTGCGACGACCAAATCGCTCAAAGTACCAAAGGCCCGGAAGTGTGCACCAGAAGTCGATAGCACCAAAGATCATCTGAACGACGAATGGATCCGTGACACCGATTTGCGAAAACACGGTGGTACCATAATAGAAGAAGAAATCTGAGTTGTCAGCATTGACTTTGATAAATGGAAGTGCATTCTACTGGCTCCTGTAAGTTGTTGCAGCATCTGTATGATGATTCCGCAAGTCGTTCTGTATCCAATTTTTGGTGTGCCTACAAAGCATTCTACCCACCCATTCCTGGTAATCTTCTGTTCTTCCACGATTTTGCCTCTCATTTCATCAATGTCTGCAATGACCTCGGGATCTTCGATAGTTGTAGAGCGAACAGTAGCGACAGATCTAAGAGCTTCGTTGTACTTTCCCTTGGTCAAGAGATATCGAGGTGACTCCGGCAGCCAAAGTCCTCCTATGGCAAGAATAAGACCCCACAGCAATTGTAGTCCAACCGGTATCCGGTAAGAGGCAGAGTTCGTATAGTGTCGAGTGCCGTAATCGATACAGTATGCAACCTCAATCCCTGCGGTGATGAAGACTTGATAGCATGCAATCATCGTGCCTCTCAAATGTTTGGGAGCGGTCTCGCCTGTCGCTCGTCAGATAATAATTTTAGAGGAGAATGTATGATATCTTACCTTGATACATGGGCACCAATGCGGACAGTGCTCCTACACCCATACCTGCAACAAACCGTCCGGCGAGCAGATTGCGAATGGAAGGGCCAGTCGTAGTCAATTGCACAATAACGCCCACCATGTAAATAAGGGTCATTGCGATGATGGCACCCTTCCTTCCAATAAAGTCTGCCACCGGAGTACCAAACAGAGCACCAGCCAGTGTGCCCAAGCTCAAGATCGAGACAAGGATACCGGAACGACTCGATTCGCATGTCGTGCCGTTGCAAAAGTCGTTCTGGAATGTCGGCATCTCCAGGATGCCCGAGATATAGCCAATATCTGTTTGCTGTCAACAAAATGTCAGTACTCATCATGATAGAGCGAACCATAGCCAAAGATAAACCCTCCTAAGGAAACAAAGACAGCAAATAGAACGACAATTGTGTTACGTTCCCCCATACCTGCCGTAAAAAGGCTATAGTAAACAACGCATGAGCTATAGACGGCGATGCCGCCCTCTTATACACATTTCGTCGAATCATTGAGGCTTGGAGGATGAGCAGAAGTACGGAAGAACGGCATTTAACCGGAAGAGCGATTCTGTGGATCGACGTCAGCTTCAACTAATTGACTCGATTCTGTGGGGAGAAAGTGCGGGGGACAAGGAATTTGTGGAGTAATGATCGACGGAATGGCAACTTGTTCCGACCAATGAAGGAAATTCTCGGATGGAACGTGAAGGAAGTGTCGATGGGCCATTCATGGATCCTGTACATGAATGTGTTGGTTCCGTGCTCCCGAGGGCGTTTTCCTTCTCGCCATTCCCGTCTACTAGAATGGCAATTATCGACGTTTGTGGTTGAGGTAACTTACCTATTTAGCCGCGATCGATGGTCATTTCACCCGAATTTGCCTTGTGTTTCTCTCGGAGAAGAAGTGGGATCAAGAATCCTGTGTGACGCTTTTGCAATTGATATGTAATGTGGATGTACTTGAAGTGGAGCTCAAGGAAAAAGTATTCAGCCAACAGATTGAGTTTATGGGTTAGGGTCAGTTCTTTGTCTGATTCGCATGCATACATACGCGAGGTATCGACCTTGCACCTTGCCTTGCCCTGACTTCCTTAAGATCATTCATCAACATGCGCATTACCAATAGAAAGCAATCTACCACTCGGCTCGAGATTCGACCTGATGTCCTGCACTGAGAAAAATGAAATCAAATTACTATGATATGCATACCATTGTATCATCTGCTGCTTCGGTGATGAAGTGATGTGCTACCGTCTCGATAGCAGCATACGTTCGTCAACTATTCAATCTTGCATCATATTCAGCCGCCAGTTTAACTCGATGCTTGCTTGTCATATGGATTGCTGCTAACATTTATGCCAGTTTGCACCTGCCGGCTAAGCATGCACATACAGACAGTTGAATAAGTCATTCGTGCAAAGTGATCAGGCCAATTGCCTGCACACCCAAGACGTGGCGGAGCTGTTTGTAGTACTCCCTATCCGCAATACCGTATAGGCCTACAATGTACCGTTGTTTCGGTGGCCATAGCATGTGATGTTCACAGCCCTTAGGAATCGTCCAAAATTTCCCACAAGAGACACCATTATGCTTACCTGTCGAACCGAAATGGATGGCTCTGATTGATTGACCACACTTCTTTACGCTCACAAAGGTCCATCGTTCTCCCATCTTTAATTCGTAGTGATTATAGTTCAGCTCAAAGAAATCGTGGTATGGGAAGTAACCGTGATAGCCAGATTGAATTCGATCGGAGCCGTCTGGCCGTGCATACGTATTTTTCAACGCGATGAAATCATGTCCATGGGGTTCGCGGAAACAACGGATTTGCCTTAAGTACCGAAATTCGTTCTTACCACATATTATGTCGTTAGTATCATCGAAACTCATGAACGTGTTCTCTATATTTGTATAATTAATCCCAACTGCTGGGCCATACGCGAGTTCTCTGTCTGTTGTCGCTTTTGTTCCTTTTGTTGCTTTTGCCGCTGTCTTCGCCGTAAGTGACTGGTTATACATGGACATTGGCCACGATTCTGCATAGTATTCAGTATCTGTTGACACACTTTGACCGCTTAACCCGATATTGAGGACTGACAACTCGAATGGAGCACCGCGTACACCGCAGATGTTGAGCATAATCAGGTGAGCAAGATATATTGAAATTTTCAACACTAGCATAGATGCATAGACCAACAAAGACACGATTTGATCGCTGGGTGGTGTTAGAATGCCTTTAAAGGCTTTCAAAAAGTGCCGAAAGCTCTTAATTTATGTTCTTGGCATAGGATGTCGCGATCTCTGCGATAAGCGCCAGCAAGGATTATATTAGCAATATCAGAAGCCACTTGTCAGAATGCCTAGTACACAATGTGGCTGATTACATGTTTGGACAGGAACTCTTGTGATCACGTAGAAACTCAGATTTTAAAGTTCTGAACCATGTGGCCTGATGCCTTGACGGCGCTCTTAGCACTACATTCCCAGTCATTGTCGCTTGACTACGTGCGATGATCACCGATCGTCACCATACCGAGCCAGGAGTCAACCCAATGACTGCTATAACAAGATGCACAGGCACGCCGATAGATACTAGCAGTCACGAGCAGAAGCTTTCGAAATGTCACAGATAGATCCATTTATTATGTGCACGACGAAGTCGATCCTGAAGTATCGTGAGTAGAACTGGTTAACTCTGTTAATGCAAGCTGCCCATCATGATCATCTTCGGGTTATCCGGAAAGCAGGAGCGGAGCCGTGTGACATCACTGAAGTGCTGCTTCATCTCATGTATGCTATTTACTTGAATCAACTGACATTTACCACGAAAAGCTATGAAAGGCCCAGGGAATTCGACAAACAAATCAGGAGGGAACGGTACAGGCATCTCGGTTGCCCTCGGACTTTTGGGAATCATCGGTGGACTATATTATTTCAATGCGCGTCCAACAGCGAAACGTGTTGATCCTGTGGCCGAAGCGATGCAACCCAAATCTGCATCAAAGTAAAGACATAAGGCATCACCGACCGAGAAATGTGCGTGACATGTTGTCTTTGTTCGCCATGCAGTTAAATAACAATACCGGGATCTTCACAATTTAAAAGCTCTGATTGGAACAACGCATGATCAACATCTCTGAGGTCAAATTGACGATATCTTGCTTGAGCCTGGACTTTTCCGTCTTCGATATGGATCCAGTCTTGCATTGGGATTGACTTGATTGACGGCAAATACAATATACGACTGTCGAGAACGAAGGAGCTGATGTTTGATCAAACTTTCTACACAGCCTATGTACATAGCCGGAAAGAAAAATACCGCAGAGATCAGCACATAAAACTCATTTCAATCCCTGTTGCCCACAGCCTTACTATTTTCTTGTTTTACCCCACCAATGCCGAGGAGAAAGGCTAGACGGACGAATGCTATGATCAGGGTCCCCAATATGTTTGACCAGTCATTATTGTTCCAGTGTGTAATCTCGTTCCGACCCTCGATGGCTAATTGTCGGGCAAAGGCCCCGAGCATGAAGACATCCAGCACGAGGATGGCGGAATGAAGGACCTTCCATACAGTAATATCATTGCGCTTCGTGATGAGGAAACCAAGCGAGAGTACTATGAGTGACGCATGCCAGCCAGCTAGTGCGTCCAACAGGACAATAGTCTCAGTCGCAGGGGGGAGGGAGGGTGAGATTGTGAAGGTCTTGAGGATGAAACGTGGTGCAGTCGTATATGCCCAAACACCAAACAAAGGTAGCGCTACGTCAAATATGCCAAAAGCTATTCTGTAAAACAAGGGGATCGAGGGAGGCATCTCCTCGTGTCGAAACGTCTGTCAAAGTGTCTGAAAAGCGACAATCAAGACGCATGATAGTTGATTTTCCATCTGTACATGTATCTGGTGCACCGACCATTTGCTTGCGGGCTCCTGCTGAAGAGTGGAGCTGAAGGTGGGGAGGGGTAAGCTGGCGATCGAAGCTCAGCCGAGAACCATCGGAATCTCGTCAGTGCCAACTGACCTGTTGGTTAGGGTTAGGGTTGCCATCTCACTGAAGTCGCGTACAAAGTTTACGGTAATCTATCGAGGGTCGCACAAGAATGTGGTTTATGTGTACCTGCTACCGTAACTGCGGTAACTGTCCCGTAAAAAGCCATTTCCGTTGCGAGCAAAAGCCGACGTCGGCCCATTCCCCACTCGAGCAGCTCACCCAATACTATTTCGCTCGAATGAAGCACTGGGAAACTCAACTTACTCTTCTGGCATTGTGACTTGACCATCGGCTTCCTTGACTAATCTGTCCGGTACAGTACTGTCCATCCGAGACACATATCTGCCCATCGATCTTCGCATATGGCTTCCATAGGCTCCGCGCAAGCAGGTTTTGTCGGCATTGATGGCGATGAGCAGGCTATGGCGTCAAAAGATGCCAGTAGAATTGCTTGTGCTCGGTGCAGGCGTCTCAAGATCAAATGTATCGTGGAAAATGACGCTCAAGGACGCTGTAAGCGTTGTCTCTCTTCAAAATCACAGTGCGAGGATGCTGTGAGTACAAAAAAGACACTGAAGCGCAAGGACTCTGATCGCGTCGCCGATCTTGAATCCACTGTGGAGCAACTGCGCTTTGCCATCACTCAGATAAAACAGCCTGACAAGCCAACAAGTCCTAGTGTTCACACGCCGCCAGGCAAAGGCTTCGAATTACCTCCAATACAGAACCTCAACGGCTCCTCCACAAAGACCTGTGGCAATCCACGTCTATCATCAAGCTCAGGAATCCCGCCTCCCAGTCCGCCAGAATCACTTCAAGGTTTCGATACAGAAGGACTCGACGAATTGATAAGGTCAAAAGTCATCTCACAATCGGAAATGATTGCCCTCTACGACAGCGTCAGGTCTCGGTTAGCATCGGCACTCCGACTGCCTAGTTCCAAGACATACTGGGACCTGTATCGAGAACGTCCGATTTTACTGCAAGTACTCATTACGATAGCAAGCTCCCGGGACTCGCTCCTTTTTCCAGTTTTGTCTGAGAGATCGAAGAATAGGCTCCTGTACGAATATTTTGTCAACAGCACTCGTCGACTGGAACTGATACAAGGTTTCCTGCTGAGCTGTGAATTCTGCCTGCCCGGTGATCAGGCTAGCTTTTGGATACTGCATTCTTATGCTGCTCTTGCGACAGAGATCGCACTCGATCTCAAGATGTACCAACCACGCTCGAAAACATGTCCCTTGCAATACGACGAGCTTGAGTATGAGCGTACTCTCCTGTGGTTGTATTCATGTCATACGGGCATGCTTTCAGCAAGTCGTCGACAGCCGCAACGGGTACAGTGGACGGATTATCATGAAGATTGCAAGAGACAATTACTGGCTTCCGACAATCCCGATCGTCGCATAGCGATGACGACAAATCTGTCCCGACTGCATCTTGAGATTCAACAATCCGAGCGCTACTTCACTTCTTCTGAGGTCTTAAAGAGCTTTTCTGAGAGGATCGATAGATTAGAGACATCTTTTGGGACTATAGTGGCAGGTCTGTCACCTGCATTCTGCTTGTAATATACTTGTATTCTAACTATTTAGATGAGCCAAAAGTGGGAATAGGTCTCACCAGTCTGCGTCTGACATTACATGAAACCTACCTCCGATCTACAAGGACTGACGATCCACTGAACACGCAAGTAGTCATCTCCAAGGACATCTGCATGGGGCTTGCGGAACGCTTGTTGAGCCTCGTGGAAGCCTTACGTGTCGATCTCGGGTATCCTAGTTACCTCTACGTGAAACCACTACATGCTTTGCTTGTGGTCTGCAAAATGACGCGATACACGAAAGGACTCGATGACAATTGGGCACACAACTATGCTATGCGTGCTGATGCGGTCTTGTCCACACAGGGTATGCGCGGACAAGGTCTTGCGCGTCTCGTGGGCGGAAAAGCAGGTGCCATCGTCCGATGGTGGAAAGCATCACCCGAACTTGGCAAAGAGGAGAACTTTGGAGAGATCATGCAGAGAGTGGTCAATACGTCAGACTCGCAAGCCGTCACGACCCCTAGTGACTTTGACTTTCAGATGTTTGTTGAGTAGGGAGCGCATTTGACTTGTGAATATATTTGCTAACGATTTTCCAGATTGTTCAATATCGACCCAGAGACACTTACGTGAGGATCAGCCGTTTGACGGCGTATGCCGAGATTGATTCAATTCAAACCTTCTGTATGCAATCAAATGAATGACTGAATCCGACATCGTCCACGCAGACACCCGAAAATGATCTTTCTGTAGAGCACATGTCCACCAGTTACGGTCATATCAACTAAAAATAACTCATAAAGTGACAACTTCAGTGCCGTGGGATTAGTATGAACCTGGAACCAGTGGCAATTATAAAATCACCTTGTATAGCTGTTGACGTTTCAACAAGCTTGCATCAAAGGAGAACCTCGACGAGACAGTATATTTCAAAGGTTGAACTATGCATATCCATCCACTTCTAGTGCTGCACTCAATACTTTTTGTATGTCTAGGCAGTCATCTTTCACTGGTATTGGCCAATGTTGTTGCTGCAAATACTGGCGCGAATCCAGCCAATCTTGGAGGCATCAAAGCAAACATCCCCATGAACGATTGTGTGCCATGGAGTGGTCCAGAGCATCAACCAGGGTTACCACACCGAAAAGCCTTTGATTACGATAACGCACGGACGACTAGAACGATTGTTCCTGGAGTTACAGTTGAGATGAACGTTGAAATTCCCAAATTCGTCTACGTGCCGACGCGGAAACTCAGATTTCACATCTGGAACGACACTGGTGACGTCAAAATCCTGGTTCTCAGTATCTTCCGAGAATATGAGAACCATCACTCCGATCCGAAAGAGGAAATACTAGATGGACAGATACCGCACCGATCAGTCCTTTTTGTGGTGCTTCCACACTCAAACAAGGAGTATTGTATTTACATGCTGCCCAACGACATCAGTCTCCAACGAGGGATGGCTATTTACATGTTGTACAAGTGATCTTGTGCACATAGACAAAGCAGGAAGATCTCCTCGTCCCTGTTGTTCCCCGCATCTCTCGAGTTTCGTGGCAACATGCTACGATAGACTTACATTTACCGTTTATGTCTCTTGACAAATGCAATATCTTCTTCAATCTCAACATATCTTGGACTGATGCTCATGTCTCAACTTGTTCGTGAGAAATCTATCTTACCTACACAAATTCATACTTTATTTTATGCACCTCATTATTCTAAAATTAAATACCATGTTTCCTGCTCTTTTGATGATGTCCAAACTTGACGACTCTTGCCATGCTTTCTGCTTCACAATATCCGTCTTTTGAGTTCGTGCTCTTTTCACAGCACTATAGCACGCTCAATGACGTGTATTTTTCAGTTTCAGTCCCTCAGCCTGCGCCATACTGTACTCCCGTAGACTTATACCCAGAATATTCCCTGGCGTAAGGGGTCGTCCCTGAACACTTTCCAAGTAATCTATCGTTCCCCAGATGCGCAACAACAAGACTCTGAAATCTCCTCCTCGACGATGTAGCTCATCCACGAAATAATCCCGCTCGATACCTACGCGGTAAAAGGCAGCCACGTGGATGTCTGGGAAGGAAGCATCGAGCATCAACCCCGGTGTCTCCATGAACCCCGCAAAGACACCGGAAATGTGTCGTATCGCTTGATAGTGCTCGTCCTTGGAGATGAATGGTGCTAAGAACATCATAAACATGTGTGGCACGGTACTAGGTTGGGCCAATTGTGGATCGATAAACTTGATGACGGGTGAGAAGGGGAAGCCAGGTCGTGCCACGGATTGATAGACACGATTCTGTGAACCGTAAATCTCTTGAGATGTGGCTTGGTAATCGGTGATGAAGTTGCGCGCGGCGGCCACTTGATCAGAGAATAAGTCTAGGATGGATTGGTGTTCTGCCATGCTCGCTGGGGGACTTGTCGAAACGATGTGATAGTACCGCGTCAACAGAGGCATGATCAGGCGGTACCCCTCCGAGGTCTTTTCGTGGAGCACGCCGATGCTGTGTCGATCTGCTGGAGTGTAGAACGATGGCCAGTGAGTATCTTGCGATAGACGGATCGCTTTCGAATGATTGAGTCGACGGTTCAAGGCCAGTAAATAATTCGGAAGATCTCTCTCCGTTCTGCTTTCAGGGGCTGACGTGGGTATATCGACACCAGCGTCTTTGCTGACACTAGCAGATGCGGTTCCTTTCGGAGAAGTAGGTGAGCTTCGATTCTCGGTGCTAGTTGAAGAACTAAGATCGCTGCCTTGTGGATTGGGGACTTTCGAGGCCAATGTGCCCGTCGCTCCAGCATGCGCTTGTGCTTTCAAGAGTCTTGGGAACCGGAGTTCTGCACCATCACTCAGAGTATTGGCTCCTGCCAAATGTTGGTACTGCGCAGCTTGGTTGCCTAGTTGGCCTTCATACTCTGCCAGAAGCAAGACACTGGCCCATAACCGCAGATACGACTACCAAATGATCAGCAATAATCATCAGGAGATTGAGTTCCTAACCAGGTTGTCCATTGTTGTAGCATCTTTGCTCAGCAAGATATTTCGCAATATCGCTATTGCTCGTAAATATAGTTCCGAAGCAGCCTTGAAATGTTCCATTCGTAAGGCCGTGAATGCACTGATTGAGACTGACAAGGTGTCGTCTGCGGTGCCCAGTGATAAATGGGGAAGGTAGAATGTGGCCCAATTGGCCTTCTTGCCCCGTCGAGCTGGAATAGTAAGGATGGTAGGAATGGCGGATCGTCGAGGCAGTGCCAACAAATTTGTCCATGCACATCTAACATGTTCAGTCATGCATTCTGCTGATTCGTAGTATACTCACAGTTGATAGTTGTATTGATCGAATCTGGAGGTATAATATGAGACAAGCTCATTGCCAGAAGTTGACAATGACGGCACAAATGCTTGCGTTGGAGTACTCTCTGTTGGAAAGTACTCCCCGCGGTCGCCATAGGCGGTATGGTCGCTGTGAGCCGAGCTCGGAGTCGTCACGACCGATCTCGTGTCTCCTTGTCGAGGCATCCCCACCTCGTACCGTGTGTCAAAAATACAAGTCTGGCCAAACAGCAAACAACTAGTGCATGGAGCACTGGAAGTGTCGCATATTTGGTGTTGCATTCGACAAGCACGGCAGCCAATGCCTGAATGCCCATGCAATCTCTTTCGAGCCTTGAGTACTGTTCGATGGGATGGCGGGGTCATGACTGACATATCGGACCGGAGGCTACCCCGGTATGTCGGGTTGTTCTATAAGTATCGATATTCGAGTACAGTCCGACAGTCCAAATTTGTACAGTTGTCGAGCAGATCTATGCATTTTTGTGATGCATCCTCTGTTGTCGTCTGACCAGCTGACTGTCCTGCAATAATCCCGTCATAACGTAATGACCAGATGGACTCAGTTGTCCGGGGCGAAGAATATCGAGTGACGGACGTAGACCTGTCAAGGTGGATAGCATTTCATGGCAAGTTCCATGATCGACAAAACTTCCGAACCCACGAGGAGCGGTTCTGAAGAAGGCTTAGTTACAACGACCCCGAGGCCCACCACCTGGAGCCTGACTGAGGGAGATCCGCCAACAGGACTTTTCTGTGTATTTCTGCCTGGCGCCCGGTCGGTCGGGGGAAGCAGAGGATGGAGTGGGAATGTCTGCCACTGCGTAGGATTTGGTTGATCCCGGTGCAGATGCGTGGATGTGATTGGCTGAGAAGTTTATCTTCGCCTATAGCCGGTATAACATCTCCATTCGAGCCTTTGAAGGTCGTCCTCTCCAGTTACTCATGATCCAAGGCTCAGTGTCCTGCTCTCCTCATGCTGGCATCAGCAAGTAGCTGTGTCCGTTGACAGGTCATCGACATGATTTTGTCAGAGATGTTGGTAAATTGTCGCACTACATGCATATTTCAATATGTATGACTCAGTCCCAAGGTGATTGAAGATACTCCTTCTCGTCCTGCGATAGAGGTTTCATCTTCTGGAAATATGCTGTTGTCATGTGGCCAAGCCATTGGTGTCCTAGAAATCAGTGTCATGTGCCGCAGAGTCTCTGTTGCGGGAGTGTCCAAACTAGGACAGCAATCCGAAGGCAGAGTCGAGGCGGAAGTAAAAAGTGCTGCACCTATGACGGAGACCCCAGTCTACGGGCGGAACGTTCCTGATCTTCATTCTGACGGGACCTGTGCACTCGAGGCTTGGATGAATGATGGCAGATCCTGACATGAATGCAGTGCACATCGTACGAGCGCCGGCTGTCTGTGGTGACATGCATGAGCAATTAAAAGATGGCCCATTAATTGACCATATGCATACCCGTGACCAGATAATAGGCTTTATACTTGAAGTTTACACGTCACATCTGTCTGTCAATATGATTCGAGCCTTGCTCAACCCTGTAGAGTCGTATTGTACGATATAGGCAATTGCTTCTGCTGTTTTATGTATGCATATGCCTGTGCCAGCAGTAAATAATCTTCACGTCGACTATAAATCTAGAATCGAGAATATATATATTCCGTCCATTGAGCAAATCACGTGATAAACCTCCTCACTAAGTTGTCACTATCCACGGAGGACCCGAGGGGATGACATGCTTGATGCTATGCTACGCTAAGCTGAACAACGCTTGCTTGATTTTTGATGAAGCATCAGATGCCTATGTCCACATGCGAATAGTACCATCAGCGCCAGCACTGAATAACCACGGTTGTCTCGTGTGCCAGCAACATTCCAAAACACCCAGACTCTCCTTGACATCATGCCCTTTCAGAATCTTGAGCGGCACGATAAGCGCATTTTGACTCAGGTCAGAGAAGACCATGCCATGGAAGACCTGGATGGTCCCGTCATCTGAAGAGCTTGCAAAGAGTGGATATCTCTTGTGGTATTGTACTGATCTGACCGCTTTTGTATGGTATTTCAGAGTCCTGTACGGTCGAGGCGAGAGATCTGTGTCGAACCAGGCCAATTTTTTGTCGTAAGAGCCGATGATCAGATTATCTCCACCCGGGTGGACAGACATGCTACTGATCCATCGAACTCCTGATTGCAATGTCCTTTGTAACTCTTGCTTCTGTAGATTATAGATTCGGACGTATCGTTGTGTAGCGACAAACAAGACCGGTTTGGAGGGATGGAACTCCACGCACTGCACCGCTCCCTTGCTTTTTGAGAATGGAGATTGAGAACTGTGCTTCGAGAGTTGATGGATCAGGACTGTGGATGGAGTTTCGGGAGAGACGGTGGAGAAATAGTCTCCTCTTCGATGCCAGTCAATCTGTTTCACTTCCTTCCTCGTAGCGAGCACCATGAGAATACCTTCGTCATTCTGCCTAGCAGTAGATCGTAGCCACTTACAAGCAGGTTCTTTCTTCGAAATGCTTGTCGACGTGTTCTGAGCCTGGTAAGCATAACCAGTTTGACAGATTTCACGAGTAGCATTTTCTATGTCTTCCGAGACCAGAGTAGTCGGTGAGACGAGATAGCAATTGTCACCGGCTGACACCGCTAAAAGTGCTATGTCAGGGTTTGGGTTCCACCTGCAGGCAAGCACAGCAGCTCCATCGAATTCGCTGATTGATCGTACACATCGTCCCGTTAGCACCTCCCATATTCTTAGAGTCGAGTCGTCAGATCCAGTGGCTAACCAATTGCCGTCTGGGGAGATGTCAAGACACCTAACACGTCCTGTATGTCCTTTCATGGTATGTGTACAGCGAGTTGGAAACGGACGGAGGTCTTGTGGTGATGGCAATTTCGGGACTAAAGATTCTGGGTCAATGTTGAGCTTGTTGCGCCGAACACGAGGCGCCAAATAAAGGTCCAAGCAACGCTCAAATCTTTCTTTGATCACATCAGCGTATCCCGGCACGAGTCGCAGCGACGAGTATTTCTTCGGAAGGTAGTCACGAGGTCTGTCCTCGGGATCCATTGCATTCCATGCATCTTCTTCTTCTTTAGTTGGCAAATACTCGGCGGGTGGATTGTAAGATTCTGAGTGAGTCGGCAAATTCATCTTTGGAGCTGGGATGTTCATGATATGATCAGGCACAGCTATTTCGTCCTGCCAGATGTCGTACTGCTGTGAGACTCGTTCGGCAGTTTTGGGTCGATTTGGTACGATACGACCTTCTCTGATTGCGCGAACGATTTTGATAACTCGCTTTTGTTCGTGCTTGGACGGCACAAATCTCCTCTTAGGTTCTGGGGCAGCATTCAGAGGAGTTTCTTGTAGCACTCCAGAGAAGTAATCGATATAGTCTTCGTATGCATTATAGTCAGCCTCAGGCATTTCCGCACGCTTTATGCGCTTGATAATATCCAATTCCTCCTCGGTGAGTTTGACGTCCAGACCAGTATTGCGGTCTGTGATTCCGGTGTAACCAGTACTACCTTCCATCGTCTCCAACATGGTATCAAGCGCCTTCCCAACTGCAGGTCTCATTATGCGTTTGCCGTTGATATCATATCCGAGATGTGGCATCGTATCATACAAAGACATATCAATATCTCCTACAGTGTTCATGCCGCCTTTCGTTGTGTCTTCCGTCGAGGAGTCAGACTCATACCCAGCCTCAATCTCAGGCCTCATGCGTCTGGGCTGTCCATCTGCGCCTCGGATGACCGTGAATATCGAGTCATTGTCGCCTTCGCTGTCTGATCCGCTTTGTTGAAACTCATCTAAGTCCCCTCCTTCGTCGGGATCTTCGTCGCTCTCACTTGGGTCGTCACTCAACTCATCTGCGGTCGTACCATTCGATACACTGTTGCCCACTCCATTCAGCTTAGTGTTTGATGCTGCTTCGGCACTAGATTCCTCGTCGTCCTCTATGTCTGACAGTGGTGCTAATACATCACTGTCGAGCTCCTCGTCCACAAGTATCTCTCCTCTCAGAGCTGCAGCAATAGCTCTCTCGATCTCAGTCTCTGATATTTCTGAGATTTCTGAGGCAGCATCTGAGTCCTTGTTATTCAGATCAAGCTCTGCAGGAATATCTGAGACCAAAGATAGCTTCCGAAGATGCTCTCTAGACCGCTTCGGCATGATATAGCTCTTCGTTTTCACGAAAGAAAGCCTCGAACATACTCACCATTTGTGATATCTTCTTAGCCTCCGACAAATTCTCAGGGCACATGTTACCGAAAAAGACGTTATCAAGACGACGAGATGCGATATCCGTGAACCCTAATCCTCGATTCCAGACCCTCATTTTGCAGCTGCTGAAGTGAACTCAAATGCATATGCATCCATGTAAAGACAACTTTGACCGAGATGATTACCTCGATTTATAATGAATTATGACATGTATAGATATATTCTAGACACGTATACGTATACGAGTGACAGATTCATCATTGGCCTTGCGCTTATGCAACACTTTTCTGATCAGGAATCACAATGTTTTGCCGCTTTCTTACCTTAGAAAGCTGTTGTACTTGGGAAAGAGCATGCCTAGGCCAATTGAGCTGCAATAAGCTCTTTGTATCTCCCATTCCGTGCAAGAAGCTCTCGATGAGTGCCACCTTCGACAATTTTTCCATCTTGGACCACATAAATAATATCGGCACCCGCAATAGTGGTCAGACGATGCGCGATAGTGATCGTCGTGCGTCCCTCACTTGCTCGATCGAGGGCCTCCTGAACGGCACGCTCGGCAGTCGCGTCTAGAGCTGAAGTTGCCTCATCCAGCAATAATATTTGTGGGTTTCTGATTAGTGCTCGAGCTATACACAGTCTTTGACGCTGACCTCCGGACAATTGCGAACCCTTGAGGCCAATCTCGGTCTCGAAGCCGGACGGTAGACCTTCCACGAAATCAAGAATATTTGCGTCCTTGCAGACCTTCACCAGATCTGCATGAGTAACCTGCGTAGGGTCGGTCGCACCGAGGGATAGGTTCCATCCGACAGTTCCCTCATACAAGACCGCGTCCTGTGATACTAAACTCATTCGTGCGCGATGATCTGCCAGACTAAGCTTGCGAATGTCTTGACCATCAAACGTGATCGATCCCTCGATAGGGTCGTAATACCTCTGCAACAATGACAGTGTCGATGTCTTTCCCCCACCACTATGTCCACAAAACGCGATGTGCTGCCCTGCCTTGATCTGAAGATTGAAGTCAGTCAGCACTTTGACATCGGGTCGGGAAGGATATCGCAGCGCAACACCCTTGAATACAATTTCCGATCCTTGTGTGGGCTTTTCGGTACTGGTTACATCCGCGGTCGAATCGTTCAAGGTTTGATACTTAGGCTTTCGTTCCAAAGTCTGGCGTATGATTTTCATGGAGTGGAACGCTCTAGAGATATCAGGAATGAAAGAAGACGCTCTACCTGTGGAGAATGAAGCAATGATTACAGCCTCGAAAGTCGAGTAGAATGCAGTCTGGCTGATCTGGTTTGTAGACAACAATTGTGAACCCCACCAGAAGACCAATCCAGATATCCAGAAGACCAAAGCCTGCGAGAATGCAAAACTGAAGACTCCAACAATAAGATATCGGAGTCTGCGCTTCTCATTCTCAGGCTGAAGCATGTCTGCGTAAAGATCATGCACAGTTGCTTCTCGAGTTAAAGCTTGGACCTCTCGAATGGCGCCTATGTTGTCCGATGCATAACTCGCACTTGCGTCCTGGGCATCTTGTCCATCATTCTCGTACTTCTCCAGAAAAACAACATTGGCATATGCCACGATCACGAACAAGGTGACAGGTGCCAGACAAACTACAGCGAGCTTCCAGCTCATTGCATAAGCCAAGGCTATAGACCCAAGAAGGTTAAAGGTAGAGATCAGTAATTGGGAAAGTACGAGTCCAGAAGCTGCAGCTATGGCTGCCGGATGTGATGAGACGCCAGAAGTCAAAGTACCCACAGAATTATCCTCATCGTCAAAGAAACCAACTTCCTGGCGCACTAAATTTCGCACCAAGGAACTCTTGAAGTCCCGTACCATGCGCACTGCAGCAAAGTTGAGGAAGAAACCCGAAGAGAAGCCGGAGAAGATAGCAATGATGGCGATTATTTCAAAGAAAAGAGCATAAGTGTGGACGTCACTTCGTGCACCGGCATCTCCAGCAACAATCATGGCGAGTGAACTCACTGTTCTGCCAACGAGATAACCAGAAATAGGGAAGGAAGCCCCTACCACAGCAGATCCGAGCACTCCGAGTAGGAACCATGGCCACTGGGCTTTCGCGAATGCGAAAAAGCCTCCGAGCAGATTCAATCTCGAATACTTGCGATTTTCGTTCTCTGGCGGAGGTATCAATCCAGCCGGATTTGCTTCAATGTTGGTTGGCACTCTGAGCAACTGTCGGCCTTTGGTCGTGTTGTTCGCTGACTTCGAATTGTCCTTGGTGGTTGTTCTAGTCACATATGAACCATGCGTAGAACCTGCCAGAGCAGCTCGACTGTCATACGTATCGTTGCGATAGGCTCCTTTCGGCCTTGCGTGGACCTTCTCACTCGGTAATTTGTCTTCATCCTCGGTATCGTTCAGACCGGGGATGTAATTGTTTGCATTGGTGGTGTCCACGAGCTCCTTGTAAGGACCATCATGCGCTAGGAGATCATCATGCGTGCCCTGCTCAAGTACGCGCCCGTTTCCCATCACGACAATCTTATCTGCATTCTTTATCGAAGAGATTCGATGAGCTATGATGATGGTGGTACGGTCTCCACGCATTTTCTCCAACGCCCCATACACTCGCTTTTCAGAAGTTGAGTCTAGTGCTGAGGTAGCCTCATCCAAGATCAGTACCTTTGGGTCGCGAATCAAGGCACGCGCAATTGCTACTCTCTGACGTTGGCCTCCAGACAAGAAAGCACCGGAAGCGCCCACAAGTGTATCAAATCCTTTAGGAAGATTCTGTATAAAGTCCAGGGCGTCCGCTGCTCTGGCTGCTTGAGTAACTGCTTCTGCCTTTTTCTCCGCGGATAGTCCTTCCAGATGTGGTACACCAGTCATTCCAGCGGCGATATTGTCAAAGACCGACATGTTGAACATTGTCGGATTCTGACTACACATTGCAACATTGCGTCTCAGATGTAAGACGTTGTACGCTTTGACGTCTTGCGAGCCTAACGAAATCGTTCCTGAGTCAGGATCGTAGAAGCGAAGAAGCAACGAGGTCACAGTACTCTTACCAGACCCAGATGATCCGACAATTGCAGTGGTCTTGTTAGCCTCAAACTGAAGAGAAACATTGTCGAGACTTTTCTGTGACGGACGAGATGGATACGCAAACGTGACATCTGCAATTTCCACTAATCCGTCAATTGCGCCCGTGTAACCTTCCTCGGACCAAGAGTCGATTTGCGGTATTCTATCAATATCAGACATGTTTTATCCAGTCAATCTATACCCTTACCTGTCAATATCTCGAAAAATGCGAGCCTGTACTTGTGACGACTCTGCGATGGTCGAGATTTGTGGCACAATACCAGCAACCGAGAAGAGTCCAGACAGGAAGACGAAGAATGTTGTGGTCAGTGGTCCAATACCTATACCTCCGCCATTGGAATCAAGGAGCTGACTTCCCCACCAGAATGCAAGCGCAAAACTCGTAATGACACAGTAGTATAGCACACTCAACTCACTGCCACGAACGGCGGCTTTCTTGCCCCCGATGCGCTTGACTTTCTCAAGATGCTCGTCATATCTGATCGACAAAGCTGACTCTGCACTGAACGCTTGTGCGATACGTATCGAACCTAGCACTTGATCAAGGAAACTGCTGGCCTTACCTTCTGCCTCCAATTCCTGGTCTGTAAATTTGTTGCCCATTCGAACAGTGAGCCAATACAGAAAAAAAGTGAATGGTATGAGCGAGAGAAGCACGCCGGCCATTCTTGCAGCCTTGATGAAACCTATGATGATGCCTACAACGATCGTTGTGAAACACCAAATCGCAAACGCAAGTTTTTCGCCTATACCACCCTGGATCAACGCGATATCCTTCGTCGTTCTTCCGGCTACTTCTCCGGCACCGACGTGGTCAAAGAAGGAGATGTCTTGTCGCAAGATTGACTCCAAATAGGCATTCCGGATCTTTCTCGCCATTTTTTCCCCGGCTCGAGTAAAGCAGTACAAAAAGACCCAAGTGAATATCAATTCTCCAAAGCCGACTCCTAGGATACCTGCTCCTACAGTCCTCGCTTGGGCTCTGGCTGCTTCGGCCTCGGCTGGAGAGAAAACACCATTCGTTGACGCAGTGTTGGCCGCTGTAAAGTCACCATAGAGGAGATCGAGACTAGGAAATGCAAGACCGGCCAGCAGAGCCCCTGTTGTTCCAGCAGCGTAGAGTAGGCCAATTTCTCGGTCGATGTACCGCGTGAATAGGAAATAGTCTGGCAGCCACTTTTTCTTTCTAGCATTTCGTGAATGATTTGTTCTCGTCCGGCGACTTTCTGTGGCCATCTTCTCTTTTTCGTCTTGTGTATGCTTGAATGACACCACCGTATCATTCGTGTCTCGCGAACTAGGACTTCTCGTTGTTCTCGCCACACCCAGATGACTATCGCCGCGGGCACCAGCTGAGTCGTCCACTATAGCTAATCCATTGACAGTCGTCGGAAGGCCGGCCGTAGTCTCCGGACGAGCCTGCATCGAATTGCCTCACTAGATCTTGACCTCGATAGTCAACTTCAGGGTCTGATAAGCTAATACAACATGTCTATGCGAGTGGTACGGCACTCGGAAAATGGCAAAAGATGGAGTCGAGAAGGAAAATTGGTTATATACGTAATTCTCGACCAATCGCGTGGCCGGATCCATGTGTCACGCTGTGCAGATCTCATCTGCTGGAGATTTTCATTTCAAATCTAATCAGATCCACCGTCAGTGTCACCTCGTACCAAGCTTCTTTCTGCGTTGCTATCACAATTCATGGCAATGGACTTGTGTAAGGTACAAATGAGGTATTGGGTATGCTATGCGCTACTTGCTAATGCTTCATGCTCAAAATAATGCTGGTGTCCGCGCGTGCGGGGACAAAATCATGAATCCTCCGAATCTTCCGCACCGCTCGCCTCGTCACTCAGTGCGAGCGCTTCTTCCAATTCACCCTCGCTCATGTCCTCAACATCTTTTTCCTTCAAAGAAGATTTGCCTTTCCCCGTAGCAGCGCCTTTCGCAGACTCCTTCTCAGCTGCTCTGAGCTTGCCTCTCTTGGAACGAGAACTGGATTGTTCTGCTTCCTCTCTCTTTCTTTTCACGTTCTTGATCTGTTCAGCTTTGCGAGCGTCCTTCAGCCGCGCTGCCTGCTCATGGTGCTTCTCTTGTTTTGCCATTTCCGATGCGGTCAGGGAGATTTCGCGGTGATACAATACTGCCCCTGACGACACTTCTGAGGTCACCTTGTAAAGGGACATGGTCATACGCGGACCTAGCTCGACCAACTTGACTCCTCGTTGTTCTCCACCAGACGTACTGGTATCTGTCGAATCTTCGCGCTTGACGCGAATCGCTTTAGACGGTTCGACACTGATCTTGGAGTCCTCCTCATACTCGGACTCAGAAGCAGAGTCGTATCCAGCCCCAAGAAGAAATTCACTGACGTCGTTGAGTTTAGAGAGATCCGGCACGGCATCATTCCTTTTCCTGCTTTCTCCACTTACAATCTTCTTCATCTTCTTGTCTTGTCCCAGCAAACGGGTATTGATGGCGTAATGCCGAAGCTCGATGTCGCTACCCGGTTCGTTCTTCAGACGATGCAATAACACAACTCTTTTCATGGTATTGAGTGAAGCAGTATTGGTGTTGAGCGCTGGAAACATGTTCTGAAAAGTTGTTCTCAATAGTTCCTCTTCGGGATGTTCTTTAGAGGTGCCGGATGAAAAGTTGTTAAGCACGAGCAAGGGTGCATGTTGAAACTCTATTCCAGGACTTTTCGGATTCCTGATGATCTTGTTGAGATCCTTTGAAAGTGAGTATTCCCGGACTCGAAAGAACAAGGTCGGACCTCGAGGTGTTCGTGCGATTCTCAAAGTGGGACCCGACGTGGATTGATTGAAGAGTATGAGATGTGTGACTCCAAGTGGGCCAGCCATTGTGGTATAATCTCTCAACTTGTTATTTTTCCGCTCTTTCAGTCGTACTGCAGTATTGGGCGCCATCATCAGACGTGTATCTTTAGTGAGCTGCGACAACGCCTTGCCTGTAGTAGCGGACGAGGTCTGTATGACCATAGTCTTGGGAATGCCATCGTTTTCGCTAGGTTGCACAACCTTGTGAGTTCGCTTTTTCGTTCTCTGCTTCGCCATCGACGCAAAGCCTTTACCAAGCGATATGAGTCGTAACAAATCTGTATATCTTGTTGCGACATCGAATGCGATCGAGGTTGTGGTCGCGGTAGAAATCCTCAGGCACCGTGAAGTGGCTAAGTGGCTTGATAGTACGGGCCGTTATGAAAAGCCTCTGGGTACCACCAGGATCTTGAGACTGATGCTCCGATTGACGAGCAGCAGCTTTCCCTCTCCTAATGTTGACCTATAGCTATAGATCCTGTCAGCTTTCCTACCATCATTGATGCCGAGAGTATAACAATGAATAAAAATTGTAGCTAAGCAATAGCCCATAGCAGGAATACATTCTCATCAGAGGAGCGGAAATGAAAGGACGACTACAGACTTCTATTGCCTTTATGGCACGCCACTGCTATTTCGCTGTTCTACAGCTATGATGGCCTCTTATTGAGCCCACCGGATACCACTCGTTCTATCCACATCAGACTTCGTATCAACTTTTGCTTCGCCTTGCTCCTCTATACCATCGTTGCCATCGACATTCCTGATAGCTGCAGGAGCTCTATGCTTTGGCAATTCCGTAATCGGGGTCACATCGCTGACCAATGTTTCCACATCATTGAGCAATCCCACGAAGCATTCACGATACTCAAGAACGAATTTACGTTCTCTCTCGATCCCAGTAAGTCCCAACCATTCAGCCTCTCTTGTGTCCTCCATTCTTTCATGACTAGCAGCAACTGCATGAGATTGGGATTGGCTGAGTCCACGAAGCATTTGCTTGTAATGGCCATCCAACCGGCCCATTTCTAAAGACAACAATAATCGTGCCTCGTGGTGAAGATGAGGAGAAATCAGCAATCGTGTCAAGTGATCTAGCTTTCTTGCATTTTGAATGAGCCTTGCACGAGTTTTGATCTCGACATCGAGCACTTTACTTGCAAGTGACATTTCGCCTTCAATTTCCGAATTTTCGAGCACTTCGCCCATCATAATGACATCTTCGCCATCGCCAGGACCTTGAGGCTGGTTTCTCCCGACTGCAGATGTTTTTGAAGAATCAGTGCCATGAATTCCCTCTGAGGTCTCGCTTGCCTGACTTCGAGGGTCCTCTAGACGAATTGTCTGTGTCAAGATCAGTGATCGGTCGTCGACAGTGGCGAATCTCGACAGTGTCCGGGGTGACAGAGCCGGTCCTGCCTGGCTAATCGACCTGGTTCTGCGCAGTCCGATGGGTATATTGTCGCTGTTCTCCTGTGTCATGCGACGTTTGATCTCGTGGAAATCTCGAGTATCGAGCTCATTTATACGGTTCTGACGAGATCTTTTTGAATTGTAAATGTACTTTTTCACATCCGCAGCTTCGACAAAGACTTGTACTAAGAACGTAACTGTAGGAACAGCGATCATTGCATAAACGATGAATAGACATCTTCCCAGTTGTGACTTGGGAGAGTAGTCTCCATAACCGACCGTCATGAAGAAGACATAACAGAAATACAGAGCCTCGCCATATGCCCACCCCTCACTGTAGGAGAAGGCTATGGCACCAATGAACCAGAAAATCGCAAAGAACAACAATGCCAAAAATATGTTGCGTATTTGTCGTCGATGTGCGACCCGAGCAATTGAACCTGCTTGCACTTCGATCTCTTCTTGTAATGTCATGGTCCGATGAAGTGGCACCGAATGTACCGAATACGAATTGCCATGTTTTTCAATCACTGAAGCATTCCCAATGTCACCAGTGCCTAAAGACTCGGAAGGATCTGAACTGGATGAGCTGCTTTCGGATGTTTCTTGCCTAACTTGTTGCACAGCCTCAGACATGTTTAGACTGTTGAGATCTGAGCTTTTGAGGTTTGTAGACTGCTGCTTCTCAGATACTTGTGTCATTTGCTGCAAGTGCTCCCGCAATTGTTTCTGAGCATCTAGTCGTTCGTCGATCAAGCCTGCTATACTGCTGACCATGAGCGCCACATAAGTGATACTGAACACCAGATATGGAAACAGTATGATCTTTGAAGCAGTAGCTTGCAGGGCGATATCGCCGAAGCCCACTGTCAGAATACTGGCAGTCACAAAGTACAGCGCTGTGACGAAAGAGAAGGTCTCAAGCTTGCTGAAGGCCAACGATCCAAGGCCCATGGACACGACCAGCACAAGCACGCGAATCATAAAGCCTCGGTGTGCCAGCCTGTGCTGCTCATGCACGGCCTTCTCATGAACACCCAGATGTCGATTCATTGGACTGATTGTCAAGTTCAGAATCAGGAAGACGATAACAATGGCCGAAATGACCATACTTGCGCAGCCAATCCAGAAGCCTTCCAAGTAGATCCAATTCTCGGTCAAATCACCAGGTTGCGGATGCACAATGATGAATTGTACGTAATTGCCCAGACAGATAGCGACCTTGGCGATCCACAAAGCGAGACTCGCAGTCGTTGTAATGTGTACCGCTACTGACGAAAAGCGCAACATCAGTAGAGCGTTTGCAAAGACCTCACAAGCGAGTGATAAGCTGGCTAGTATGATGTTGAGAGCAGGATCGGGCAATGTGTACATGACCTCGTTTTCGACCACATAGCCACGCCAACGCTGTGTAAGAGCAGGAATGCCCAGCAATATCGAGAGTGGTCCTAGAATGCAGGCCATGAGAGGTGCTATGGACGCCCATGATTGCAGAGTCAAGTATATCTTGTGTCGCCTAGAGGCCCAGGCCATCCTCTGTGATGACTTTTCAGTTTTAGATGGGTATAAGCATCTTCTCGTTGCGCCACTAATGGATCTTGACTCTGGTCGCCAAATCGTCTGTGTGAGTGTGCAGAGTGCAATCAGCTTATCTATCGAGTCGACCATCAGAACCTGCTGCTTACATGGGAATCCGGTGATTGAAGTGGGAGGATACAAGCGAGCAGATCTGGCCAATCAGATCAACGCTACTTCGCTTACCGGTAAACCTAAACCTGCCCGTCACGGCTCCACCAAATTGCAACTGCAAAGCTGCAGATGAGCGACTCGAATTCATGCACTTCTTCTGCACTCGGCAGCAAGGAAGCCTCTGCCTCACAGTTGTGTTGCCATGCTTCTGATTTGACTATTGGTATACAAGCCAGCACTGTTCAAGTTCGAGAGACATGCACTTTAGTTTTAGAGATCTGTACTTGTCGTTCGCTTGGGTAGTGACTACTTATGCAGCCTACGTGGTCAACAAGTTCTTTCTGTCAGTCGAGGAAGTAGTCCCTTCAGACACTGCCCCGCCTGCCTCTATCGATGTCGCAGGAATATCCAGCCAACTTCGGAAAAGAAGGCGTGATGTGCCTCTAAAAATTGATCGCTCTTCACGTCTTCAGGCCTCAAATTCAATGCGCATTCAAGATCGGTCAGAAAGTGAGAAGCTCACTATTAGGCTGGGTCCAGCGAACAGAGTGCTTATGGTTGACACACAGAAGTGCTTAGTCAGTCTTGAACCTGGAGTAACCATGGAAAAGCTGGTCGATACATTGTTACCACATGGACTTGTGCCATTCGTTGTTCCGGAATTCAGAGCACTAACGGTTGGTGGTGTGCTCGCAGGTGCTGGTATAGAATCCTCCAGCTGGGCTCATGGGCAATTTGGCGACTCGCTGATCAAGGCTCAGTACATCTTGAGCGATGGCACAGTAGTAGACTGCTCTCCTGAGTACAATGAAGATATTTTCTATGGTGCTATGGGTGCTTGTGGCACAATCGGTCTCTTGATTAGTGCTACAATCAAGGTTCAACGAATCACAAGCAATTTCGTCAAGCTCAAATATCTCGAGGTCCCGGTAGAGAAAAGCATTGGTGCTTTGTCGGCTCGTCTCGAAATATTGCGGAAGGATCCACATAGGTCCGGCTTTCTCGATGCAATTGTGTACAAGGACGAGACTGTCCTCGTCGTGGCTGAGTATAATGCCCCTGGGCCAGCAACTCAATCATTGTCTCGTGGTAGAGATCCATGGTTCTACCAGTATGTTCAAACAAGATCCACTCATCAAGATGTTCTTCATATAAAGGACTATTTATTTAGGTACGATGCAGGCGCTTTCTGGATGTCTCAGTATGCAATTTCACCCCTCACAGATTTACAAACATTATTTCACGAAATTTTGCCACCTATCACTGATCCCTATGTACTCAAGATTTTGTCACTAATACCATTTGGTGGCTACAATCGAGTTTCGCGGTGGCTGTTGAGTCCATTGCTTCGGACGGATCCCATGTACAAACGCTTGCATCAGGCTCCGATCGATATCATAGCCGATTCACTGGTCATCCAGGATGTCTACATACCAACGAGTCGATCTGACGAATTTCTAGCTTGGGTGCGAACACAGTTTGGCTTTGAAAAGATTTGGCTCTGTCCCATGAAAAGTTCCTCAACAGCTCAAATCATGAGTCCCCATCATGTATCCACAGACAGCGACGATGGCTTTGTCAATTTCGGCATCTGGCTGCACAAACCAAAATGGCAGCCAGGCAAACCAGGCGCAAGAAAGGCAACTAGAGATATCGAACGAAAAGTGGCTGACTTGGGTGGCAGGAAAATGCTGTATTCTCTATCACATTATGCGTCGGAAGAGTGGGACAAAATATATGACATGAAGGCATACGAAAAGCTGAAGCGAAAATGGGATCCCGACTACGCATTCGGAGACATCTACAAAAAAGTAGGATCGTCGAGTTGAGCGGAATACGACACAAAAGATCTGAAATGATGCGCATGAGTCTCTGCGGCACAACTTGGCACAATCTGCAAGATGTTTCGTCGTCGGGAGCTTCTCTGGAATCGAGGTCTGTGCTGCCTTTGAAACACGCATGTTTCAAGCTGACAAGCTTTTGCCTGAACCAGCCACAAAGGTCCTACAACTTCTCGGATATGAGTCAAAGCGCAGGCTCATGACAGATATCAGATCAGGGAAACATGTAGCACCAGACACAATTGCCAAACATGCTGTACCACTCGTACATTTCTAAAGACTTGAACGTTATGTATTCAACGTGCTATAAAGGATCATCATCTGCTGCAGTAATGTAGACCCTCATCAACCTTCACAAGTAAATCACCAATCAACAACAACTTACTCACCTTCCAATAAGATGCAATTCACTACATTGTCACTTTGCTTCTCTGCCGCACTTGTCTTTGCGGCACCAACTCCCTCGCAAGACGCAACAACCGTGGTCGCTACAAGTGTACCAGACACAGTCAGCAAGACTGTTGGAGACGTCAATACCAATTCGAACTTTTTGGGAGGCAGCACTTATTCACAAGGTTGTGGAATCAGCAGCGGTGGACTTGGTCTCGGTGGTGTCGGCATTGGAGGTGGCCTTGGTCTAGGTGGTGGTATTGGAGGTGGAATCAGTGGAGGTATCGGTGGTATCGGTGGTATCAGTGGTGGTATCAGTGGTGGTATCGGAGGTGGTATCGGAGGTGGTATTGGCGGTGCGATCTTGGCGGACGACACAACTGCAGCGTAGTTCATTGCATTCGCGCAGGATATGACTATCGTTAGTATAATTATTAATGTTTCACTTGCTCTATTGGTTGCATGTTGTGGCACTCGTGCTGACTATGAAGTATAGACGATCGATGATGGTGTGGCGGGTCGTGAGCAATTTGTGTAGCTCTTGCCTATGTGCTACTAGTCCGATATTCGTGCAGCTAACTACCACGAAAAGTAGCAACCAGAGCTGCTTGCAGTACTGCGCAAATATTCCAGGATTCCAGGTTCACTCAGCACACCAATCATTGCAATGTATAAAGCCTGATCTGGGGGGCCGTGTGTGGTAAAGCTTGTATGTTCCGTGCGCACAGTCGGATCAGGTGGCACTCTGATGTGCTATACTCGATCCTGAAACAGGAATACTCAGTCATTGTAACACTCCATTTTGGCACGAATTCACTATAAATCAGCAAGATCGGCCATTTCATCATTTTGATCCAACGGATTCCTACACGCTCTTTCATTCACACATCATGCAGTTCTCCTTTATCAACAACATCACTTTCTTCCAAATTTTGATTGTTTCAGCAGCACCAGTGCTCAGAGTAAGAACCATCACTGAGCGCAATGTCGGAGTCGGTGTTGGTGTTGGCGTCGGCCTTGGCGGCGGTGTAGGCGTGGGGGCCACTCTTGGTGCTTCAGTCGATTTAGGTGGACTGGTCCAGGCGGGTGCCAATGTCGTGGGCGATGTGCTGGGCGGCGTAGGGGCCGTAGCAGGTGCAGCTCTCGACGTAGCAGGGGATGCCGTAGCAGGAGTGGCAAATGTCGCAGGAGCCGTGGTTGGTGCAGGAGTGCAAGCTGCTGGAGATGTGATTGGAGGTGTGGCAGCTGTTGCTGATGCTGGACTCAATGTCGCTGCTGATGTCGTTGGGGGTGTCGGTGCTGCAGCTGGTGCCGTGTTGGATGCTGGGGCTCAGGTCGCTGGAGATGTTGTAGGAGCTGCAGGAGCTGTCGTCGGTGCTGCAGCTGATGTAGCTGGCGATGTCGTGGGAGCCGTTGGAGCTGGCCTCGATGGCTCGGTTGGTGTTGGAGTAGGTGTCGGCGTCGGAGCTGGACTTGATGGTGGTATAGGTATTGTCGGGGGTTCAGGCACAGGAGTCTATTGTGAGTCATCAGAATCTCGACGGCCAAGCAAAGCTAATTACTCCTAGGCGACTGTTGATATCATGGTGCGAGGAAAGGCACTTTGTACTGATCTCTTTGTACATTCCTTCGTGAAGTAGAAGTGCCCTAGTCGAGGGAGAAGTGGCCATCTTGGCAAGGGATTCGCAGCGTATGACTTTGTGTAGCGGTCAACATGTTGATAGTAATGCGGTGGGTGTAACTATAGTTACAAGAGCGACAGAGATTGCTTTCATTGTCGACTTTTGTGGGGCAAAATCTCCCGAGAATGAAACGTAAATTGTGGAGAGAATCAATGAAATTCAACTTCAAAACATCATTCCTCCTTTCTCAAGCAACCTGATACTTTGTCTCTAGCTCAGGATAGCAGGAATCTGGACCAGTCAACAACTTGAAGCGACTAAAGATGTTTCGTGCCCGGATCACGGATTTTAAATACGGATCGACGAAGTTCTGCCGTGCTTTGAGCTCGGGCAAATCACTACCCCAAATTGAATTGAGACTCTCGACGCCGGGCGACAAATTTGTTCTGCCTACAAAGGGAAAACAAATCCTCATTGGTGTACCAGCAGCTTTTAGTCCTGGCTGCTCGAATTCCCACATTCCTGGATACATCTCAAAAGCCAAGGAGTTTAAAGACGCTGGCATAGATGGGATCAACATAGTCAGTGTCAACGATGCATTCGTCATGAAGGCATGGGCAGACTCATTTTCTAAGGATTCGACGAAAGATGTGTTGCAATCGAATGGCGGCAGCGCAGGATTCTTCAAGTTTTTGGCAGATCACGATGGCTCATGGACATCTGCCGCCGATGTTGCTTTTGATGCAAGCAACATTCTAGGATCTCACAGGTCGAAAAGATTTGCCGCTATCATCAAGGACGGAGTGGTCCAGGAGGCATTTATTGAGCCCGACAATACTGGAATCAACGTTAGCGCTGCCGAGAAGTAATAATTTCCAAATTGAGCTGCGACTTACTGATAATGTAGTGTCTTGAAACAGCTCTAGAACTTGTCAACCGGCACGAAGTGAGTTAAATACCTTTCCGTCACGGTTTCGAAAGAGCAAATGGCACGAATTAATCACTCCGGAGGCTCAGTTCGATATTGCGAAGTATGATAGTAATCTAAATTCCCATTTCAGGGGTCAAAATTGCTCATCGACATTCGACAGCCCGTGTGCATAAGAACTCATTGCCGCCTGGCCAGAATGACTGTACATATTCGCAGGCAGTGAAGCATGATATCCTTTGTGCCCTTGTGCTTCATCTTGAATGTTGCTGTTCGAGCACAAACACCAACTCCTACCAGCTCTGCTGCGCGACCAGTCCCTGGTCCGATTCCGCATCCGGTCGCCAGGGATTCAACGATGCCACACGAAGGCACAGCAGTATGTGGCTCTCAATTCATAAAGCTCAACGAGGTGAGCTACTAGTTTCTACACTCCTGTTTCATACTCATGACTGTAGTTTACCTGTCTTGAAGGACGGATCGCCTGTCGACTTCCAAAGACAAAGTTGTGCGTCAACGCATGCTATGATCCGACCCAGTACGAATGCGATGGAGGATACTTGATACATGGGGCCTTCAAGCGTGACATTTCTCAACCTTCCGAGCAGCACAAAGCCGAAAATCACTACAAGGTTGCGGTGCCTGGACCCGGCGCTTACGGACAACTGCTACACGATTTGAGCCGAGACGGTATTCGTACCACGCATATCGAGATGATCAGGATAGAGTTGAACAAGAATGGTATTGGGCTGACATCACCTCAGGTGGCTGTCCTGTTACGTGATTCCATGGGATCGCAAGCCGGACTAAGACAATTTGAGAAGACGTTAACCACGGAGGAGAAAAGGGATCTTGACAAGGCGATGCCACAGGTCAAGGCCGTTCTTGCGGCTGCTGTGGCAGGCAAGGCGACGCAAGGTACAAGTTCTGCCCTCACAAAGCCCTCAAACCGTACCGCTGGAAAGATTTCTGAATCGCCCACCAAGTCTGTTCCACCTGCTGGCCCGGGTACAGGCACGACAACTGGATCGACAACCAATAGTATGACTGGCGCAACCACTGGAGAAGTCGTCCCTTCATCAAATCATTCACATGCTCTCAGCCTTGATCGCTCGATCGTACTAGCGCTTGGACTCGTGCTAGTAGTCGTGGCATCGCTGTAGTCTGATCTGGATCACTATCGCACTTAGTATACCTGAGATCCAACCGTAATGCAGCACGCTATAGATCAACCTTGCCATGCTGTCGTCATCTTGATTTGCAACTGTCCTGCAGAAGAAGAGTCCATTCGCTGATGAGATTCACGTTCTGTTGATCAAAACATTCTACTGATCATGATCGAATCACGTGCATAGACGAGATATACGAGAGAACCACGGGACGCGCTGAATTTGACTTTTTGAGTGCGTTCGTGAGCCTCGTTAACCTTGTTACATCTTAGCATTCATCCGCAGAATAGCGTACAGAACTATTCTTGTTGGCATAACACCACTCCATGCTCTGACACTTCGACAGATTCAGTTGCACATCATAGACTGGCACCAGTCAGACTGAGGCGCGCGAATGCCGCGTCATCTGACATCCTATCCGTCAAGACTTCAGTCCGGGAGCACCTCTCTCCTTACACCAAACTTATCCTCCTTCAAACATCTCGAAGTTCCCCCTTCACAGTTCGATACCAGGCCCGCAGCTCGTCCACGTCCTTCATACCGAGACCGCGATTCGTCTACTGATGACGAGACTCCGGTACGTGGAAAGAGGGATAGTCCCGAGAGAGAGGATGTAGAGGTGGATGATCGCGGATTTGTCATTAGTGTGCCGCCCTTGGATCCTGACAGTGATGAAGCCATCGGCAAATTCAAGTATAGACAGCCTGGCTGGATCCGCGTGCGAAGCGATTACGTGCTGGAAAAGTCATGTTCAACAGAAGACAACCTGATTCCCATACGACTTGACCTGGACATAAATGGAGAATACAGGCTTAAAGATGTCTTTCTATGGAACCTCAACGAAGAACTCATCACGCCCACAGAGTTTGCGATCAATCTAGTGACAGATCTAAACCTGCCAGTGGCATTTGTCAACGAGATTGCCAGGGACATACGGAAACAGTTGTCGGAGTATTCACCGGTCGCAACAACAGATTTGCCATTTGCCAAGGGTGCCGAGGAAGCCGATCGTTCAGCACCGGTCGTGGTAGAAATTGAAGTCCATCTGAGTCGCCATCTGGTCACGGACAAGTTCGAATGGGATTTGTGCAACACACATGCAATCGAGGAATTTGTGCGCGTGACATGCGCAGATTTAGGCTTGTTTGGCGAATTCAATGTTGCTCTCTCATGCGCGATCCGCGAGCAACTCATGCGGCTGAAGAAAGAAGTCATTGAGAGTCCCCATGGATTAGCTGGACTTGTCGACCTTCGTAATGACTGCTCGTTCGATGATCCGGCCGGAGTCAGGTTCTGTCCCGATACGCTTGGGCTCGAATGGGTTCCAAGCATCGAGATACTTACGCGAGAAGAGATTGAAAAGAGAGACAATGAGCGCGACCGGGTCGTTCGTCGCTTACGTCGTGATACGAGCAGATTCTCCATGCTACAGGGTACCAATACCACCTCATCGACCCCGACGACGACATCGAAACGGTCGAGAGCTCGACCCACGAGAGATGCCCGAGCAGATTCGCCGGAGCAAATACCAGAACACGAACGTATGAAGTGGAAATGTCAAAATTGTCGTATTGCAGGTGTGGACATGTGGGACATTAGGGGCGCGCATTGTCGTCAATGTCACGCATCTGTTGAAATCATCAACACGACCAACGCCGACCAAGAAGACGTAAATCGGGAAGAGGAAAAGTTGAAGTGGAGGAAAGGATTGTTCAGTACTCGATACTTGATCAACAATCCCAACTGGTCAGGCAGGTGACACTTTTATTATACTTAATTTGCCTTGTGTATATCGCCAAATGCATAATGAACATATCACACAACTCAGCATACACTAGACACATAGGCACCACATGCAACCTGACATGAGATTCTTGAGGATTGCATTTACATTCCTTTCATCTGCATCTACAAAGTTTCTATCAGACCAGCCATGTTGTCAACCAACACATCATCACATTACAATTCATGTATGACATTACTATACATATTCAATTCCAGTTCCTACTTGTCACCTCTTGGCGTAATTCTGGCGATACGCTCACCGACACGCACCTGCGTCTCACAAGCACCGTCACTCAACTGTGTGCCTTGAGCATCGACTGCGTTGGCGGGGATAACCTCACCCTCGGAATTCTTCAAGAGATCCAGATCAAAGTCAACATTGACATCACTGGGTGTGATGAGAAGCACCGTACTGCCGCCATACTTGAACTTGCCCATCTCCTGACCTTTCCGAATCTCCTGACCCTCGCGCACGGTCCACTCGATCGATCCGACCAACATGGCTCCGACGGCAACTATCGCAATTGGTGTCTTGGAGTGTTTGGTGGCCAAAAAGGCGACGGACCGCTTGTTTTCGGTGTAGACGTCCAAGTCTTCATTAATGGCCATCGGATTCACGGTCATCAAGAACCCATTTAAATCCACAATCTTGGTGATTGTGCCTGACAATGGTGTGTGCCAGCGGTGATAATCTTGTGGAGCGAGACGAAAGATGCTGATTGAACCAGAGACGTACTGCGAGGCGACGTCTTGGCAGCGAGGCCCGAGGAGTTCGGGAATAGAGAAGCGTTTGCCTTTGATCCAGAATCGTTGCGCGTCCGAGATGCTGGAAAACACGACGAGTCTGCAATCTGCGGCTGAAACCACGACGCCGTCGTCCTTTTCCTCACTCACTGGTCTAGCGCCGGGCTTCAAGCCCCTCGCGAAGAACTCGTTAAAGTTGGGATACGCGGCTGGGTCTTCAATGAGTAAATCCGACGTGTCGAGGTTGAATGTCTGAATGAATCCCGGAATTTTGGCCCGGGACTCGGGTGCATCGAAAGACTTGCCCATCTTGATGGACTCGTGAATAAACAACTCTTGCGCACGACTAGACTTCAGCATGGCGGCCTCGACTGAGCCACAGTACAGGATGTGCATCCCTACTCTGGTGTATATCGGCATCTGCTCAAACGTCCGTTTGCCCGTCGCGCGGTTGGCGACGTAGTTGCCGAAACGATAGTATGCTGCATCTTTCGTGACCCGCGCCACGCCTGCTTTCAAGTACTTCCCCAGTCCCCACGAAGACGTGTGGGCCTCCGAATGCGCCGGTGCCAAGATTGTTTCGTGAGTTTCCGTCTTTGGATCGGTACAGTCGCTCGTCATGGACGACAGGGCGGACCCCAGTTGTTGGACGTAAATGTCGTTTTCTGCCTCGGGGTCGCGTTCGTCCTCTAACGGCGTGACGAGTTGTTCCCCTGCCATTGCCGCCATTTCGTCTATGCTTTACTCGATCACTCAACGTCCGGCGTGTTGATGAGTGAAAGACTAGGAACGTGGTTCTTAAGGAGGTATATGACGTCGGTTGTGAAACCCTGGTCTGCAGATTGCCGAGCGTGGAGGTGTGTTTCATTTTGGGACAAATTTGCCGAGCGCTTCACGATCCAGGTTTCCGAACAATCTTGGAACACTCGTGCGTTTCTCGTTGACGAATGGTTTGTATCGACGGAATTTATGTACAATATGTAATGTCTGAATGCCTCAGTATGCTAATACGAGAAATGCTGATACACAAAACCATCTCGAATGGCCAAGATATCTGTTCGAAATTGTTCCGGATGACGCTGACGAGCCCGTGGCCTTTGAATCTTTGGTTGGAGATGTGCTAGACACGGATGCGGTCGACGTCGTTCGTGATGTGCTGCTGATACCTGCACCTGCCGAAGATGACGCTAGAACGGTGGCACTATCCGGATCATAGCTGGCTCTATTCAGAAACACGCATCTACTGTTGTCGTTTGGATCGTGGATGTCGTTTAGCCCGGACTCTGAAAGAACTTTGACTTGTCCAGCGGCATAGTTTGAGATGCCAGGAGTGCCAGAAATCACAAAGGACGTGATCCCCATCTGCATCAATTCTGCCACGGCAATGTCGGCCGCATTCAATCCGAATTGAGCAGAAGTGACTGAAAAGGAATTCAGAAAAGTGTACAGAATATCGGATCCGTGATGAGCTGTTCCAACATTAAACTCGTATACATATGAACTGCTTGGATTCGAGGACGCCATGGCTCTCACATTACAGCCTACAAGGGCGTCATCGATGAATTGTGACAGGCGAGCATACTGGGAAGTGTAGTTTGAGATTGGGTATTGTGCTTCAATCTGAGCATACGCCGAGGCAGTCAAGTTTGGTAAAAACTGAGCCAATTGGGAATTGAATTGAGCGTCCGTCGTCACTGCCGGATTCGCAAAGATGGCAGACTCATTGCCATTGAAGGACAACAACATGGGCATCTTGTATGCTTTACCAGCCAAAAAGTCGACCGTCGGTAGGGCTGCAACGTACCCGTAGTCGACACTCGGGCCATACACAAAGGTGCTGAAGCCCGGATTGTTCTCTATCTGTTTCTTGTTGGCTGCTATGATTGCGTCTGAAGATGCACTTTGCAGACAGATCAAGGTCATGTCGGGACAACCAGCCAAGACGGTGAAGTTCTTGAAAACTGCTTCGAGGTAGGCGGCCTGGAATTCGGGCAAGACTGCTGGGGACTGCATGATTGCTCGGTGAAAAGTTGGCGCGAGAGTACCGCCTTTTGCGACAAGATGAAACATGATCGAACTTCCGCCTGCACTCTCACCCGCTACAGTCACTTGGGTAGGGTCGCCGCCGAATTTTGAAATGTGGGCTTGCACCCAATCGAGCGCGAATCTTTGGTCCAGTAGCCCAAGGTTTGCGATGCCACCTGCGGAACCATAGGAAGGTCCAGCGGAGAATCCCATGGCACCAAGTCGATAATTAGTGGCTACAAAGACCATTGAGTTATTGCTAGCTTCGATGAGTCCATAGCCGGGGTAAAGATCCTTTGAACCACTTGTGAAGCCGCCCTGATGTCGTTAGCCATGTTGCAAGATGTCCATGGAGGATCAAATACCCCGTGAAACCAAACCATGACTGGCAGTCCAGTAAGTGAGGTGATATTATTGGGGACATACACATCAAGCTATCACAAGTCAGTGGTGTTGATTGCCTGATGAGATGCTCTCACGAATAGGCAGTCCTCTGATTGTGTTCTGGACGAATCGTAGCCACTAGTCACCAGCGAGTTTTGAGGATAGGCTACAGCTAACATAATGAGCTGCATTTCATCCTGACATGTATAGACTCATACGGCAAGTATATCCCACAGAGCCATCGTTGACTGCCGATTCTTGTAAAGGTGCTTGCGGCGCAACGAAGCGTAAATTGTCCACCGGAGGTGCTGCATAGCGGATATTGTTGTACGTCGTCACATTGACGTTCGTGCTCGATGGAGAGTACTGTGCGTAGCCAAGATCTACAATTCGTGCGTGAATCGAGCCCAGGAGTCCTACTAGCAAGATGAATGCCAGCATCCTTGTCTACGAAATAGTCCTGACGCCGCCTGTAACGGATCTGAATTCGACTGATTTGCTCAAGAGGTGCAAACTCGCTTCTATGGCTTTCAAGGTGTGACCAGGTTCGATATTTGTGTATGTTCTAGTGGTGACCACATGCATATCGAGCTTTCCTGACGCGGCCCATGGTGTGGGATGGTTGTTATGCAGCTACAGCACGTCTGTGTTGCATGTCCCTGCGTCAAAAACATTGTTGTCCAGCCCGAATAGATCTCGAGGCGATCCAGTGGCTGAAGTAAAGTTGTCTGATTCTCGACTCTGATTCGTCAACCCAGTGGCACCGATCACTGATTTGTCCGAATGCGGAATTATGGAGCCGCTCTAGAATCTTTGTGTTTCTAGAAGTTCGCAACTGTGGTCCATCTTCAAGTCTCCTCTTTAGCTAGCACTAGAGAACTTTCTGATTGATGCTTGCTTTTTATGCTGTCAGAGCTATAGTTAGCTGATAAGGTCGTGTCGGATACAAATCCACATGCGATGCGAAGTTGCCAAATGATGAAGGAAAGCTTTTATGTTGATTGAGTGGACTATACTATGCTACGTCGTGACAACATCTCCTATAGATTCTCTGGTCGCAGTTTTCGAACAGCACGGCCGGCAGTCCAGAAAACCCTAACCCCTTCTCACAAGGGATTTCGGACTGTTTTGGCTTGTGAAAATCACAAAGGCCGACAGCTTGCTCGAGTATCTGGGGCTTTGTCTGAGCGCATATTTGAGCGGGCTTCTGTGCCTTTTCTTTCCACCATTAGTCCGCGTAACTATAGCTAAGCACGATTTTTCATCAAGAACGAAAGTACGTCGTGAGACAGTACGTTCCCTATCTCTCACCGGGAAATTAGAGTCAAAAAGGAATCTGTCCTTGATATGCAAGGATAAGTAATGTTGCAGTACTCATCTTCAGCCTGGTCAAAATTAAATACTTTGAGACCGGGAAACTGTGTGACATCGAGTTATGTCGTGTCAAGTCATATCCCTGCCTCCTTGTCCTTGAAACTTGCCTTTTTCCTCGATTATGCCTTCAAGAAGCTGTCTGTGACTTGGGTGGATCGCAAGTATTGTCTCTACCCGGATAAAGATAGGGGTCTCAAACACGTGCGATTTAACACTCATCTCAATTCCGTGGTAAAGAACAGCCGTACAATTAAAACTGCTCCGCTATTGACGTGAAAACATCGATCTTCTGCCTGGGAGCTTCAAATTGAGGCAGCTACGCAGAACGTCTCTTGGCTGCTTCGATGCGAATCCTCCGCTGAGATGTCAGGCATAGTATATGAAACATGTTGTCAAGCCTGGCGTGGTGAGGAATTAGGCGGTGGTGTTACGACCCTACAATTTCCAGACGGTACAATCATAGGACGATTTCCTTTGGGATTTCTGCGGAACGGTGGAAGCCATGTCAATTGTAAACTATATTTGCAGAACGCAGCAATGCTTATGACTTCTCTACCAGAGGGTGCAACAGTTTCTCTCATACACGAAATCTATTCCGATGACACAGATGATAGTGCCATCCGAGCGGGAGCATACACTTTCCTTTCTTCAGAGTGTCCCAAATTAGCAAGCGGACCCCAAGGTAAATCGAGATCTCGAGGACATCAAGACACGGATGATTCGTCAACCATCAGCCGGTCATCCAGATCGTCCGCGAACCAGTCGAGATTTCGCCTGCATGTCCTATTCCGAGATGGGCGCTGCCTGGCTACGCAAAATCAAGATCCAAGCTCGGTTACCGCTGCGCATATTGTGCCCTTCAGTCTGGGACAAGAGTATCTAGATAGCATTACTCATATCCCAGGCATAGTGGGTCTCTTCTCCGTCAGCAATGGACTGACCTTGAGAAAAGATCTGCACACTAAATTTGACAGCTACGAATGGGGCATTTACGTATCGCACGGAGAACACATCATACATGTCTTTGGAGACAGTAATCATGAGATGCATGGACTCGTCATTGACTACGGTCGATCGAAAGTGTCACAACTACCTAACTCTGAGTTACTGATGTGGCATTACAAGCAGTGTCTGTTGGCTCGAATCCGAGGTTTCTATGTACCATCAATTTAGTTTGGGAAAGGCTTCGACTGAATGTAGTGGAATCTATCGTGTTCGGCACTTTGATCCGATCGCAATACATGTCCCAATTTCTGACCTGCTCTCAGACACTCATACATGGTCCGCCACGCTTGGGCATGTGGTGATATCGAGTTATCAGATGTGTATGCCAAGAGATGCTAATGAAGCAGAGCTCAAGACATGATAGAGAGAGGCTGCCTCTCTTGGGCATCGAAAGGTAGAGTACGTAGAAAGATTCCATTCTTCTGCAGAGATTGATTGCATGTGGCGAATGAATAGCAAAAACCTTCGTAAGGGCTAGATTATCTCACAAATCATGGAAAAGGCCCACAATTTCGGTTAGCTCATATGAACACAATCTCTAGAAACCGGACTGCATTTGTAGCTAGACAGCTCGGGAAGTCATTTATTGCTACAAAATCCCGTGTGTCACATCGTCTATCTTTGAGAAAGACTAGACAGGAGGTTGACGGCATCTACGCGCGAATAGCATACAGTAGGATTCAATACATTCAGACCTTGCCACAAGACCTGGGTAAACAGCTGTAAGACAGCTGGGCTGTGAGGCTATAGGGCAGATCTTTGATATTATCGATAGTACTATACATAGTTTGAAAGGCCTTGACGGTACATTCACGCTTACTTTGCCTCAGTATCTTCGTTGAGCAACCAGACTCTCCACTCGCTTGCAAACAGTAAAACGTCGTGGCGAAGTACTCTCAAGAACGTCTCGGTCCACAAAGGTGAGTCAGCACTGTCTTGATCTACGATTTCGCTCATGTGATAGACGAAATTCTGGACAGCGCGACCACTCTGAGAATCGGTATCCAAATATGTGCAAGCCTTCAGACATTCCGGAACAATCTGGACTTGTTCGCAGTTGAGATGCGTACTAGAGTGCTTAAATTGTTGAAATGGCTGTACGCCGCAAAAATAACGTTCAGTTGTAACGTCTATAACGCTCGCTGACTATCGCCTCCACAGAAACGGAGGCCAGGAGATTGGACTAAACAGGTGCAGGAAAACGGTCGGTCACAACACATTCATATCTCACTTGAGCCGAACTGTGGTCCATCTTCAATTATCCTCTTTAGCTAGCACTAGAGAACTTTCTGATTGATGCTTGCTTTTTATGCTGTCAGAGCTATATTTAGCTGATAAGGTCGTATTGCTTTTGAGCGAACATCACTGCAAATTCATATGCAAATTGATCCGATCGTCCTGACGGTGAACATGGTGGGTCTGAGAATTGTCTGGCACTGTTGACTACGTAGAGTTGTCATTTAGGCTTACATCTGACCACATGACAATAGTCTGATAAGTGTTCAACTTGCCATGATTGCACTAGGAAGTTGCAGCTGCCCGCATGTTGAGTTCAATTGTTGTTGGTGGTGGTCAGATCATTTGTCCGTGGGCAGGAAGCCCCGAGAGAAGCCGAGGGGTACGAGTGGATTGCGACTGCGAAGTTCACACCGAAATCGCACTTTGTACGTATTGGGAAGTACAGTCCGTCTCCACGTGCATCTCTGTTTCGCACAACGCTTCCCGGTCCGCTTGTCACTTTGGGTAGAGGGTATAGAAAAATCCTTCGACAACAGTACTTCAATTTGTTCCTTTTCTTGTACTCGACAACACCTAGCTATGTCGTCAGGTACGTGATCTTTCTGCGATATCCTTACGACTTGTAGACTGACATGCGAAAGGAAACAAATACAGAATGACCCTGGGTCTGCCAGTCGGTGCTGTCATGAACTGCGCTGATAACTCCGGCGCAAAGAACCTCTACATAATCTCCGTCAAGGGAATCGGTGCCAGGCTCAACAGATTGCCTGCATCAGGTGTCGGTGACATGGTCATGGCCACCGTCAAGAAGGGAAAGCCAGAACTCCGAAAGAAGGTCATGCCAGCTATCGTTATCCGACAGAGGAAGCCATGGCGACGAAGAGACGGAGTCTTCCTTTACTTCGAAGACAACGCCGGAGTTATCGTCAACCCAAAGGGAGAAATGAAGGGATCCGCTATCACGGGACCAGTCGGTACGAACATCACGATATTGACTTCGCCAGGTTACTAACAACCAATCAGGTAAAGAGTGTGCTGACCTGTGGCCACGAATTGCATCAAACTCGGGAACTGTTGTATAAGCGAATATTCTTCTTACGTTACGTTCAAAAACAAAGCATTTACAAACATCATCATTCCTTGCAAAAAGCGAAACGTGATGTGAAATCTTAAAACGAAAAATTTGTTAGGCATAACATTCAACAAACACAAGTCGAGGCAAAATTTAACAACATTGTTGAACATTGCATCAGGACTGGTGCTTATCAGCACCTCTAATGTTTTAGAGCTCTGTTTTCTCCTTGTTACAGCACTTCTTCCCGTTTTTGCTGCACTCACAAACAGCACCACCACAACGATCACAGCCGATCGTGTCAACCGAAGCTGCGCTGCGCTTGATGGACTCGGGCGTGAGCTTTTGCGTATACTGCTTTGCAGGAACGTATCCATCAACTTTCATGCCTGGCTGCCCTACCATCATGCCCAAGATCTCGAAAACTAGATCTGCTGCTGCCAGGGAAGTTGACTCTCCTGCATTATCGTACGCAGGTGACACCTCAACAACATCTGCTCCCACTAGATTGAGTACCTTGATTCCTCGTAGAATAGCCAACAACTCCCTCATTGTCCATCCACCAGACTCAGGTGTCCCAGTGCCCGGTGCCAGACCTGGATCGAGAACATCAATGTCGATGCTGAGATACACTGGCCTATTGCCCAAGACATCCAGAATCATCTCAATGATGCCCTCGACGCCAAAGGAATCAATGTCTCGAGCCTCAATTATCTTGAATCCCACGCTAGAGTCGTGAAAGTAATCATCGTAATCAACACCGCTCAACCGCGTCCTAAGTCCGGCATGGACAGAGGTCCCGTTGGAGATGTACCCACTTTGTGCGGCGAGGTGAAACATTGTGCCGTGTGTAAAGTCCGTGGTGGGTGATGTCCATTGCGTGGGGTACGCCCCGGGCGACCAAGTATCGAGGTGACTGTCAAAGTGTAGCACCGAAATCGGTCCGTAGATGCCATGTAGACTCTCGAGGACTGGCAGAGCGATGGAGTGATCGCCTCCAAGGGTGATGAGTCGAGGATGAGTGCGTCCTGTCTTGCTCTTGCGAAGGAGTGCTGATGCATGGGATGTGGATTTCTTAGTCACTGGTCCATCAATGAGTTGCTTGAACGCCAACGTCATCTGTAACAGTGCAACACTGTTGTCGAATGGCGTAATGGCTATCGATCATATCAGCACTGTCCTGCACCTGTCTGGTGTGGTCTCACGAATATCTCCACAGTCAATGACTTTCGCCCAATTCTTGAAAGGGTTGAGTCCTTGGGCAGAATTGAAGCCGCGTAACGTCGTCTGTCTCTGTGACATGTGACGTATGGAGCGTGGACCGAATCTAGCACCGGGGCGAAACGAGACTGCAGTGTCACTAGACGAGTCAGTACCGAGGACGGTCCATAAGTGGAGGAGTCGTACAACGGAGCACCAACGATGGCGATATCGAATGCTTCATCAGGATTCGTAAGACACTTGACGTAAGGCAGATGGGCGAACGTCTCTATGCCAGTGAAACTAAAGTCAAAGTCCCAAGACTCGAGGTCCACTTCGTGAGCTCGTTTGTGGGCCGCACAGATAGATGGCCACAAGAGCGACAGCCAGAGTTGTGCGAGCATTTGTCGATTGTGATTAGAGTACTACTGTATACTGTATCGTCTCATCAAGAAGACCACCAAGTGATAGAAAATGGACAGCAAGTACATCCGATGTCAGAGTGAGTAATTGCGGATGTTCCTTTCTCATCTCATCTCATCTGTTCAACTTCCATCTCCACACATTTAAGCGCCGGTCGTATTCTCGTATCTGAGGCGCCACATCTGGCTTGTGCAATGCGCCACTGAATTTATCCATCTATACCAATATTCATCATATACTCATATTCATCCTTCTGGTCGTTGTTGTTTCATTGCAAGCCGTGATTCACCCAGTCAATGCTACTGATGATTGTATATAATCGCGCGCTTCTTGGCTAGTAGTGATCTCACCGACTCGTCGAACCATGAGCGACACAACCATTCAGAGCTCTCAGGTCTACTTGGTCAACTCATGTCGTCCGGAACCAGCAAACCCATCCGGCATGCAGAATCTACAGACAATCTTTGGGCTCGACAGTTTGGCGGCAAGTGTCGCGAGGACGGATGCTCAAGGCAACAAGATTGCAGCCAATAAATTAAACAAGACGTACAAGAAACAAGTCCAGGACCTCGCTCTGCCGGGCGACATTGAAATACCCAAAAATCGCTTCTTGATGGATTTGTTACTCTCTGGTGCGGCACATAAGGAAGTGGAAGGAGGCTACAAACCCTTCACTGAAGCCGAAATAGAGGACGGATTCGCGCTGCGACCAGGCGAACTGAACGGATACACGAAACACCGTCCACCGTCACCGACACCGAAACGTGCAAAAGTGGATAGTGCAGGCGGAACGCCGACCATCGCTTCCTTCCTTCCTGACCGAATCGTCTCAGAGGCTCGGTCGCGGACGTACTCTGAACCGCGCACGTCTCGCGTCACCAACACCACCCGACTATCCACTCCCTCACCTCCCCAGACTAGATCCACGGCCCACGTACCGCCTCCCGCCAGTGTCGACGGCGACGAATCCAGTGATGATGGGTCCCGATTCAAGCAATTAGAGCGCGAACGGAAGAAAAAGCTGCGCATGAAGAGGGAAGCGGAGATGGCTATGGGTGGAGACTACAAGAGGCGACGATACGATGTCGACGGATATGAGTTTCTCGATTCTGATTGATTTAGGTGGGATCGTTCTGTCTATACCTGCTATGAATCAAGACGAATCATTGACGGATCTCGTTGTTGGTTTGATGGCCAAACGAGCATTATTCGGCATTGGTGGATATACTTTTACATTACATATCTTTGCGTCTGCTGGATCGTACTTGTCAGCAAGATGACGACCGACTTTATCTCTAGGCTTATCAGAAGCTCTTCCAAGTACCCTCTCTATCGCCTCTACACGCTCATCAGTTTATATTCTGAGCCAAATATGGCACCCATAGCGTCCCGTACAAAGACATCACTCCCTGGCGTCTTGGTAACGACACTGACTCTATTGCCTTTACGACGATGCAACCATCCTCCTTGATCACTTCCCGCACGCTCCTCCACGCCCTCCAAGATCCTCTCACGACCACGGTCGTCGATGACGCAGGCACCGCGTGTCCAAGTTCCCGTGCATTCCACCCTGACGTCCACGTCCTCCTCGACACGCCATTGTTGAGCGCCTGATGCTGTGTCTCTGAGGAGGTACCAAATACAAGATGGATCGTGCATCGATAAATTCACTTTTTCAATAGAAGTGTCCTTGTACAATGTCTCGGCGTTGGCGAACGTCTTGTTGACAAAGACATTACACCACGCCTTGAGTACCGACTCTTGTCCAGTTGTACCACCACCACCACCACTACCACCAGGACGGTTCCATGCGTCGTGCGACAACGTCACACTCGTCGTCGTATCGAGTGGCACCATGGTCACATTCACCTTTCTCGCCACTGCGTCGGGTGATGAAGAATGCGTGGACGAAGGCGAAGGAGAGGTGAAGGAGAGGAGATGACTCGCTGCTTCCGCATCAGCCATGAAATTGAATTCTGATGTGGGCGTCACGTTTCCCGCAACACGCAGGGCGCCTCCCATCACGACGACGTCTTTTGCCCGTGCAAACGTCGCGCTGTCGAGCGTCAGTGCGTGAGAAAGATTGGTGAGTGGTCCGAGTGCGACTATGCTCACCGAGTCCGGCTCTTCCTGCCCCAAGATGGAGAGTATTTCTTCATGGGCTGCGCGTGAAGAGGGAAGCAGTCCATGAATTTGGTCAGACTCGGCAGACTCAGTGTCCTGACTTTGCAGTGATGGAAAGGCGGATTCCCATCCCGAGGCGGGCAGGTACTCCGGATACACCTCCGACACACCACCTAATCCATCGCGACCATGAAAGTATGCCGCATCAAGTTGTGCCTCTCGCACCAACGGTGTCTTTGCGCCCGCCGCCAACGTGATTTTCCGGTCACGCTTGAAGAGTGACGCTATCCAAGGGGCCGAGTCTCCGGCGGTATATGCCGCGTAAAGGACATTAAAGAGGGAGATTGTGTTGCGCGTCGTGTTGGTCAAGTCAATGTTGCCATGGACCGTTGTGATGGCCAGTACCTGTAGTTGTGGAGATGCGAGGGCGTAGAGAAGCGCGAGGATGTCATCCACGCCTGGATCCGTATCTATAATCACCTTTTGCCTGACCATTACCGTTTTCTGTATTTATCACTTCATCTCGTCGGTCGTTGTCATCTCGATAATCTCCGAGTCGTTTCAAGTAGAGTCAGTGGCTAAACATGGAGATACGAAAATACGACAACAGCGTCATAGCCGTACCGTCACAGAACTTTTGTCTTTACAACAGATACACCATCACTGTCCGCCAAAGAAAGAACCATACCAATCGGATGTATCGAGAAGCAGTGAGCATCGCGCTCGCAGGCACATCTACTTATGCACTATACCTCTCCGCTACCGCAGGGTACCTGCTAAACGGATACAAATCGACTTCCGAGAAACTCGCCAAGGTGAGCGGGACCGCGCAGACACAACTCGACGACACCCAAAAAACAGTCGGCGTGTCGCTGTTGAGCAGCGTATTTTCCCTATCGAGTCTGTTGTGGACGCAGTACCGTCCCAAATGGACAGTCTACCTCGCCCTCTTCAACACCCTCCTCAATGTCCTCGCGTACCGCATGATCCTCGGGTACTGGACCGACAATAAGCCTTCCAAGACGATGAAGAAGGTTCCCGGGATGGTGGACTACACGACGGCCTGGTCAAAGATGCATCGACTTGAAAAGGTGATTGTTGTCTGTGGAGGCGGGTGGTGTCTCTTGACCATGATGGCCAGTCCGAATGAGGTCTTCAAGTAGTAGGAATGTCAAGTTTCATGCTTGCGAGAGGTGTATCATGACTGTATTGATGTGTTATGTAATGTAGAATATCTTGTGGTTAGAGATTGTCCTTGAGGAGATTCTTGGAAATGTTTTCGAGAACTTCAGCCATGATGATTGGAGTACATAGGATCTCTTGATGCAATTCACCAAAGTCGATGCGTTCCTGGAGTTCACTGTGTGGTAGGAGGTCATTCAGTCGTCTGCTGTATTCTATTGGGACCATTGGGTCCGCAAAGCCATGCAGAATTGTGAATTTGCTGGTCAACAGGGGTAGCCAGGGAAGCAACCAAATATCAGGCAGACGAGCTAAACAAGAATTCGTAGTTGAATTTGCAGCTCGCCACAACGCTGTAGAAAGTCTCTTGTGCACGTCGCTCGTCTGACCTGTTTGTCCGGGTGACCACGCCGAAAGGTTGCCCGGATATTGTCTCTTGCGATGAACAGAAGTTGCGATTGATCTACCAATCCACCGCTTGTTCGCATTGCCATGACGCTCAAACGTGGAAGTCTTTGTGATGCATGAGCTATGTCTGTCGCGTGACAACAGACGCTTTGGCAGGAATGGCGAGAGCAATGTAATGTCAACGATCTGATGTGCATGAATTGCGGCCAATTGGACTGCAAACATTGCGCCAGTGGAGTGAGCCAGGATACTATATCGTGCACAACCGAGCTGTCGAAGGATTTCATGAACGACTTGCGGGAAACTGGCAGAACATGATCGTCGAGCTCGGCTTCTTGAAATCACGTTTGGCCAGTCTACTGTGACGATTCGTAAGCCTGCAAGCCTCGCGGTCGTGTCCATGAATGCCGAAATGAACCTGGTATAGCTTAGACCAGGAATCAAGAGCACAACATGCCCATTGATGTCTCCCACGTCGCTGAAAAACACTCTCTCGTGTTCTTTTGGCACAACTACCACATTGTTGTGCGTGCTTGACTTCAAATAGTGTCGGACCCGTCTTCGATCATTCATGGTGGACGACAACTGCTCGTCGAGTGCAGGCAGCGGAGTCTTGAGCATCTGGACGGCCAAAGGAAGCTCGTGGCTCTTCCTGCCGACCGTCCTTACGATCGGGTTCATGTCTGAAGATTGCAATTCAGAGCTCAATGACCGTTTCGCAACGGCAGCACCATACCCGAGTACCTCTCGCACCTTGCGAGGACTGCCGAATCTCATAGACTTTATACTTGGGATCGGGCTATTGGTTTGATCGGCGCTGACTGATGCAGGACGAAGTGTTGAAACCGGCCTGATGCAGTCTCTGGTTCCCATGTACCTGGGTAAGTACTGTTTACTCGGCGATGGCTCATCTTGAGCTCTGCCTTTCAGAGTTGTACTCAAAGGTGATGAATCTAGCAGTAGACTCGAGTGAAGCGAGGTGGGGTATGGCGACCTATCTGATGCTTTGGCCAAGGCACGAATTTGCTGCTCAGATACCTTACTCGGGGACTCTTTACTTGTGCTTGGTCGGGGCGGTCGTGTCATTGGCTTGACTCTCTCGTAGTTGACATGACTCGTAGTACTTGGCCATGGCCTCAAATCGGGATGTGGGAACTTTCTTTCGATGGACTGCCACGAGCCGTATCGCCTCGGATCGTTTATAGACTTGCCACGACTAGAGAACGAGTCGAGACTGGTAGTCCGAGGCAATTGAGGATAGCTTGTACGTTTTGCCTTTAACTGCGCAATATTCGATATTTCGGGAACGATAGAGCGGCGTGTCTCCGTAGATTCCAGAGGATCTCTCATGGCCTTCGCAGATTGGTAAGAACTCCGGAAGCCGGACAACGTTTGCAGTGGAGGTTGCCAGTACCGGCTGGATTCGGATCCTGCATCGGCTTCGCGACTAAATCTGACCACTGGCGAAGTATCTGAATGTAATGGTAGTTGTCGATCTCGCCAAGTTCCAAAATTCAGCATGTGTATGTCCTTTGCCATTCCTGAAATGTCAGACTGGTCAAGAAGAAGCTCTGAATCATCCTACGCTCGATATGTTCTGGACCAACATGATCTGATGGCAGAATATTGCTTGACGACATTAGTCGAGCATTTCAGTCTTGCCAAGTGGGCAAATAAATCAGTCTTTCCGAATCATTGTTTAGTCCCGACACACTTTGTGGCAGATGATTATGTACTCCAACATGCGTGTTTGTCAATGCTCAGACCTGAGGTTTTGAAACCCTGCAATAGATCGCAAATTGAGTACAAGAGATAACGAGAGCGTCCTTCCATGATTGAACTGGTGAGTGCGGTGATTTGGAGACCCACAGTCGAGGCTGGAGACATGTAGGGACTCGCAACAGTGACTAGCGATCGTGTGCAGGGGCGTCGTGAGGATGGCGCAGGATAGATTGCTTCTTCCAACAGACTCGAGCAGCGAGACGAAAGAGACGAAACAGACGAAAGAGACGTGATACACTCATCCAGCGTAACCACTCTGTTCCCTCATACGCTTCAGGATGTCGAGTGTCCCTTGATACTCTGCATTCACTGGCCGCGTCCTCTGTCCATTATCATCATCGATGCCTGCTGTTGTCTGAACATTGTCTTCCGCTTCAACAGCCTGCAGACCAGCTTCAAGCCCAGCTGCTCCTGTGCCATCCGCAATCTCAACCGTGCCATCAGATACCCCAGTCGTCGTCTGTGGTCCAGCATAATCTGCGTCTCCCGCCAACCTCTGTTCTGCATCCGCAACGACATTTGTGCCTTCATCCGTCACGAAATCAGAAGTTGCATTCATTTCTCGTCCAGCAGAGTGATTGGCTCCTGGCCCAAAATCTCCATTAAATTCACTCCTTCCGGCCCTCGTGGCATTCATCAACACCTGCTCCTGTTGCGCCCGAGTCGTCCCATTCTCAATCGTAAAGGGTAAATTGATGGCACTTGTAAAGTTCTTGACCTTTTGCGGTCCCCAGCCGGGCAAGGCACTCAATTCCTCCGGACTAGCCTCCAATGCCGCCCTCAACGTGCCAAACGTGCCCACCAAGTTCCACGCGTCCGTCTTGTTGATGCTTCTGACGGAAGTGAGGACGTCCGCCAATTGATCACTATAAACAGTCGAGATCTGCCCTCTGATCTCCTTGGCGGGCGCCGTTTCGAGGGACTTGAACGACTCGAGGTACCGCCCTGCCTCTGCCGGGGTCCAGGAAACAATCAGCGCGAAATTATTGACGACACAGGTCTTGGCCAGCTCCCGCAAGGCATCAGAGTGGTTGTCAATGTCGCACAAGACCAACATGATGCGTAACCCATACGACTTGCCTAGGTCGCGGATCCGGTTGTAGATGTACTCTGGATGCAAACGGTGATATTTTAGTGAGAGAAACAGTGCGCACGATGTCGCTCCCACCACGAAATCAGCTTGAATGTCGCCATACTCCCACGGCACATTCTTCACGCTATTCAGGACCGGATTGCCTTTTTGTCTCGCGTTCACCAGAATCGCATTGAAGCCCGGCCGGAGATGTTTTTGTGGGACGGGTTGTGCTGGGTAGGAGCGGGTGACTTGGTCCAGTGCACTGGCACCCAACCTGTCGAATTCTGGATCATCGAATTCGTCCATTGTCGATTATCGCTCAAGCGACATTACAAATCTGTACATTGCTAGGAAGACGATCCCTACATGTTGTGATGATGCATGTTGAGATGGAGCATAAAGTTTGACCATCAGTACGATTGCACTTCGGCTCCACTACAGCCAAGACTCCAATTTGACCACTTTGAGACGATTCGATCGCGAAGGAGGATCACTGCACAGGGAAATCACTATCGCAGCATCTGGAGTGGGACACGGACTGTGTGTGCCTCGGAGAATCATTTGCATAGATCGCAAGCACAAAAGCGAGTAGCATAAAATTGCATTTGCCATAACGATGCATATCAGCTTTCAGTGTGTAATCTAAAGCGCTACCGCTAATCCATCGTGATGCACGTATCTACAGTTTCTCATCTCTTCTCGTTTCATCATATTTACAGAGACTTGTTCATTGAAAACTTGCTCGTGTTGCGCAACTTGACGTCAAAGTGATAAAACATCAACGGGATGGGCGCCATGACAAGAGCCAAGAGACCCAACAACGTAGCTGCCCACTTGACGGTCATGTTGGTAAACATGTACCCTGCCACCAAAGGGAAGATTCCGGCGAGTGCACTTCTCACCATGGTGTTTGCCGCGATGGCACTTGCTGCGTACATGAGGTATACGTCAATCAAGTAATTCAGCGCCTGCAGGAAAATCAATAGGATCCCTCCTCCGATAAGAGCCAGGCCGATGCAGGGTGCCAGCCAGAAGACGGAACCATGTTTGATGTCGGCCGTCCACGCAAAGATGAAGAAACCGACAGGGAAGACAAATCCCCCAATAATCATTGGCGGAAGTCGTGCTTTCGGTACTGGTCGACCTCCATTCGCTTTCATCATTCGAATGTAGTACGGATTGAAGCCGATGATGACGGCTGCCCCCGCAAAACACCCAATGATGATGGAAATGAATGGCAGTGTACCGATGGCATTTGACCAACCGCGACCTCGAACAAAGGCGATTGGCACCGCTTCCAGCATCAGGTACAGGATCGCATAGACAAAGGCGACATAAATACTGAGCAAGAGTACGATTGGCTCCTTGACCAGCATGTGTAATGGTCGGGTGAGGTAGACGGTGACCACGTCACCCAGACGGAACGGCTTCTCCTCACTTTTGTGGTGCCATGCAAAATTGCCAGTCTTGAATCGTTTCTCTGCAGCTCGGGACGAGAGGACGGTGGCAGGATAGGATTCCTGGATGAAGATGACACCGAGGATCAACATGGAGAATGCCATGATTGCCGTGATGTACAGAGTCCATCGCCATCCGAGATAAGATTGGACGATGAAGGAGCCGACGACTGGTGCAACCGAGGGTCCGACAAAGACCATGACGGAGAAGAGACAGACGGCGATACCACGGACCTCCGAAGACCAAAAGTCTGCAAACATGGCTGCCACCAGCACTAAAGGTGACGAACCCGAGAGTCCGGCAAAGAATCGACAGAGCATGAGCGTCTGAATATCCTTGCTCGCCGCAGCGGCGACAGTGAAAATGGCAAAGAGAAAGTATCCTCCCAAAAGTGGCATCTTCCTTCCCAGTGTCTCGGACAATGGAGCGAATATGGAAGGCCCGATCTAGCCAAATTAGTGCGCGTTCCGCAACACTTAGAGAATGTCGTAGACTTACAGCATAACCAAAGAGAAAAAGCGTCGTGGCGAGATTCATCACTTCATCGGGACGATCAAAGTGTTGCCCTGCAGCATGTTGCGCCGTGGAAAAAATTGAACTCGCAAATGTACACACGAGACAAATCATTGACAAGAGTGCCGTCAAAAAGGCCTTTTTGGCAAAGGACCAGTTTTGTGGATTCTCTGGATCGTCCGGACCGTCCCATTCGACCAGATAAGCATCCGTGTTGATGTGTTCCGGGCCACCTGACTTTTCGTTCCTGGGACGGTCGATGCAGTCCATGGCAGCCTCTTCACGACCCATTTCCATGTCTCGGTTCTCCTTGATTCTACTGGTCTCTGATTCGCCTATCGTCATTGTGGATGAGACGTGAGAACTGCGTCTGGTCTCTAGCATCTTTTCTCGACTTTACAAGCGAGCGAGCGAGTCGTACTAGAGAAGCTGTTCAACAACTGAAACGACGAGAGTCCCTGCGCAGGTCTGAGCGTTAGAGTATAGAAGAGATGGTCAGGAGGAGAAGGGTTTGAAGATGTCGACCAGTGCAAGTCTTTTATGTGCCGATGCTGCTTTGAAATTGTATGTGCAAAGTGCCACTCATTGCGCACGAAAGAGGTGAAGGCACGGAATGGGATGGATCTGTGCGAGTGCAGAACCTGGAATCGATCGGTGCCGTCGGTCCGGTCCTTTCCCACCCTTCCAGCCAATCAGATTCATCAGGAGTGCTGTCCTACTACCGAAGGACAAATCTGATTGGCTGGGAGACGATGCGCTGGAAACTGATCATTTTCCGTTCCGCAAGTGTCACGTGCAAAGGAAAAGAGGAAGAGTGGAACTGATACACAAACACTCCTGTCCTCCCTTGTTACCAATTCTAAGCATTTGTTGTCATCGGAGAACACTTTACAGAGATCTTCAAGGATAGTGTAAAACTTTATCGTGCCTCTAGCTGCAGTAGATTACGTTACAGTAGGTCATGTTGGGCTCCGATACTGCCGTGATTAGCTAGTCGGACCGATGGGCGATAATGTCCTTGTATACCTGTCACACGGCAGTTAGAGTGAGGAGAGGGGACTATAGAGGGGCAGGATTAAATGCAAGCACAGACATTGAACTATCTTCACAGGAGTGTATCGCAGCTGGGCCGGATCTGGATTAGAAACTATATCTAAGCTTGTCCGGTAACCGCGTCCACGATTCACACCTTGGCAAGATATGAATATCTAAGCTTGTCCGGTAAGCGCGTCCACGATTCACACCTTGGCAAGATATGAGCAGTTTTATAAGCATCGGAGCTCGAATGATATCTCGGCCGGCAACTCAGGTACAAGCCAATCATTGCTTATCGTTTCTCACAATCACATGGTGCCAATGTGTGTGCTGCAAATCACGCGCAGCAAGGGCGCGCAAGCTCATCTGCCGTCGCAGCAGGCACACCGCAGGTTGACAACAACTGAGAAGTACGAGCAAAGGTGAGAGTGGGATGAGCTGCGATGAATCGATCCGAATGACTTGACTTGTCCAGAAATTGGGATCCTGTGATCGGCCCACGGGATCCCGTCATGCTGCCATAAATAAGCTCAGGGGCGAAGACGCAGGCACGCCATAGAAATGATCTGACGCCCCGTGATTCGATACCTGGTGACCAGCTGCTACGATCGCCGACTTTTTGTGTCCCCCAGCTGGGCTGCAGTCTGCAATTGCGAGCCAGTGACTCGAGCTCGTGATGAACGGAGGTAATCTATACTTGGCACACTCTCATTCACTAAAGGACCGGGCATGTGACCTATTTGGGAATCATGGCTTTTCCCAATACTTTTCAGCGTTGGTGAACCGAGCCGCGATACGAACGAGCACACTTGGACTGACATGTGCGGAGATTCCCCTGACTCTCTGTCTTTTGATCATGCGCAAGCACGTTTGGATCGTCCCATATGGACCCTGACGTAGCCCACTACTGAATGGCTCGCTCAGATGACATGCGAGCCGGCCGAGCGGCCTCGGAGGTCTCTAGCGCTCCCACGGGAGTCCAGCATGGGCTTTCGTCACGTTCCCTGAGACAGACTAGAAGCGGTACAAGATGGCATGGGAATGTCCTTTGACAGACAAGATCACATGAGCAGTACGAGGGCAGTCTTGCTTGACACGAGTCCCAAGGGTTCTAGGTCTCTCGCCTCGAGCAGTCGTCCGCGGCAGCAGCAGCAAAGAGGAGTGAAACACTTTTTTGGCAAACAGCCAGTCAGCCAGATCCCCGGATGGTGGGCACATCACTAGCAGCAGTAGCAGCAGCAGCAGTGAGTGGATCGGGGTTTTTCTGTGAGTTCCGAGGTCAAGATCATGCTTCCCCAGCAAAAAGCAGCGACGGGTTTGGGCCAGTGGATGTTCGAATGCGCGTAAGAACCGTGCCGTAGAATTCTGTTTCAGAGCCACAAAGCCGCTCGATTGACTGTAACTTTAGGCACTCGGTGGTGGATGGAGCGAGTGCGTGTCATGGTTTGATTTACACTTTCAGAACTTCCGGGGCTTGGATCTACAGCCACGGACGGGAATGAAAAGCATTCGCTTCAGCCATTAGCCACCCAGAAAAAGTCAGGCGCTCATCTCATCGGGAATTCAGCTTCAACAGCTTCGACGATTAGCGAGCATGACCTCCTGTTGGTTCGCCATGACAGCTGCTGCTGCAGGTGGTGGGTGGACAACCACCTCTGGCCCTGAGTGGACAGCACACATACTCAATTTCGATTGACCGTGGATCAGCAATCGCGCGTGTCCTTGCGAGTTTTGCGTGCGCGTGACAAGCACACCCTCATGACTGCCGGATCATGGATGTCCGCGATAACTGCCTACGGGAAATTCTTGTTCAGCCTTTTTTCTTATCCCAAAGGACAATGGCCAGATTCGGGAGTTATGTGGTGGTAGAGGTATCAACAACATTAGCTATACAGAATATCTAGTGACCAGCGCTAGCTCTTTATTTATACAGGATAACCTCTGTAGAGATATTGGATACATCGTAAATTGATGCGAGCACGCTATCGCTGAATATTGAAATAAGACGAGATTAGTGTTGTACAGAGAGTGGGTGTGTTGGGTTTCGAGGTTGTCGTCGTTGTCGTCGTCGTCGTCGTCGTGCCACGTGACAGGGGCTCATTCAGAAAAGTGAAGTTGTTCTGGTGATTCTCGCACAGGGCCACCGCGGACCCGCCTCTTCTTGTCACTGATCTGGCAGTAACGCGTGCGACACTGTCGTTGTGTGCGGCCCTTGACGCAGTTTGCAATCTTGATCCAGCACTTGCCATACTTGCTGATGCCTCGAAGCAAGGCAGTGTCCTCGGCAGTCGTCCACTTGCCCTTTGTGATGCGAGGATCCAAGGCCTCGCTCCACCTTGCAAGTGCCTGAACGCCAGTCCGAGGGCGTGGGAGAAGCTGTGCAATGTTTGACCACGGGATGTTTTTGTATAGTTCTTCCTGCAGGACTTCAGGCGTTTGGATGTCCTTGTTGTCCGCCAGATGCCAGGCTTGCCACTCTGCCACGGACTTGATCAAGATGGCGTCCTCCTCAGGATCCCATCGACCTTTGTGGATGGTGGTGTTTAGCGCTCCCTGCCACCTCGTTGAGCACTGCATTGGAGTTCGACCCGGCACCATCTGGGAGACGAGGCTCCATTTGCCGTCCCCATGACTTGCGATTGCGTCCTTGAGCAGGAGATCTTCCGCGGAAGTCCATCGCGAGTAGGCGACCTTCTTCTCCTTCTGAAATGTAGCGCCCGACTCACTTGAAGTCGGCGAGGTGGCAACGGAACGCGCATCATCATGGCTCTCGAATGTGTTCTTGGATTCATCTGTGATGTTCCTCCTCAAGGCAGAAGGCCTCAAAGGTGGGAAATTGGTCATGACCGTTGGTACATATGGCTCTTCCGGCATGTCAATTTGTTCGTCGAAGCGACTTTGTCGGTCACTATCGAAGACTGGCGAGTTCATGAGATGAGGGGTGTCATATTGGTTGTGGATTCCGAATGTGTCACTGACTGGAAAATTTCCGGCATCAGAGTAGGGCGTGGATCCAATACTGGGACTCATGTATAAGTATGAGGAGCCACTGTGCGAGGAGCCAGTGTCGTGTCTATTGAAATGATTGATGGGTGAGTTCATATATTGTGGCACATTCTGGTAGTGATCCATTGGTGCCGAATATCCTGCGGTATGCCTTTTCTGTCGTCTGTCGAGGACAGTCTCCCTCTGGCTTTGTGGATCCCTGATATCAGTTCGAGGCAGTTGGTATGGAAACGAGAGTCGCGTGCTGTTATCGTCCGGCGTAACTGGCGATGACTGTGAGTAATCTGGATGGAATCTTTGTGATGGAGATGGAAATGGTCGCTGCAATGGATGGGCAGATCTGGGGGCACGTAGAGACTCCGAGGTGTCGATCTGTTCAAAAGTCGCTCTTTGTGGTACCACAGCACTTTGGGTCCGATAGTGCATGTTTCTTTGGCTTGGCAGTTCGAGCGTGCGAGTCTGCATCTCAAGCTTCGGGGCATTGATGGGATTTGGATAATGCATGTCGCTGAATTCATTCCGCATCAGACCCAGATGAGATTTGTCCTGCCCGAGTTGCGGCTCGAAAGAGATTCCGAGCCCGATAGATTGGTAATCGTATGGTGAACCCATGGTGTATTAGCTTTCCGGAAAACTATTGTAAGAGCGAAGTAATTATTGAGAATGCCGACAGTAGATCAACTACTATTATTTCTCGGTGACTTGTGTAAAGAAAGGAATATGCTTGTTGCCAGATAGGTTCTGTGTCCGTCGCGGCAGGACGTGATGTAACATGTCTACGGATCGAGGGGACGAGGATGAGTTATAGTTGCTAGCGGTTCGAGTATCAGCATCATACGAGTCAGTGGAAAAGATCCGAGCGCCCAATGAGCCTAAGGCAGAGACATGAGGAAACTTTTTTAAGACCTGCGAAACGGCCGGTGAGGAATGGCGCAAACACAAAAGGCATTGTGCCGTGCGTTTTGGCGGAATTTGGCGAAATTTGTGTTGCGATGGCTTTTGTGCTACACTCCAGAATGTCCCAGGAGGACCGGGACACCGACCAAGTCAGGCAAACTGGTGTGAGCGACTCTTCGAGCTCATGTCTCACTCGAAGCGACACCCTGCACCATGATCTGCTCCTGGTCTTCTCCAGGCTTCTCGGTCCCCGTTACTGCGTGGTGATGCAACAACGTTGCAGGGCCAGCCAGTCTATGCAGAAGCCATACCATACGGTAGCCGTATCTCGGCCCCGAGCTATCAGTACCTTCGACCACAGCTGTACATGACCTTTGATAGCAGTAACTGTCATTTCGTGTCCCGCTTGTCTCCCTCTGCCTGCCCGCCTGTCCTCAAGAACTTTTTGATAGTGGGCAATCGTGGTCGACGGTAGTTCTCCAAAGATGCCACAGCGCGAAGCCAGTGGGTGACAGGCCTGGCCCCGAACCAATTAGAGAGATGAGGTATGCGAGTCCAGGTGCTGTGTCCTCAAAAAAGTTCGAAGAGGCTTTCACGTATTTGCCGCCTCTTTCTCAAGTGCCCTGACACTGCCTCAAGTCAGGACCTTCCTCCACATGCAACGCACGCACGAAGCACAAACTCGCACTTTGCATGGGGACAAATCCCCTGATTTCTCCCACCAAACACACGCGGATTTGTCAACTCCGAAGATCTGGTTCTTGCCTAAAGGGGAGCACATTCACTCCACTCATCCATCACAACTCCACCTGAGCCAGCCGTCTCCTTAAGCTTGCCATTTGGGTCTTATCTGCCTGTCGATCGATCGATCGATCGAGCACAGCATGCACATCTACCAACTGGGGCGATCATCTCTAAATTCCCTCTCGCGAGGACATTTTCTCAAAGGAGGTGTCTACCCGATGTGCAATCTTCCGATGTACTGCGGAGGCAGGCCTAAGACGAGAAACATTGCCTGTTTGCCGCAGAAGTGGTCTCTGTGACGAATCGCGACCCACCAAACGCGTTTGTACCAATAGAAAAACTGCAGCTGCCATATAAAACGGAATCAGCGCCTGGATTCCATTTGAGTTTCTCCAGGGGGCTCCGTGTGATTGTTCAAGTGCAACGTGACACAGGAAATTCGCTTCGAGAAACGTGACGCAATCCATCCCGTGTCTCACTCACTCACTCACTCACTCACTTACTCATACTCACTCCATGTGCCTGCTGCAGCAAAATGGCCTTGGACCATCTCCCCCTGACTGGACGACCTGAGCTTCGTGTCCACCTATCGCCTTCACTAACCACCGCCTTGGCTCTCTCTCCCGGTCGCTCGCTAAGCTTTGTGTTCAGCCTGAGTCTCGCGACCATAGCCATCTTCGTACAGACTGAGTCAATTCTGACTGACAGCTGTCCTATTGACAGTATACACATTCCATGGCATAGTCAGTGTCCATGTGCTTTGGCTTGGCTTCTCTTTGATGATACCTACTAAGCCTGCCACTTTTATGTCCACGTGATGCTATTCCGGGTGTTGAAGCCAAGAACTGTGATATACTCCGAGGTATCACGGGTGAATGCCGGCCTCTACAACCACGAATTTCGAGCACTTCTTAAGAACAACTCGAAGACAGCTTAATGGATATGATAGCACGCTGAGAAGTCCAGGGATTGTACAAATTGTATCTACATGTAGCTGAAGCTCACAGCTACCCACTGTACCAATTTCATTCAGCTGATTTCCACTTGTTTGTGAGCTCTGCCAGGTATTTTCTAAATCTTCGAGGTCATGATTTCAAGAGGAACTTGAACACTCACTAGAGCCCGCAAAGATCACAAATCTGCCAAATATGAACTGGATTAAGGACTATCTGAAAGCGCATAAAGAAGCAGATCAGTCGTGTGCATGGAAATATCACCAACAGGGCACAACTAGAAAAGCTTTAGTGACAAGAATGGGCACGAACACCTATGGAGTTTGTAAATTCAAAGAGTGAGCAGGTACCGGCGAAGGGTCAAAAGATGGTGAACTTAGGAGGTGGAAATAGGTACTGTGGGTAGCTGTGATCCTCTGCTGCGTGTAGATACAAGTCATACAATCCCTGGACGAGTAAACGTGGATTTATGGGCATTAAGCTGTCTACAAGCTGTTCTTAAGATTCGCGGTTGTAGTACCGACATTAACCCGTGATACCTGGGAGTACACATGTTTTCAAAACACACCTTGAATCGCAACATTCTCTGACATCATAAATGATGGAGGATTGTCTGCTTTGACAGCCTTAGCTCGAGATGAACCTCTGCTCGCAAACTTGGCTTGCGAGACCCAAAGTTGACTTCAGCGAAGTCGCTAATGGCATTACACATCGTGGGACAACTGTATCTATGCCTACCATAATCATCTGTATATAGGTCCAACGTAGTCATGCACTGCCTTTGACTACATCGAAGCACCAGGACAGCCTCCCGTTCACTGAAAAAAGCCACACAGGAGATCGCTGCTTAAGCAGTGTTTCGCAGGCCCAGTGGAGGGTAAGTGAAACATTTCTGCTGCAGGAACAGTACATCCACATACTATAACAGGACTATCGTGCGAGAGATCCGCAAAACGCCAGCCAAATAAAGCCTGGCTAGCACTCCTACCTTGGCAACAGAGTAGAATTTGCTTGGTGCAAACGACCGACGGTATATCCCGACGAAGCCGAGAAAAAGTTTTTGTACTTTTGTTGACGTGCGCACTACAATTGCAATGCTCTGTCTGATGCGTGCATACACACAAGGACTTATCCCATTGCGTGGTAATGACCCGACTGATGAAATGTATATATGTGTCACAGGCGCACGCAAAACATTCTAGTCTTGTCAGAGTTCTGAGGTCTCTCACTGACTGTATTGACCAGCTGGAAGTGGTGCATCACGAAACTTTAGCTTGAGCTCGAGATAACGGAGCGCGTAAGTCGAGCTGCCGCAGTTGACGTAGGTAGAGAAGGCCGAGGCTCGGCTCAAGCCTACAGGCCGCCAATGGCAAGGTCTGCACAAATTTACACTGCAGCGAAACTATACGTGTGACTCGTCCTTATGAGTCTCGATTGAGCATCGAGATCAACCCTTTCTAGAAGTATCTGTTGAGTGTGTGCTATAGGAAAGCCTGCTATAGCTACCATCATACCACGACTGACTCCACCTACCTCTATCAACGCTCACATTCTAACCTTGAGAATGCACTTCCCTCTTCATAATGTCAACCAATCACAGACGCAGCCCGTACGTAAGCTACCGTCATGACGATTGTGGCACAGTTGTCGTTGACCTGCTTGGACTGGACACCCTCTCTGGGCAAGCTTATGGTTGGAAGTCACGAAAAGCGGAGAAGCTCAAAAATTAACCACTTTACCCCACTGATCCCAATGCAGCGAATGTGGCACAGATGTCGGTATATATAAATTAGCCGCACAATGCCCCGAAATCATTGAGTCTTGTTATCTTTGTAGCGGAACTTCTTTCAGGATGCTGACTTCTTCGGTCTGGCTGGCAAGCTTGGCAGCATTGGCCAGTACTGTCGAGGCACGAAATCTTGTTGCACGACAAGCAGCTGCACCATCCAACACGAGTACGTCGACAAACTCTAGCTCCGTCCAGATCACGACCAATGTCGGCACGTTCCAGGGTACGCTAGCCAATCCCAGCGTCAGGCAATGGTTGGGTATCCGTTATGGTGCTCCAACGAATGGTAGTCTACGATACAGACCTCCCCAACGTGCTAAGGTCCTGCCTAGTAGTCAAATTTTCGATGCCACAACCTTTTCTCCGAGTTGTCCGCAAAACCGAGGGGTCAATTTCCAGGGCTTCAACCTCATTCAGAACTTGGGAAATGCAACTGATGGCGAGGATTGCCTCAGTCTCAACATCTGGTCGCCCTCGACCGATCGACTCAATACTTCCTCGTCCGGCACTGCCGTCATGATTTGGATTTATGGAGGTGCCTTCACCTTCGGAACATCAAACACTCCTGGATACCAGGGAGAGTACATCGTGCGAGACAATCCAGATGTCATTGTAGTGACCATCAACTATCGAACCAACATGTTTGGATTCCCTGCTGGTGCGCCTGCGCTGTCTCCGTACCAAACCAACCTTGGTCTGGCAGATCAGAGATTGGCTATTGAGTGGGTATATAGCAACATTCGTGAGTTCGGAGGGGACCCCGAGAGAATTGTCCTCTTTGGCGAGTCTGCTGGCGCGTCCTCAATTGGCGCCTACCCTTACACTTACGAATTCGATCCGATTGTCAAAGGACTGATCATGGAATCCGGCTCCGAATACCTCATGGCCTCCGAAGCTGTGGCGAACGTTACTGCAGCCACGGCAGGCTGGAATTATGTTGCTTCTCAGGTCGGTTGTGCGTACAATTCTACCACAAACTCAACGACCGATACCGTGGCTGCCGCTCAACAGCTGACCTGTTTGCAAGCACTGGACTTCACTGTCATTCAACAGGCGGTCTCCAACTATACCATGTCGGGTACAGCTTTCGCCCCCCGCCCAAACAATATCTCCGTGTTTGATGCCGCGGGATACACTGCTCTTTCAAGCCAGGGTAGATTCGCCAAGCTTCCAGTACTGATCGGAAACAATGACAATGAAGGATCGATCCTGACGGCTTTGTCCCCGGGCGTGGCTCCAGATCTGATCACAAAGTACGGCTTCACTTGTCCTGCTGCCGCCGTGGCTACAGCGAGACAGAACTTCTCTGTGCCTTCGTGGCAATACCGCTACCTCGGAGAATGGCCGAACCTCAACCCTTTCCCAGCCCTTGGGGTCTTCCACTCCTCAGAGATTGGCTTGGTATTTGGTACGTACAACATGAGTACGATCGCACCATCCACAACACAAGAAGTCCTGTTCAGCACACAGATGCAGGGCGGTTGGGTCGCTTTTGCTCGTGATCCTCAACAGGGTTTGACGAATTATGGTTGGCCGGTATACCAAGCCAATGGGACTACTCTGATTCAGTTGGCAAAGAACAACCAGTCTACAACCACTTTCAACAGTAGTCAGGCCTATAATTCGGGTTGTGCCGGAGTGCCTCTTGTGTAGTGTAGATGTAGTTGTATATCTTCCACGGCATACTGTATGATTTATCAATTCCTGCTCAAACCGTGACGTACAGCTGAGAAGTATTCAGCCATGTAAATTATCCTTGGAGTCCCAGACGTCGCTTTAGAACAAGATGACCGACCACTTGGAAGCAAGACTATTTAATTGAGTTTCCTCACCTCGGTGATTCTTATGTACATATGTACGGACTCTATTATTTCTGTAGATACTTGAGCACTTACAAGCATGGAGGAATGCCGCCTTCTAGAGTACGGACGTTGAACCGAAGTTACATTTCTGTACATAGATTGGAGATGGCCATGATTGTCTTGTTTATGGCCAAGAGTTGCTCCTGCACAACATTCAACATCACCTGTTTTATGTGGCTCAAGAGCTCCCACATGAAATCAATCCACTCCCATTGTCCCCACCTCATACCTCATCCATCTCAGGTCCTTGTGACCAAGCAATAGCTGTCCCAGTTGTGTGCAGCCCTCATCGCTGCAGCGGAGGACATACTACTCCGTGACTGGAGATATGCCGTTGCAATGTACAAATCCTAGCGATAGAGAGTACAGTGATGTCGGACCCTGCAGCTGGTGCGGCAATGACTCGAGCAGCGTTAGCGTTAATGAACACGAACACGAGCACGATCCACAATGATTAAGCAGGATGTATTGGCACACAGTGTTTCCACCAGTTATGAATATGCCATTGCTCTCAAATCTAAAGACACTACACTATGTACACCGAATCCTGTCATTGACTGACCATACAAGGCTCTACCATGTAAGTTCCTTCTCACCGTAAATCTTCATCGATGTGCCAGGGACTCCTGGGAATGGTCTAGTTTTGAACTTTGAGTCCAAGGTCTTCATGCCCTCATCAGGGTAGTCGTTGGCCTTGATCTTCCACTTGGCCATTCCAAGCACTTCATCGAGCTCTTCGACTGGTGGTAATTTCAACCACACCATCTTGTCCTCTCTCACCTCGGCCGGGAACGTGGCGACACTGACGTCCTCATCATTCTTGCAACCACCGAGTCGCTCATGATCCTTAGAGTCAATGATGTAATTGCGCTTGTGCATTGGACACGAGACATGGATTTCTCCTTTGTCATCATCACCAATGATACCCTGCGCCAGGACGAATGCCTTTCTGTGAGGACACATTGCTTGGGTAGCAAAGATGCCACGACCCGAGACCTGGAACACAGCTAACTGCGTGTCTCCACGCAATACAGTTGCAGATGCACCTGCTGGTGTATCCTTCAATGCTTGTTCGGAACAAATTGGCTCCCATTCCAGACGGGACCACTTCTGGTTCTTGAAATCATATGTGGTTGATTTCTTCGGCCAGTTCGCGGGTCGTGGTTGACCTCGTTCCAGAATGTCGTCGACGTTGTTCTCGACATTCTTTTCGGTATTTACGAATTGCTTGAACTCAGCTCGTCGCTGGGGATCCTTCACGACTTGGGTCCACTCACACTCGAATCGGCCGACAAGGTCCTCCATCTGCTCTTCCAATTCCTTGCAGATGCCGAGCTTGTCATCAATGATGACTTCTCGAAGGTAATTCATACCTCCTTCTAGACTCTCGAGCCATCGAGCGGTTCTTTGTAATCGGTCACCCGTTCGGATGTAGTACATCAGGAATCGATCCAACATCGGCACCACTTTGTCGGGCTGCACATCTGCTGCTAAGAGTTCTGCATGTTTCGGACTTGCACCTCCGTTACCGCACACATAGACATTGAACCCTTTGTCAGTGGCAATACAGCCAAAGTCCTTGCCCTGTGCCTCTGCACATTCTCGCACACAACCGGAAACTCCTCCCTTGAACTTGTGCGGTGCTCGAATAGATTTGTATCGTTCTTCAAGACGGACGGCGAGTCCGACACTGTCTCCAATACCATATCGACACCACGAAGATCCAACACAGGACTTGACAGTTCGCAATGACTTGCCGTATCCGTGGCCAGACTCGAAGCCGCCGTCTACCAATTGCTCCCAGATGTCCGGAAGATCATACTTGTTGGCACCAAAAAGGTCGATGCGCTGGCCTCCAGTGATCTTGGTATAGAGTCCGTACTTCTTTGCCACCTCACCCAAGACAACCAGCTTGGCAGGTGTGATTTCACCGGCCGAGACTCTAGGAATGACAGAGAAAGTACCATTACGCTGAATGTTGGCAAGAAATCTGTCGTTAGTGTCCTGCAAATGATGCGTCTCTGGCGACATCACAAAGGGATTGTATATGGAGGAAATAATGCTGGCGATACATGGCTTGCAGATCTCACACCCCAGAGCATCGGGCTTCTTGCCATATCCCTTCATAATATCACCGAACGACTTGAGTTGCTTTACACGAACGATGGAGAACAGGTCAGCTCGAGAATACTCGAAATGTGGGCAGACGTTGTTCGAGACCTCATTGCCAAGCTTCTTCATCTCAGCCCGAAGAATGTTGTCCATCAACGGGATACAACCACCACATCCTGTACCAGCCTTAGTGCAAGATTTGAGGTCTCCCATGGACGTGCAAGTTCCATCCTTGATCTTCGCCGCCAGGCCACCTTTTGTGACGTTGTGGCATGAACAGATTTGCGCGTCATCATCCAAATCAGCTCCATCATCATCACCACTGGCCTTTGCACCAAGGACGAACTCAGAAGGTGGTTTGTCGAGCTCTTTGCCTTTCGAGACGATAGAGTTCAGCTTGATGAACTCACTAGTGTTACCAACAAGAATACCTCCGAGCATGTATTTGCCATCTGCAGAGAAAATCAACTTCTTGTATACGCCCTCGAATGGGTCGTGGTATTTCAGTACTCGAACATCAGCTGTAGTAAACTTCTTCTTGTGCGATTTTGGAATCTTCTTTGGGCCGTCTCGATCAGCGAAGAAATCACCGAATGAGCCGACATCCACTCCCATGAGCTTCAACTTGGTGGAGAGATCTGGATATTTGAATGATCGAGGCGCATGAAGCTTTGCTTGGGTCATGTTCCAGGTCACGATGTCTGCCATTTCGATTCCGGGACCGATGAGACCAAACGTGTTGCCCTTCCAATTACCGCACTCGCCGACAGCATAGATTGAAGGATCTGAGGAACAGCAGTTGTCGTCTACGACTATACCGCCTCGCTGATGCGTTTCCAAGCCAGCGTCAATACCGAGATTGTCTCGAGCACGAATTCCGATAGCGAAGCAAATCATCTGACAGTCGACAGTCTCACCAGAGACGTATGTCACAGACTCCATTTTGCCTTCAGCATCAACGTTAATCTTTTGAATCTGTTTCTCCAGCAGTACTTCGACGCCCATTTCGCGGACTTTCTCGGTTAAGAGGTCTCCACCTTGCTGATCCAGTTGCTGAGACAGTAACCACTTGCTTCTATGAACAACGGTCATGGCATCGAACTTTTCCATGTCTTTGACAGCATGAGCAGCTTCAAGTCCTAGCAGTCCTCCTCCGACGACGATTGCCCGCTTTTGCTTTCCTTCTGGCACTTTTACCTGCTCGGCAAATTCAATCATGTCCTCCAGATCGCCGATCGTCCTATAGACAAACACTCCCTTGGCATCATAGCCTGGTGTGGTCTTTGGTAGGACTGCTTCAGATCCAGTGGCAAGAACGCAGATATCGTACGGATAGGCACCATCATTCGTATGTACCTTCTTTGCTGCACGATCTATTGACAGGACTGGGGATGAAGTTTTGTATGTGAAGGTCTGAGTATCGAGCTGGGTGTACCATTCCTCAGGGTTCAGGTACAAGTCTGGCACCGATCGATGTTCGAAGAAAGACGTCAGGCCAACCCGATTGTATGCCACATGCTTCTCTTCACCGAGCACGATGACAGAGTACTGTTTCTGAATAGAGTCCCGTTCGAGCAGCTTCTCAATGAAACCCATACCGACCTGTTCTGTCAGCGTCACACTTAACGGCTTTCGAACGACTTCTCACCATGCCGAGTCCGACGACAACGACCTTTGTCCTTTCCGAGGGAGGTATAGGGCTCCCACTCTGTGATCGAGGCGGCGTACGCTCTGCATTTTGTGCAATATTATCCATTCGTTCGGCGAATGACTCCATGTTGGACTCGGAGCCCTGTAAAGGCGCCATTTGCCAGAGACTTCTTACTCACTCGTCCAGACGAGTTGTGCGAAGGATAGAATGCAAGTGAAGAAGGAGATGGACCAGTCACACTTTCTCTTTGGATTGGTGTGTGATGATGATGTAGTAGTGGTGGTAGAGTAGATAACTTTCAAATGTATGTGAATCCTCAAACGAGGCAACAGGAGTAAATTGCTGTGCACGTACGATTACCTCTCTCCCGACAGAGATAGGACAATTGAAGCGTTCCCCCGTATTTCCGACGGATCTACACCTCTCACAGTCTAGAATTACGCAGTGACCTTTTCATTGGCGGATAACGCTCAAATCCCTTATCTCGAGACTCCGAATAATGGGACGCGCCACGAGAGATAGGGGCGTTTCTCGGTTTCCACTGTTGCGCCTGACATGTGTATCGTGGCTGCGCATGGCGGACTCGCATCGGTTCACTTTCAGTATTCGCCTGTATGCTCCTGCCCTGGTGACCTAAGTTCGCTAAAGTGGGAAGAAACGCGCGAGATTCCCCGTACCGTGCCTGACTCCTGTGCAACGTGCACCATAATACGAGCGAGCATGCTTGATTGACGATCGACCATTTACTGCTTACTCATAGAATCGCCGGTTGACGAATACATACATACATGAATGAATGAATGAATGAATGACGTATTTCAATAATTTGCCTGTACGCCTATACCTAATTCCTACACACACAACACAAGCAACTACAACAACGACTAAAACACGAGCACATCTTCGTCCGGAATACCTCGTCTCTTGGCCCAATCCTTGACTAAGCCCTCCAATGCAGGGGGACCACAAACGAGCAACAGTTTCTCGTCGGGACATTCGGCAAATTTCTCATTCATGACATTCATATTGAGTCGTCCGAGTCCGTGTCCATGATTCCAATCAGGCTTGACGTCTGTGCCGGAAAGTGTGTGCCAGACATCAATGTTTTCTCGTTCCGCGTACCGATCTAAATCTTCACGACAGAGAATGTCGTGTTCGAAGCGGTTGCTGTCAAGCAGTAAGCACTCCGTCTTGTCTTCTGCGTCGCTGTGGATCGCTCGCAGGACTTGATAGACGGGCGTGATGCCGGATCCACCGCTCACCATCCAGAACTTCTTGGCTGTTCTCTTTTTGCCTGATTTAGTGAATGAGCCGCGGCCGTGGTACTCAAAGTGCCCCGTGGGACCCTTGACGCTGATGCTGTCTGCAAGTGCCAGTTGTTCTAATGCCATGGTCATTTTACCACCTGTAGGGAAGCCGGAGGAGGCAAAGTAGACTTTGATGAGGACGTCCAGGTAGCCTTTGGTGTTGTGCTCCGAGACAGGTGTGTATGCTCGCATCACGGTCTCGCCCGACGACTTGGACTTTAGTTTCAAGAACAAGTGTTGCCCGCACGGCAGTCCAAGTTCTTGTTCGTCGTGGTCCAATTTGAATCGCAAGATTCGGGCGTCTTGCGAGAGGATGCGTTTCTCCACTAGTTGCACGTTGTGCCACTTTTTGGCCTCTAGGAAGATTGGTCGTAGAGGTACATCACCGGACTCTGATCCCTCTTCTGGAGTTTTTGGTGGAGTGTCAGGCAATTTTGCCAGTGTGCCAATATGGAAGTCTTGAAGCTGAGCTTTGGCGGTCTCCGAGTGAATTGCCATAAAGTCCTCCGTAGCATCCTCACCTCCGACGCCGACGATCGAGTCGGCACCGCCGGGATGTTCTTTCATGAATGGGGTAGCATCGTAGACCTCGCCGTCGTTGATAAACCAGCAGTCACCTTCAGTCTTGTGTTGTTCGACCTCTTCCATAGTAATGATTCTATTGACACCATCTCTAGTCATCTTGATGCCCGGCTTGACGGCAGCCTCAGCTTTCGAAGGGGCATGTTTGTCTATCAGTTCACCCCAGCCATGAGCCTGAAGATCGCCGCCTGCGTCTTTGACTCGCTGCATCCAACCACCGGGAATGAGTGCTGCCTGTGTAGGATGCTCGAATCGAAGGCGAGTCTCCGTACTGTTAGACTGCACGCCATCTACAGCTTTTGGTTCGTCCTTGTGTACCGCTACCCTGAACCATGTATTGTTCAACATGGACATGATGTTCCAATACATGTCACGAGGCTGCATGTTCATGTTCTCATCCATAGCCCGCACGACTATGCCTGTACATTGAGCCAAAGCTGTGGTCTCGACCGTGAGCTTGTAGAAGCACCAACACCAGCAAGCTTCCCGCTCACTCATGTCGACCTTGCCTCCGTACAAGTCTCCCTCAAAGTTCCGGTACTGATCTTCCGGGTAATCTATTTCAGCAATTTTCCAGGTTCTGCCAGAATCTAATGAGATTTCTATTCGTCCGACTCTTACACCAGCACCGTTGTATGCATAACCCCTGATGTCAAATGTCTTTTCTGGAGCAACCTGAATGATTTCGTCATGTGCTGGGTACACGATTGCACTCTGGATATTTAGATCGTAAATGGCATATCGCTCATCTTGCCACCAGTTCTTTTCCTCTTTAGCCATGGTAGGGTCGACTTGTGTTGGCAGCACACGGTTATCGAAGATGTGATACCAGTTCTTAGATGGCTCGGCAGTGACAACGATTTTCTTTAGCCACTTGACGGATCTGCCTCCAATTGCACCAGGAATCACGACTCGGACTGGACGGCCGTGATCCGGCGAGAGAGCGTGACCATTCTGTTTGTGCGCTATGACGATAGCTCGCTCGAATGACTTGGCCCAAGACATTCTAACGCAAGTCTCATAATATCCATTCGGCAACTCATCATCTCCTGCAAAACAGACAAACTTTCCGGCCTTCTTTGGCTTAGCCTTGGCGATGATGTCTCTGAGCAATGGACCGGTCCACAACGATGTCGAGACACCGGCTGCACCCCAATTGAATCCACTTCCCTTCCTAACGATGTTCTGTTCTTTCCTTCGATTTCCGGCACAAACTAGAGTTATGGGTATGGTAATTTGTTCATAATCGTTCATGATTTCTCGCAAGGAGATGGTGATTGGGTTGTCAACCAATCCCGAGATCTCGATCTGCCAATCGAGGCATTCCCTGTCACTGTAGTCTGGACAGTAACCGTGATTTCGTACGTAGAATAGTTCGGAGGGTGTCAAGAAGCCAGCGTCAAAGAGGGTAGATAGTGGTGCTTCAGCATTGAAAGGGTGGTTTCCTGGTAGGTCAGTGAGGCTCACAATGTCTTGACAAGGCTACACACCAGTCAAACGAATCATCCTCTCATCTCTCTTGATGTTTTTATCTTTCGTCTTTGCATCGATATCAAGCACTCTGCTAGGTATGATTCGCGACGGGGCAAGTGGAAACTGCATTGAGCTGTCCACCTTTTCCTCCGTCGAATGATAGGGCATTGTATCAATATCCGGCGGAGCCATGGTTGTTATCTTGCTTGTGCTGATTGTATCTAGCACCGAACCTGTCTATACTGTGAATTGGTTCGGGGACGCTTTAATCAGGTAGCACCTGTAATGAAGCGAGCAGATGAGAGACTCCGGAGATGTGTACGCCAAGTTTTGCTAAGCAAAGCGATGGAAGGGACCAGGAAATGATGACACAGCAATCGAGAGGTCGCCTCCCCGGCAAAGTGTCCCTGACGATCAAGCTGATTCTCCATGCAGATACCGCCGTTACCGTCACCTTCCGACGAGAAGCAGAGAGTGTGTGCGAGGGTGAAAAAGAGGTGATGCCACCAGATACACCAAAATCGCATCCACTCAATCCCTCCAAGTCCTCCCGCAGCCACCGCCCAGCCAAAAGTCCACGCAGCCACTAGATAGAGAGAAGCCTCCAGTGACGAGATGAGATGAACTGACTCTTCCGAGCTTCCTTTCTTTCACTCGTTACACGTTTTTATTTGCATTCAACCAGACAATTACAGTGACCAAACTCGCAGAGATGTACGATTGCGGCTGTCCTTTTCTGCGAGGATTCTTGGTTCAGAAGCATTCTGTGTTGACCCGGGGTGATTAGATCCGATAGGTCTAGCAGTAACTGCATGCTCGTCATAAGCCCTAAGCATGTATGGCGAATGTGTCGATGCGTAGAGCGAGGGTGAGAATCCATCTCTAAGCATCAGAACAAAGACAGCTTCAGGCTTTCTCTCACCAACCTCTCCACACTTGGATCGACCAGATTTTCTAGATCGACTCAAGCTGGGGCGACACTTCGTCTATCTTGAGTCAATCACAAATTCTCCTCTCTCCTCTCCGGCTTGTAGTATCAGGTGCATCTATTTAATCTTGCCATAGTCCCATCGTTGCTTAGAACCCTTCAATAGCCTGCATAAAGCCCTGAAGTGTACCGAGCATGGTCGATCAGGAACATTTCGTCATGTGCGATTACCTCCGCAATGCGCAAGACTGACGCCCATGGCAGAGCAGTCGTGCGTTACGGCAGCTCAGCTCAGCATTACATTTTCATCCGAATCGATAGGTTGAACATGCTGATGCACCGCCGCCGCAAGCTTCTCCACAACTATTGTACACCGAACTCAGCTTTGTCTTTTCTGTGGCACTAAAAACGAGCAGAGATAAGGTCGCCGGTGGCAGATTTAAAGCAAAGATTTGAAAGTACGACCTCGATTGTACAACCAATAGATCGTTGATAGCTCGGTGGTTCACATGTATCGCCCCGGCTCTAGAGCGCTGTCCCCAGGTTCTAGAGCAAGATTCGCGAGACGAGACTCGTGCGAGTGCCCTTTCACCCTATCAGTATTGCCGTAAGCCACAAGATAAGCCCATCTTTCCTGCCAAAATCGAAGTCGATCCCCTGTGCGAGTCAGTGCACAGACATACATAAAAGGTCCGGACACTGCCATCTCTTCGACGGACCACACTTACAACTCTTCAAGTCAACGAGCTCAAGCTTCAGTCGTCATCATGTCTGCAGCCCATGCCGCACCTGTCGAGCCAACGACTTTCAACTTCTTCCAGGGAATGGTGAAGCCCGACATCAACCCTGTCAACCACAAGTCAAAGACTCTGGTCCTCCTGAACCCAATCAACAAGTATGGAAGAACCTTCCACTTGGCCTGGTTGTCCTTCTTCGTCGCCTTTCTGTCGTGGTTCGCTTTCCCACCTCTCTTGCACGGCACCATCAACAAAGACTTGAAGATGACCACTGCTCAGGTCGGAAACAGTAATATTGTCGGTCTTGCCGCAACTCTCATCGTCCGTTTCATTGTTGGACCGCTCTGTGACAAATGGGGACCACGATATGTCATGGCCGGAGTCCTGATTGCCGGAGCCATTCCCACCGCCTGCACACCAGCTATCTCGAGCGTGTCTGGTTTATATGCTGTGCGATTCTTTGTTGGTATCCTGGGAGGAACCTTTGTTCCTTGCATGGTCTGGACCACTCAGTTCTTCGACAAGCCTATCGTCGGACGAGCAAATGCACTTGCTGGTGGGTGGGGTAACGCCGGTGGTGGAGTAACCTTCTTCATCATGCCAGCGGTCGTTTCATCCCTGATGGAAAATCAACACTACACTCTCGGTCGAGCTTGGAAACTCGCATTCCCAGCCTGCCCCTTGGCTATTCTAGTCTTTGTCGCCATCCTCGTCCTGGTATTCGGACACGACACCCCTACTGGACCATGGGCCACGCGACACATACACGGTGCTGGTCAAGCTGTCGACACTTACGCCTTGGACCGAGCATTCTCCAACAGAGATCAAAAGCCCGAACCGATGTCTAGTTCGTCCGAGCGATCCGGTTCATCCTCCCCACGGGCCATCAAGGACGAGAAGCACACTACTGCTGCTGATCCAGAAGCTGACATGGCTGTGGGAACAATCACCGACGAACTGCCAGAGAGTCCAAAGTTGACCACCACTCTCAAGGCCATGTTTCACCCACAAGTCCTTTTCCTGGCTCTCACCTATCTCTGTTCTTTCGGCAGTGAGCTCGCCATTGAGGGTGTTCTGTCCGGTCTCTACATCCAAACTGCAAAAGTTCACGATAAAAAAGTCTGGAGTCAAGAACTCGCTGGTCAGTGGGCCGCAATGTTTGGTCTCTTGAACATCGTCACCCGTCCTCTTGGTGGATACATCTCCGACAAGCTCTACTTGCACTTTGGACGATCGGTCGCCGCCAAGAAGTGGTTCTTGCTCGCTCTCGGTCTGCTCCAGGGAATATTCTTCGTCTGGATTGGATTCAAGTCTGACATGAAGGTACACAGTCTCATTGGAGCCATGGCTGGTCTCGCCATCTTCATGGAAGCCGCCAACGGTGCCAACTTCTCCATTGTGCCTCACATCATGCCAAAGCAGAACGGTGTTGTCTCTGGTATGGTTGGAGGATCTGGAAACATGGGAGGTATCTTCTTCAACTTGGCTTTCCGATTCCAGGGAACAAACTACCACAAAGCAATGTGGCTCATCGGATTTGCCATCATTGCAGTCCAAGTTATAGTCTCCTTTGTCCCTATGCCAAAGCACTAGAATCGTTTGCTAGGTGACTTTCGGCGTTTTCCAATTGTACATTATTTAGCTAGGTGCCGTCGGTAGAGGATTTGTCGGGTAACTTGTACACTAAAAAGCTTTTATACACACAGCGCCCTAACATCCGTGTTGACTTGTCCCTTCTTCCAACAGAAACGACGTTCTTCGAAGTCATGGATTCTTGAGCACTTGGCCTGCCGATGGTGAGGGGTCAGCGTGTGGGGCTGTTGATCAGTGGCGGACAGAAAAAACTGAGGTACGATCAACACGATGGCAGGTGTCCATCTCGAGGGATCGATGCTTTCAACTATTTCAATCTACAATACAAAAACTACCTACTGACCATAGCTTTGTGCAGCTAGGAGCATGCATCACTCGCAGCCGAACAAGTGCCAGTTGTCAACACCACCCAGCAAAGATTCTTTTGTACTTTCGTCTTGTGTAGCTATTGCGCGACCGTGTCTTTCCCACGTTCTTGAACATTGGATCAATAGTCTTGGTGTTCGTGCTTGCCGAGAGTTGCGACAATATCGAAATAGCCGAAATCATTTCAGAAAATTGCGAATAGAACGGTATCTTCTGGTTCACTGCTGGCAGAACGTGCAAAGAAGATTCCTCGCACCGCTCCGAGTCATCAGTAAGCACGACATTAGTGCTTCCGCACGAATTCGCTCGCTCGTGAAGGTCTCGAGCTATAATGAAAGACGTACGAGCCGGACAAATTGCACTAGATACGACAGTGCTTTCAATCTCTTCCTTGATCGATAGCTGCAATAGTCTGCCAAGTTGAGGAGGATCTGAAGCCTGTGAACGTCGTCGCATCACACGAGCATGACGTGTTGCAGCACTCAGCGGTGTGCCCTGTTCCTTCCTGCGTGGTGAGTTAGTGGATCGAGGAGAAGCAGGTAATTGCTGCAAAGCTACTGGTGACACGTCAAGGGACACTGCTTTTGAAGGTTCCCTGAGCGTCCTACGAGTGCTCGAGTGCCTCGCAGGCTCGATATACGTCTCTAGCTCTTCGACAGGTGATTCGTGCTCGTCCCAATCTAAACAATCTAGGTCCGCCCTGGAGTCCAGTCGTCTCTCCTCCTTTTGCCGAAAGAGTGTGTACCTAGACTTTTGCAATGTCGTGTCGTGCATCTTTTCTACTCGTCCTGTATCGTTGCAAACATTGAGGAACGCAAGGCTCGATTGAAGATCACATGCAAATGCTGAAGAGATTGGACTGTGGCCTCGCTTGTCCAGAAAACTTGTAGAATACTCGAAATTGTCACAAAAGTCGTTCTCTGACTTGACACTGAGAGTTTCCAATTGGTGTAGGCGCTTGTGTAGATTATCTGCTGATGACACAGACCGCTTGAGTGACGGCTGGCGTTGCGGAAGAGCCTTGTTGGGAGATAATGTTACAAGCATATCCAATTGCAACGTGAGGTAGTGTCAGCACAGCTGATGAGCGCCAGCACCCAAGTCAATACTTGAACAAAGATGATAACCTTGTTGCGAAGCTGAAGTATGCGCATGCAAATGGGTGAAGATGACTTTAGACGTTGCCTAACGAGACGCGGTGATCAGTGTGTCTGCACCGACCGTCGAAGACTTTCTCACAACTCAATTCCTCCCTCACCTCCATCGCCATCAGTCGATTCATCCTGCCCTGGAGCTTGCTCGCCTTCATGAACACCTGGCATGGATAACAGTCCTCGCCGTCTCAGTTCGTAACCAATAATCTCTCGTCGCCAGACGTAACTTTCCAAGACTGTTTCATTCTCGGAGACTGCTTCAAGAGCAAATTGCTCGCCTTGATACTCCTCCTTGGACAATTCCGCATTCGTCTCTCGCAATCGGACCTCTGAATTAGACAAGCGATTGAGTTCTGAGTGAATCTGTGGAACTGTCAGGTCTTGCAAGGCAATGGAGTAAGATACTGGAGTTGGTGCACGAGTCGTAGCTATAGGATCTGGGTTCGACGACATGACTTGCACTTCCTTCACTTTGAGCTTACACTAAGGAAGAACAAGAGTCAGAAGACTGGAGAGTGCGAGGGACTACCTACTAGTACTTGTACTGTAGATGATTTGTACGCTAATTCAGGTCCAAACCAAATTGCGGAGCCATACGTTACGCGAGAACCAAGTCTCATGATTCGTTGCGAGAGCTCGAGTCAGCATTCATGGGTCGAACAACTCGAGTTGATGATCCGGTCCTGGTACCTGCCATTCTGTTTAGGAGGAGCCTACCGTGCTCTGTGCTAGAAACTGTCAAGCAGCCTATACCATCATTAATACTCCGTGCATCTACAATTACAAAACTCAATCACCCCTGAAGAGCATCTCTTTGACAACCAATATACTCATGTCCAAAGGCACCTTACAGCCTCTTCAACGTCTTCTTCTTCGCATCCACTTTCTTCTGCGTCGCTGGCCCCGCGGTTTTGAGTTTTTTGCTTGACGGTACACCGTCAACTGCATCCGACCCATGCACGCCAGGCTTATTCACATCTCCCACGCTCAACACCGACACACCCTCCCGTTGTCCAGCCCGACACGACAAAGTCACCTCACCCCTCCTCCTCTCGTCGGGCTCCAATTCAGCAAGCGCCTTGTCCGCCTTGAGCGCATGCACGTTCGTCCACATCTTCGCCATCTTGGCAAACTCGTCGTACGATTCAATGAGTAACCGTCCAGCGTCATCATTCAACGCACTGTCTGGTCCGGGATTAATCAACAGACACTTGATTATCATCAGAATGTGGCTGATTGTCACGTCGGCCGTCCAGTCGCGCTTCAACGTGTTGACGCAAATGTCTCCCTTTAGCGAAACATTTGGATGGTATATCTTCGTCAGAAACAGGCCTTTCGGTGGTGACGCGGGGTAGTCTGGTCCATACAGCAGGCGGATCTTGAACGCGCCATTCGCGTACGGCGTTCCTGCCGGACCAAACAGGAGGGCATTGATTTCGTATGGGTTGTCGGAGGGCAGGACGGCAATGTCCTCCAGTGGTGCCCCGTTGAGTGAGTTCAATTGAGACAACAATTTCTTTGCCGACGTCGCCATACTGTACAATAGTCTCTGTTTGACTGAAGAATAGGGGGAGAGAGAGAGAGAGAGAGCTTGTAGAAGGCGAGAGTTTCGTGTGAATTAGGTTGTTTTGTTGTTGGTTTACATGGATTCATTCGAATGAATAGATCCGCTGTAGTAGTTGATGCAATCATCCAGCGTGCAGAGTGAGGCGCGCCGGCAACCAATCACCTTCCACAATACGATTCTGGCTCAACCTTGGGACACCAAGTCCTTCTGTCGCCGCTGCTGTAGAGCCGCAGACCACTCCTCTGCAGTGCACATCAGAGAATGGTTTGTAGGAAGCAACAACAGCTGTGGAGCATACACATGTCAACACTATGGGAGTAGAATCGAATGGATGGATGAGAAATTGCTTGCGATGTGCAATACAATTGGCTGTTGTGATCCTATATCCCGCTATGTACGCTATATGCCGTTGCGCTTCAATCATGTTTCTCGATTCGCTGACAGCACCTGATAGAATCAAAGTCCTTCTATTGTGCTCAAGCACCCCCAATTTCTAGCAGAGCATCGATGCTCGCTCCTACCTTGCCTCGTTTCTCGTCCAGTACCATCTCAATGACCCCAACCTCAACATTCTCAAACATTGCAGATAGTGTGTTGAGAGTTTCTTGTCGCTCCTTCGCTTTTGCCGCGGCTGCCTCTTCCTGCGTGATCTCGACTCGAGGCCGTTGAGCCACGGATGCCGGTGAATTCGGTGGACGAGCTGGAAAGTAGTCTCGGAGGCCAGCTCCGAGACTACCCAAAGGAGTGCTACTGCCACCGGGAGCCGAGGACGAAAGTGAGCTCGAATGTGCATCACCAGTTGATTGTCTCACAAGCAGACGAGGTCGGTCATTCTCGTCATAGTCATCGGGTTCCAGACTACTGAAAGCACTTGACTCAACATAAGAGCGACTCGGTTGCCCGATTCTGGACCGCCTTCTAGGTGTCTGGTTTCCGGACCCTGGTCTTGACTTCTGATTCAGATCCTGATCAGAGATGTAATCCTCCTCCGACTGTCCTTCTTGACTGAAGAGCCGCCCTACAGCCGAGAGAGAAGGCTTAGCAATGTTCAGGAGTCCTGTAGCTTTCTCAAATACAAGGTCTTTGCTGGGCAGCTGTAGCCCAGTTCTCGACTGATTTGCCACGATCGGGGTGGCTGGGGATGGGGGCACAACCGAGTCCTCTAACTTGATTCTCTGTATCGACTTTTCAACATTGCTTTCATATTCCTCGTCCGAGATGGTGAGACTATGACGATCTAGAACCTCGATAAAATTGATGGCACCTTGTAGACTAGAGAGATAATAACCTGCCTCACCAGCCAATTTGTCGGGGTTCCTGAAGGACTGCACAAAACTGACATGAGAGCAGAGATTCGCAACATTCGCTCGTAATAGTGTCAGAATGAGGAAGGGAATGAAGCCGTCAGCAGACTCATCTGAGCCAGCGTGTCTCAACAATCCGAAGATTACCTTGCAGCAATTCAGCACACAGATGATCTTGTCGCGAGGTGCTCTGAATTGGTCCAACTTGCTGATCTCAATTGCGGCGAGATTTAAAAACCTTTCATTTGATGGTCCTGAAGAGATGTCGAGGTGTTTTTCATTGACCCAAGAGTATATCTTTATTTTATCATTTAATATCTTATCACGGTCCAGGTCCTCTCCGTGACCTAGTTTTTGTGTGAGTGTCTTTCCTAAACGAACGACGATCGATGGAGGAAAGAGTTCGGGGTACAAACGATTCATGATGAGCTTCTCCATGCCTTCGCGAGCATTGTCGAATTCAGCCTCAGAGGCAGACTTGAATGGTTCATACACAAGCATTTTGCCTCTGATAAAGTCTAGAAAGTCGTGTACAATTTTCTGCTGTTCCGTATTGCTCCATTGGCGTTTGCTGAACTCCTGAAGGAACGATTTCATGTACTTTGCAACTGGAGCTGCCGACGCTGACCTGAGTTGCTCTTGGAAACGATTAAAGTCAAAAGGCAATTCGGGTTCAGGTGTCGGCTTTTTCGAAAACGAGTACGACTGCCGGCGACTTCTCGTTGAGGATGCAGACGGTGTAGGAGGATATTGTTGAGATAGTATGGAGCGTAATTCACCTGTCGCTTCTGCCGTCTCTTCACTGTCAAGCAAATTCGGAGAAGCACCTCTAGGTGCCATGTCTGTTGGTGTATGAGGACCATCGCTCTCAACGGTCAATTCAGTTGTTTCTGTAGTCGCTTGGGCTTTAGTCGGTTGAGGTCCATCGGGGTCGTCTTTATATGGCTCAAAATGATGGACTCCCTGTTTGTCTTTCTCGGCTTCGCTCCACGGATCGATTTCTACCAAGTCTGTGGTCGATACGTTCTTGGGAACTGACGCTCTTTCGGTAGATAGTGCCATGCTGGGCAAGACGGCAGACACGTCGACTTCGACGCCGCTAACCTCAAGGCAATGTCCGGTCTCCGATACTTCTGAGTAGTGAATGCCGCTTGAGTCTTCTCAAGAGCGCACTTGACCAAGCTGGAACTCATGACACTAGTGGGGGTGGTGCTGGAGTCGCTTGTTGTAACTCTGGGCGGTGAGTCCTGCCGCATTTGCCAGCCATTTCCACCGCGGCTCACGTCAATCCTCCCGTCCTCAGATCCCGTCCCCGTGGCCACCGCCCGGCTCATGGAGAGGATTCATCTTCCGAGGTCATTACATGGATATGTACATGGCAAGGTATACAATGTATGTCTTCTTTCCTGCAGGCCAGCGATTCAACAGAGCATCAAACACGCATAGCAGAGTGCTGAGCTCATAGATCTGCAATAAAGTATAGATTGCTGGGTATTAATCTCGTTTACTAGCGATAGCACACATATGCGTGCAAACTGGTGTCGGGGAGCAAGCCTGGATTAGGTATGGTTTGTACAAGAAGCACCTACCTGTGACATAATAGGCGCTGGTGCTTTCCTTGAGATCGAAAGTTCAAAAGTTGGCCCAGGATTGTGCACATGTTCATTATGCTTTTCCGTTCGTCTCACGTGAGTCGTTCATAGCACTCTACTTCGCCGATCTACACGAAGCAAATCCTGGCAGTCAGATGCGCAAATGTGGCAAAACAGGACATTAGATAAAGGTCGAGAGAACTTGCGGATCAGATACGCCTCACGATTTCTTTGGAGGACGGTCTGCAACCAGTGCTCCCAATCGAGCCTTTTCGATGTTGGACCATGCCCACTGAATAAGATTAGCGATATGCTGACACAACCTGATGTAACATACGGCAGCACCGCCTCCTGGACCTAGGAAAACTGTTCCAAAAACTGCCAAGAGTGAGGCGGACCTAGCGAGTTAGAGAACCGATCAAATGTAATTGCAAGCATCCTTACAACAAGGAGGTTTTGCCAACACCCGCAAATCTCGTGGTATCATAAAAGATGAGTGTCCATGTTGCGACCATACATCCTAAAAAGTCGAAAGTGAATAGAGCGTGCATGACTTGTGTCAGAGATGACATCTTGACGGCTGGCACAAAGTCTAGCACGGCCAGATTGTGCGAGTATGCAAAGTAGACTGCATATGCGTGGATCGCTACAGAGCCTAGAATCACAGTGTCCATCGTGGAGACGATAAAAGTTGTAGACATCATGGCATCACTCGTCGTCTGAGCTCCTTTGACTCCGGTGAAGCAAAATGCAAGTACCATGCCGATGACACTGACAAAAATTGGAAATATCTGCCACGAGGCAATTGCCCACTCCCAAGTGTACTTCTCGTTCAATACAGACGGTGCCATCATTGCCAATGCTGGGACGCCATATCCACACGCGAGAGCTGGCAGTAGAGCTCGTGATACACCGCTTGGAACGAAGCTTGCTCGAGCGGAGGAGGAGGAGTTCCAGACAATCATGGAGAAGTAGATTGGTAAGGTGACTGCCGCCGTGGCCACCTGCATTACCAGATACGTAGCTGTCGTGCCCCAACGCACTGCTATGCCGGCGCTCGATCGGTTTGCGGATATTATTCCAACGAGCATTACTAAAGCCACGAGAGTGCTGAATTCAAGTAGCAAAGTGTAAGTAGCTGCGTCATTGATGGCGACCTTGAACGACTCTACCAGCAAACAAGTAGCCTGGTTGACATCCTCGTTCGGGAAGTAATGCCCTGATTGCGACGTACACAGCTTTGACAAGGCTTTCAGCCCATTTGGATTCGCGAGACAATGCTTGTGAAGTACTTTGTAGGCCTGCGCCGAGGTCATGAGCAGGACTGCAATAGGAAGTAGAGGGGATATCTTTGCGACTTCCTTGACGGGAACAAGCGCACCTCGCGTCGCCGAAGTTGACGCCGACATGATCAGAGGAGTAGAAAATGTAATCTATTCACTGAGATCTACCAGCGCAACCAAATCGATTGTTTGATCGATTTTACTGAGGCTAGCGGCGCATAGAATATTTGTGCACCTCTGTGAGAGTGAGTGCGTCAATCTGGTTACTTGAATCGCATGCACTGGCAGACTTCAAATAAGGACATCCGCTCGTGGGTGCACACACGCGCGCGCCTCCACTTCCATCCATGATTGGTCTGGCATGTGATGGATCTGCTGTACTGATCGTGATCAGTCAGCACCCTCGTGCATGCCATCTCACGCTTGCCGGCACAAACAAATGGGATAGACGGCCATGGACAATCAACAAACATCTCACAGGGATCGACAGGTCTAGTCACGACATTGCAAAGTCGGGTGCTTTCAAGTGCTACAAGGTCTATAAAATGCAAGTGCAGAGAATTTTGTGCATGCAGCCTCTGTGCGTGGCGTGGCCCAAACGGTCATTGACCAGCAACAGCAGTAGCTGTAAGAGCTGACCGTGCCACTGGACTGAGCACTGCAGCAGAATTAGGACACTGACTGCACGCACAACTCGCAACAGCCGGTACGCGCATTGTCAGATGCTCGTGATTCACGGAATTAGCACAATCCTGGCCCTGATGGTCTTCAGGACGAAACGCTCGCGTACGTACCACAAAATCGCTGCTCAGCCTTTCCCCATACATTTATTTAGATTGCGCTCATTTGGCGTAGACATATCTGTGATGACAACAGCTCATTGCTTGTCATTCACTTCCGCAGCTTTCTTCTTTTCGGCTGCTGCAATGTTGTCATAAAAGATCTCGAGGTTGTCCTTAAGTCGACCTGTCTCTCGAGCATAAGCATACACATCAGAATCGTAGAACCGACACATGGTCATCCAATCGAGATCCCAGCGAACGTTGAGTTCTGGTCGATCATGTCCCAGAATGGAGCTCCAGATCTTGTCATGAATAACCTTGATCGGTCCCTCAATCCCCTCCAAATGCTCATCTCTGTGGTACTTGTAGTAGCTCGGGACCGCATTATAGGCTTGAGGCAAGCGATGGGCCTTGAAAGGTCCATCCTGGCCAAATCCCAATTTGGAGTGCAACAGTCCTTGCTCCATCTTATTCAGATCGTACTCGGTAATCTTTGGTGCATCTCGAACTAACTTTTCGTACATCAGCCTGTTTGGAGCAAAGAAAAGGGCGCCACTGACATGAATTAGCGGCTATCAGGAAAAGCAAAGAGAGACACATACCCATTGACCTCGCCATCTCCATACGGGTCGACCCCTGCAAAGGTGTAGTCGCAAAACGCTTCAGACTCTGCAGGATTCCTTTCCATTAACGCCCGGTCATCGGAGTTCAAGATGGATCGTTCACATGTCTGTTGAGGCACAATCTCGAAGATGTCATCCACATTAGCAATCGCCAGAGCATCAACATCAAAGTATGCGATGCGTTTAAAGTCCGTCTCCTTCCACATGTTCAGCTTTGCAAACTGATCTCTCCAGCGGGCGACAGGCAATTTGTCCGCGGGCACAATATCGTCCAGCAGCTCGATTTCCTTGACTAGTGCTCCTTGACCACGAAGAATGTTTCGTTGTTCTTTGGGAGTAAAGGGACACACGAAAACTACGACCGGATAGGAGCTACGCCATTCTGACCATAGCAAGCGCCAAACGAGCGATTGGGTAGCAGCAAAGAATGGATCTCGTAAGTCAGGTTCTCTAGTGCATAGCAAGGTTGCGTAGACATTTCCTGTAGTGTCCTTGTAATTGTGATGAGGTTTTTTGGCATAGATGGTGAAATCTCTCCTCGGAAGTGGATCGTTGAGTAGATTCATGATCAGGTCCTGCTCACGGACGCTGGTGACATGTTCTGCCTTGACTGTCTCCGGAAATGTCTTACTCACTATCCCAAGCAGGCGTTCGCTCAAGTATGGCTTCAAGAGTGTCGTAGGATTTGTTGCAGGTAAAGTTATTGATCCGAGCAAAGGTATTTCGACTGACGGCAGTACAGTCGCATAGAGAAACAGGAAGAGAATCAGCCCAAGGGTGACTGCAAGCAATGATCGCACAATCCTGGCAGCCATAACACCTTACGGCAGACTGAACGGCCGGTCAGACTTCGAGTATCAATAGCGCTACCGACGACTACTTTCAGGACTACAAGATTGCTGCAAAGAGGACGAGTCTGATAAGAATCAGTCCTGCTTGAAAGTTCTCATATGAAGCCGGATGATTACGACCAGTATTTACACGGTGAGGCATATGAATTTCGTAGCAGTGTTATGAGGCTTGACTCCGGTCTCGAATTCACGCGCAATCACCACAGTGGACGCGTGCCCAAGCAGACGCTCGATGTCGATCGACTCCGGCTCGGAGCTCCTGCAGCCTGACTTCTACCCACGTGCATCATCATTTATCTGTCCACTATAGGCTCCTGCTCCCGTCCGTCCAATTCTGGAGAATCATCCCGCGTGATCGTCAGACGCATAGGAGGAGCCCTTCTCTGTGCAGCACGTTCTCAACAATGGGCGGAAGACGGGCCGCTTTACCATGATGAGTCAGTTGCTTGTGCTTTGTTCCCTGACAACTGGCGTGTGAATGGACTGAATGGAGTCTGGATGCAGGACATTCCCGTCGTACTAGACGCCTCTTAGCCCGCTTGGAGGTTACCGTACCACAACAACACTCAAAATAAATGACAACCTCCCCCGTCATGGACCCAACCCCCTTGTGTCACCCTCCCTGCTGTGCCTTTACTACGCTGCAACAACACGGATTCATTCTCTAACTACCACATAAGGTTGAAGAGAGAGTAGGAGAGAATCTTCCATATTGGTGAATAGGAGTTTTGCACAGCAGCTTTTGTAGCATAAGGTTGACCATCCTCTTTCCGATCAACCCTATGCATGGGCGAGTCAACAAAGTCTGCTAAGACTCTCACGCATCAAGGAGAGAACTTTCGTCTATCCCTGCCACGCAACGACTATAGAGAGGTCGACCGGACTCCTCTATCCGAGACACTTGACAAGTGGCCAGACTCACTAGAGATCGAGACTGCGCTTGCAATTACACCCCACACTGTAGAAATATATCCGGATAACGGGCATGACAAAGATATGCGAGTTGTTTGCGCCGTGTCCGATCGAGTTCTGTGGGACCAACGTATCCGGATGGTCCGAGAGCGCAAGCTTCAGGAATTAGGAGTCAGTACTGTTAGCAATCGGCCACACATCGTGACAGTCTCACAAGCAAAAGTGGAACCAAATCCTACACCGAAGATAAATCCAGGAATTCACAACTGGACGGGCTTACACACGCCAGCTATCTCGAGGGATACAGATGTCATCGAGCCCTTCAACATCCACAATCCCGATCTCTCTATCGTCACGACGCTACATTCCCTGGAGGCTCAAAAAGTGTCAGTTTCTTTGTCACAACAAATTGCAGCACTACAGAAAAGACATCACCAGATCTCGAAAAGCGTTTCCGAGATCGTGCAGAACACCAATGCCAACTTTGATCATCACAGCAGAGAGCCATCACAACGGGAGCTTGTGCATAGGCGACTCAGTAGCATAGCTCCAGTGGTGCTTCGAAAATCATCACGCATTGTCACTCCTATTGCGGTCATTCCGGAAGAACCTGAGGCTGTTCTCGGTGACGCCGAGGAAAACACCAAAATCGTCCCTAGTAGTTTGTCCACAGAATTGATCAACAACAATCCGTTCAAGCTGCATCAGCATCTGGCTTCGAACGATATGTCTGAACTGATCAGAATGCAGCCTGCTCAATTTGTGCCAGACTTCGATCGGCAATACGAGTCTTTCCAGTGGGCTGATGAGCCTATGGCTAACACGAATGGAGGATACACAGATGAATTCTACTATAACCAGGTCCCAATGCCCAACTATCAAGAAGTCTTCTTTGATGGCTTGGCTAGCACCCATCAAGCAACTACATCTTTGCAAGGTCCGCTATACTTTTATCCACAAGCCAGTTCGGAAAATAGTCACGTACAAAACCCGGCAGCGCAATTCAATCCTTTGTTCGAGTTTGTTGGCCACGAACCACACAAATCAACATTCAATTCAGATGCTGAGGCCTTTATACCATTTGTGCAGGCAATAGTCAAACCTAGTAGTGAGTCGAAAGCGATACCAATTGTTCATCCAGATGAGGTTGCGCAGCACAGAAGGACACTCTCAGAGAGTGCATTTGCTCAATCACCATCGACCCCACTTGATAGCGGCCTCCGGGAGTCAGAACAAGGGACGTTCGATGCCTATAACGGTTTCGACAGTGGATCTGAGAGCGACCTGGAAGAAGAGCACGCGACGCATCCTTCTTCTGGCTCTTCCGAGGAAGTCGATTGTGATTCCTTGAAAGACAACGATGAGAGAGTCAGATCCTTCAAATTCCCATCTCCTGAGAAGCCGGCTACACTGACCAGGAAGCGATCGAGGATATTGGACAGTGAAAGCCCTGCCAATCGTCGTGTCCTGCCACCTGCAGAGGAAATACCACCTCCCAAAATGAGCTCGACTCCAAGAAAGTCGCCACGCATCTTTCAAAAGGATGTCGCTCTGGAAGATACCGAACTCGACTCAATTATCATGGATCTCTCCATCAGGGAAGCACCAGCTCATGATTCATCTTCTGAAGAGGACCAGAGTGATCTGTCTCTGCTGTCTGAGCCCGAGACTGATCCGAAAAGACCAACACTACGACGAGTTGCGTCGTCGAAACTTCTCCTATCTCACCAAGATGCTGATATGGGACTTCTGCTCGATGCTATGCTTTCTGCCAAGCTCGCTGTTGTCACTGATTCATTGAGCACCTTGCAGACAAGCGTGACTTCTATCACCGACCAAGTACAGACATTGAAGAAGAGTACTCCGGACGATACGGTTCAGATGCTCAAGGATATCCAAGAGAAACTGAACGACACATCTTCTGTTACACTAATATCGGCTGAAGCTCGAGAACTTCGTGAAAAGGTCAACGCCATGGAATCTGCTTCGGCTCAGGAACTTCTTGTCACATCGCAATTGCGGCAGGAGTTGTGGACTGCTACTTCAGAGCTCGCAACTATCAAAGTTGATTTAGACAATGCCCGAATGGATCAGCACACGGACGCAAAAGCCGGTGAAGCACCAACGATTTCTCCGAAATCGAAGATCGTGGACGCAGCAAAGGTTGCGTTGCAACGTTCGGTGGGTGAACTGACCACGAAGGCATCACGCTTGGAAGGTCAATTACTCGAGTCAATGACCTTCTGTAGTGCGCTCCAGTCCCAATACTCGGCCTCAGAACTAGCACTCGCAAAGTTGCGAAAAGAGATAAATGAGTTCCAGTTTGCGAAAGACCAGGCCAAGGAGGAGTGCCAAGCTGTACAGGGCAGGCTCGATCTACTAGAACAGCACATGGAAGAAGCAGCCATTCAGATTGCTGACGAGCAGTCCAGATGGCACGAGTCGGACATGGAGAAGGACAAGAAGATCCGGGAACTGAGCGGACTGATGCTGCACAACAAGCCTGTCACCGAGGAGAACACTAGTCGCCGCAGTTCCTCGATCTCTACTATCAGCGAGGTGCGCATGACTCAGTTCCTGATGGACCGTATCAAAGCACTCGAGCTCTCGAATAACCATCTACAGCAATCCCATCGAGAGGAGCTACGCCTGCGAGACACGCGAATCGAAACACTGATGAGTGATTGGCACAACATGACGACACAACTCGTAACGAGTGAGAGCACCGTCGACGGTCTGCGCGCTGAACTCGTTTTGAGCACAGAATTCGGTGATCGAATGGTAGAGGAACTACAGCGGTCTCACGATGTCGTAGACACCCTCTCGATGCAACTTCGCCGAGCGGGTCCCGTCTCAATTCTCAAGCGCAGCATGTCTGAATCAGAGATCAAGGATGCTTCCGCCAAGGAACAGGTCGTGCGTGACTTGCGCGACAGTAATGCCGCAAAAGACCGTCGCATCGCCGAGTTGGAGGTACTGCTGAACTCTCCCTTCGAGTCTACGGAGAGGCAGATTCTGAATGCAGTCAGTGATAATATCCTCAACGTCCAGACTGCTTCGAAAACTCCGCACTCGAGCTCTGAAGTTGTTGCCAAGGTTGTTGTACCGTCTTCAAGTGAGGCCAACACGACTGACTCACTTCAAGAACGAGTCAAGGTCCTGAAGCGTATGAGGATGAGTTGGGAAGCTAAAGCACCGGCACTGCTTGCGAAAGAAGCCTAAGCACCTCACCAACACGATTCGAATGGATTTTGCTTATGGTCAAGAGGTTATGAGGACGAGTGATTCAGGGACTCGTTTGTCCAATTTGTAATGTGAGGAGCTCGGGCATCTTGTACAACAGTATATGTAATAATTCAACCTTTGTTCATTTGATATGGTCCGTGCTTGCATTTACACTTACACTTTACGTCAAGCCTGCTTGTTGTGTCCCCTGACTTTATCCGCCTTGCCATTCTCAATCTCCATGCGAGCACTTCTACTCCCGAACTGAATGGCTCTTTTCTTCTCCCTTGCCGCTTCGGGAATGCCCAAACGTCTGGCGAGGTCTCTGAGAATCACTTTGTCTCCTTGTCCTGGCCCTAGTTCAAAGGTCATCTTGGCGTCGACTCGCAAGTCACTCAGAAAAGTGATAACGTTCTCGTCGAGGAATGGCCACCTGACCTCCCTGCCAAAGTGAGCCAGTATTCTATCATCACGACCTAAATTCCGCGACGGAATCCTGTCTAAATCACACTGCAATTCCTTCACTAGTTCACTGTGTCCGCCTCGAGTCCAGGCAGCGAGGTGCCGCGAGTACCCGCCCAACTGTTCATCGGCTCCTAGTCCACTGAAGAAGACTTTGGCGGTACAGTGATAGGGTGTGCTAGTAGACAGGAGAGCGCCGTGTCCACGGGCACAAAAGTAGAATGCGAGAGCTATGGAGTAGTCCATGATAGAGTCGTTCGGGTACATCAAGTCCAGGACCTCGTCTTTGGCATCAAGTGCGTCCGAGTATGGCACGTCGATGGAGATAAACTGCCATGTACGTGATGGACAAGAGCGGAGTAGTTCGTGATATCCCTGTAGACCTGTAATTCGATCTGGGGTTTCGTAAGTCTTATTGAAGGACGAGTCCAATTTCTTGGCGTTGTTCAGAGTACGTGGGTTCTCGAAAGATACATTCAGTAGATCTACTGGTTCTTCGATAGGCAAGATGTCATGCAAAAGTCTTGCAATGACGGCACAGTCTACACCGCCAGAGTACATGACTGCTATGCGAGAGCTACTGACGTGGGCTTGACTTTGAGGAGGAAGAGTCTCGGTTCTAACACGAATTGACTGAGTCAGGACAGCTTGCAGGTTTGATACGGCATTCATACACATGTCGTTAGACCTGTCTTTCGTGTCAAGCGCCGCGGGAGGTACCGACTTGTTCACTCGTGGGTAGGATTTTTGTAGCTCATAGATAGTCGACGGATTTTCTGACCATGGCCACGTCGTGGTCGACCCAGAGGTGAGATCGTAACAGTGAAGACCCGTGACGTGCACTTCTGACCAGCTGCCTCTGCGTGAACTTACAGAGCAGAGTGAGAAACCGGCTGCCGACTCTTCCTTAAGAAGTGACCTCCTACCAAGGATATCTCGTCCATACCAGACTTTGCCCTGCCGAGCTTGATAGTAGACGAAAGTATATGGACCCCTGATCCTCTCAAAAATCTGTGGAATGTTGTCCTCATTCTTGCTCAAAGTTTTAAACAGGGCAGATGTGTCATTTCCAGACACACTGAGTTCAAGACCTGACCATGCTTCCCCATTCCAACATAGAACATTTTGGTCATCTTGTATAGGCTGAGGAACGACTTGTTCTCCGCGGAGGTGCAAGACAGAGGAGGTGAAAGTAAGCGTCTTGTTGTGCCAGACTATGTCACAAGTCTTCAACGAATCTGGACCACGACGACTCACTCGATCAAGCAATTTCTCATCCTTGACGAGTTCTGCTGAGGTCTCGGCTATAGTGAACAAGATGCCACACATACAAACGATTCATCGTAATAGGGCCATGCTCATGTAGCAGGTGCATGAGTGTAATTATGATGGAATCCCAAGGTCTGTCTACCAGAAGAGGATGCCAAAAGTCAAGCTGATCAGTGATCAGTGATCACTCTCTCCACTTTACACTGACTTGACTTGAATTGAACAGAATTGATTTGATGGCTTGTTTGCTTCTCGGAAGTTCCGTGTATTGGTGGTCAGAGTGTCAGGGTTATGATTAAGGGTTAATCGATCAGCATTTCATTTAGAATCAATACTGTCACTCGACAGCTCAGTCATCGACCTCAAGTAGCATCACACCTCCTGGCTATGACAACAGTAACCGATTAATCAATTCATTATGGGTAGGTCGTTTTCGAAGTACAATGAGCATGTTGCTGATCATGACAAGGTCTCTCGATCTCAAAACTGCTCCAGGGCCTATTTGGCAAGCGCGAGATGCGAATCCTCATGGTCGGTTTGGATGCCGCCGGTAAAACCACGATCCGTATGTTCATTATCGCGACCTTGCAATTGTTCGCTGCCTCTGAGTTTCTACTGATGTGCGATAGTCTATAAGCTCAAATTAGGCGAAATCGTCACCACCATTCCCACTATTGGTTTCAATGTTGAGACCGTTGAGTACAAAAACATTTCGTTCACTGTGTGGGATGTCGGTGGCCAGGATAAGATTAGACCCCTTTGGCGTCATTGTAAGTTCTTCGTCCGCGCTTGTGCGCATTGTTGACGCGTCATGTACTGATTTTCGAGATTTCCAAAACACTCAAGGTATCATCTTCGTCGTAGACTCGAACGACAGAGAGCGTGTCAGTGAAGCACGAGAGGAGCTTCAGCGAATGTTGAATGAAGATGAATTACGGGATGCACTCCTCTTAGTATTCGCCAACAAACAGGATCTGCCCAACGCCATGAACGCTGCTGAAATCACTGACAAGCTCGGACTCCACTCCCTTAGACAACGACAATGGTTCATTCAGGCCACTTGCGCTACTAGCGGTGACGGTCTATACGAAGGTCTCGAGTGGCTCTCCACCAACTTGAAGAAACGAGGAACCTAGTCTGTCTCGACTTTTTAATGGAAAACATCATGTGTAGAAAGAGTTTCAGTTTTGCACGAACGACCTGTGAAGCATAATCGTACTTGTGCGACCAGTCGGCGCAAGTATTTGCCACATCAAACAGAGAGTACGCTTGTCATATTAGCATTGCTGGAATTCCATGTTTTTAGAGGCTCTTTGTGTCCTCGTATTCGACCTCATTTTGACGTCGAAGTCGTCCTCATGGTAGGACTAAAGTGAGCTTGTGACCATGTTTCACGTCCACTATGACTAACTCCTTGTGCATACTTTCTCTGACCTCAGTCTGCCAGTAGATGTGGTCATCATCGAGCTTGAAACATGCCTAGCCGATGTCCGATGATCACTGTGCCCCACCCGCCGCTTGAGCTACGCTACGAGTTCTACATTCAGTCCTTGCGACAACTATAACACAAGGAAACGTTGCACAACAGGTAATCGACGACAGTTGATAATGTGGAATGTGACGCATACCATTGATCGATGAAAGCACAGGGCAGAAAGATATGGTAGGCTTCGCCGGGACTGTACTGACACTCACACCAGGTTTCGGACTTGATCACAATTGTGATAGCTCTAGGTGCATGATCTCAGATGCATGCAGCTGCTATCACAGACCATCATCGTCTCGTCTTTTCCGCCAGCAACGTGAGCACGTCATGTCTGACTCTGGCACTTACTTCTTGTACTCATAAAACACAACATGCACTGCGTTCACGAACTTGCATCATTGCTTGTTTCAGAAAGCTCAAGCTGGTTGAAACGCTTGCTTCTACATGTCTGGACTCTTAGATTGTACTCAGGGCTGCTTCATGGACTCTCGGCCGGAATTAAAGACATCTCCCTTGGTGTGCAGTTGAATTGTGTGTGCATCTGTGGGACATCAACTGGCCACACATTTCTTCCATGCCGAGTCGTGTTGAGGATGAAAAGCTTGATGAATCATACTCATCACAACTCGATGACAGATCCCTCTCGCCTGTCCAAGGCAAATCAATCTCAGACTCGTCAGAATTCGCACAAAACATAGACGATCAGGCATATGACATAGTGAGCACTATAGACGATCCTTTGATCCCTGTTAGCACTTTTCGAGCTTGGACATTGGGCTTGCTCTTTTCATTCATTGGAGCAGGGATCAACAATTTTTTCAATGAAAGATTACCCGGCATTGGTCTATCTGCCTTCGTCGTGCAATTAGTCGCCTATCCAGCTGGCAAGTTTCTAGAAAGAACCCTAAGCACGAAAGAACACACGACATTAGGCATGAAATGGACGCTTAATCCTGGGCCCTTCACTGCGAAGGAACACATGCTGATAACAATCATGGCAAATGTGTCTTTTGGGTCGGCGTATGCTACATCAGTGATCATCACGCAGAGGCTACCTCACTTCTATGATCAGCAATGGGCCTCAAATTGGTGGTATCAAATATTACTAGTCATGTCTACACAAGTCATCGGATATGGTCTCGCGGGAATCACTCGCGAATTTCTGGTGTATCCGGCTGCTGCAGTCTGGCCGTCCAACCTAGCTGTAGTCAGTCTCAATAAGTCGTTTCACGAGGAGAATACGTCGAAGGCGAATGGTAAATTGTGCCGTTACATATCAAGTACACCACTGATGCTTTCAGGATGGTCTATCTCGCAGATAAGATGGTTTTGGTGGATTTTCCTCGGCTCTGCGATCTATTTCTTCATTCCGAACTATCTCTTCACTGCGCTATCACAATTCAATTGGTAAGTTGACCTACCAAATGACATTATAACAACATTGTGACATGTCTAGGTTGACCTGGATCGCTCCACAAAGTGCTATACTCGCAGCTGTCACTGGCTCCTATACTGGACTAGGAATCAATCCCCTTCCTACCTTTGATTACAACATAATATCTGGCATCCTCGACCCTCTGATTACTCCTTTCCCGGTTGTGCTCAATCTCGCATTCGGCATGTCTGTCATGGGAGTCATATGTCTTCCTGCAATCTGGTTCAGTAATGTAAGTCTGTAAGGTCCTGTCTTTGGCTCGACCTGACAATATTATTAGACATGGTTCTCAAGCTATATGCCAATTGTTACGAATCGATCTTTTGATCACTTTGGCAACCACTACAACGTGTCACGGATTCTGAACGCTCGCGGAACTCTTGACGTAGCAGCATTCGAGGCTTATAGTCCTGTATACTTGTCAGCAGCCAATGCTCTGTCCTATGGAGGTCATTTCGCACTATACCCAGCCACACTCGTATATGCTTATCTGTATCATGGTACTGCGATAGCCAATGCCTTCGGACTAGTCTTCAGACGTGGTAGTGCCGTTCAAAAAGACGTGCATATGAAGCTCATGGAGCAATATAAGGAGGCACCCTTGTGGTGGTATCTGGCAACGATGGCAATTGGAGCACTGATGGCGTTCATCATGATTCTATCTTTTCCGACAGATATGCCAATCTGGGGGATCTTCTTCGCCCTCGGTCTTGGTCTTCTTTTCATCATACCTGTCGGGCTCATCGCTTCAGTGTCCAACCTTGAAATTGGACTGAATGTCTTATCGGAAATGGTGGCAGGGTTTGCTATGCCTGGAAGGCCTTTAGCAATGATGATATTTAGTAAGACTTCGTTCATGTCCATAGTTACAAGTGGCTGATCAGAAATAGAGACATATGGTACAATCACTCTCGGTCAAGGTCTCTCGTTCGCCGCCGACCTGAAGCTTGGTCACTATGCCAAAATCCCTCCTCGAGTGCTCTTTACTGCTCAAATGGTAGCAACAGTGCTCTCCGCATTTATAACATTGTTTGTGACCAATTGGCAAATTGACAACATCGATGGTTTCTGCTTGCAGAACCAAAAACAGAAATTCTCTTGTCCTGGGGTCAATTCGTTCTTTACGTCGAGCGTAATCTGGGGAGCGATTGGGCCCAAACACAATTATGGATCTGGTGGTCTGTACAATATGCTCTTATGGGGTTTCTTCATTGGACTTCTGTTACCTCTGCCGTTCTATTTTGTTACGAAGAAATGGCCTCAGTCGTGGATGGCAAACATTCATCCACCCATCCTCCTTGCAGGGTTTATTATGTGGGCTCCTATCAATCTATCTTACATTATAGGAGCCATTCCTGTAGGTTACCTGTTTAACAGGTACATCAAGCAGCGCTTCTATGCGTGGTGGGTGAAGTACAACTACATCACCGCCACAGCCTTAAGCACGGGTATCGCTATTGCTGGACTAGTGGCTTTCGTTGCACTTCAGAACCCGGATATCAATCTAGACTGGATTGGAAATGTGAGTTGCTTCTTTGAACAGTCGTATGCGCACTGACATTAAACAGAACATTGGCTCAGAAGGTTGTGATCAGAAGGGTTGTCCACTGATGCAATTGCGCGCTGGTGAACACTTTGGACCTGGAATAGGGGAGTTTACATACGCACGAAAGTAGACACAATTATCGTATTCTCTACAGAAGATCATCATGAGGAACAGGCTCTGTTGAACCACAACTACAAGTTCTTCGCTGCATGTCCTGACTAAGTCTGTACAGCTAGTCGCGGCACGGCAGTGTCAATTGTGAATATGCGCAGCACAGGCCGAGATCATGCATGTTCTTCAATAGGCGTAGCAATATAGGTCGAATTGCATATTCGTATCGACATGTAGCTAACATTCTACGTGCTTGACTCTGAAAGATTAGTATACAGAGAAGGAAGAAGGGTCTGGAGTGCGAGGTATGCCCGCACGCGTGTCAAAACGAAACCCAAATCACGTGCGGAGACATCTCCAAGTCGCGTCGTCCACCCTGAGAAGTCGTGCCGCACATCCAAGACTCTCATGCATACAAACACAAACGTTCCCTCTCGATAGTCGAGGACTGACCATAGCACCTAGTTAGTTTACGAAACATTCTTGCCGGGATACTGCTACGGTTCTCGTCACGAACTCCGCTCCATTTTCATTCATTGTACGTAGTGCGGCATACAATTGTTTGCGCCTAGTATGTCCGATTTGGAAAAGCTCGAGCGACTTGAGCAATCTATAACTCAATTGCTGTACGAAATCGACTCAAACTTCTCGAAATGCCATCGAATTATTACATCCAACATACTTCCGATAGTGGAAAGGTACGCTGAGAATTCGGGGCTTGTTTGGGATCATTCCAAATTTTGGAAGCAATTTTTCGAAGCCAGTGCAAATGTGTCACTATCTGGCTACGAGGAGCAGGCGAATCAGGATTCGGAGGATACATTACACACAGGACGTGATGACTCAACATATCTCGATCATACAGACAATAGACGTACACCTCGACAAGATCGCAGCCAAAGAGGGACTGGTGACAGTCCTTTCGACCTCACAGGTGATGATGAATCGTCGAGTCTCGTCCGCGATCCCCAATATCAGAGCGAAACTCCGTTGACAAATCGCATGGAGTCGCTTGAGATATCTTCTTCGCCAGGAGATCCACCGACACCACAGACCCATATGCGAGACGCTCATTCTCATGTCAACAATGAAACACCTACATCGAGTCCTATGTATCGAAGTGCCATTGATAAGCTGAACGCGACAGCCACACCGATGACTGCGCCCAAATCCAAGAACAAGAATCCGCTATTACATCGTGTTCTGGACTCGAATTGGAAAGTGCAAGCCACTCCTCACTCTGTCAGGAGTCGTTATACACAACAAGAGGAAAGCTATTTATCGACCTCACCTACGTCCTCGCCTCCGGAAATGACCACGCAGCTAGGCGCGTCAACGAAGAGCTCAAAATCTCGCAAGACACCCAACAGACCGAGAGCGAGCCAGTATGACAGTGACGATGACTCCAGTATTGGTCAGATGTCACCACCAGTAACGATGGCCTTTAGCTTGCCTCCATCGAAGCTTTTAAGGACCCCTGCGAAAGAGGCTGCAAAGCACATGGTCGAAGAGATCTTGCGCACAGCTGGAGCAAATGACTTGAGTACAATACCCAGTCAAACACCCCAGGATCCGCTGGACGCCAGAACCACCAGAGCCGGTGACACCGGTCAAGCTGAGAGCACTTTTGCACATGGCACACAGAATGAGTCCAGACGTCTCTTTGAGCGCTCCGAGGATGCAGAAAGCACGCCCATTGCACGCAAGAACACCGGAGTACTGGACAATTGGCAGGAGAGTGCAGAGGGATCCAATTGGTTGTGATTTGCTGAAACAAGATACATTCTATGTAGATACTATTATTCCACATAACTGCAGACCATCGAATCCGCGCAAGCTTGACCGTCATGGTGTGTATGTGACCTTGCAACGTGAGAGAACGCATGGAATGTATGATTCTCTAGCTTTTGTCCCGCTTTCCCTCTTTGTTTGATTGTCCCACGCACTGAGCCCCAATCTCGCTAATCACGGAGGTCGCGTGTGTGTACCAAACTTGCGTTTGACTTATCTCCCACATTCTGTAGCTTAAGTCTCTCGTCCAGCTCCGATACAGTCATCGAAGTAGACGGGAGCGACAAACTTGCCTATGTTGTGATGTAGTCTCATCAAATTGTGTGTATATGCGATCCGGGAGCCGATGAGCCGGTCTGAAAGTGCTGAACCAACAGGCAGACATGTGAAACGCAAGCATGGTCTGACGAGGAGCAAGAACGGTTGCTTGACTTGTCGAAGGAGGAGGAAGAAATGTGATGGAGTCACACCGCATTGTTCGCTTTGTGCTCGTCTACAACTCGATTGTGAGTGGCCGGACATGAGCAAACTTATCGAGAGGACAAGCGACCAGCAAAGTCGTACAGAGAAGAGGCTCGATGTGATGCACCGCAGCCTGGATGATGGCACTCCTCATTTTCTGGGGCGAGCTTCCTCTCTTGTACGGCATAGAGTGCTACTTGACAGTCGACACTCAGAATTGTCGAACACTGTTCAAGCTTTATCAAGCCACGAGTACAATGGCATAGTCAAGCACTTCAAGGATCTAGATCACTCAAACGGCACAGATACGCTAGATCTCGATGGTACAATCAGATCTGCTGTCTCGTTGCTGACACCTAAAAATTCGAGTGTTGTACAGTGGTTGAGCGCGACTGGGAATTGCAGTCCACCACCGTCTAATTCAAATGTCACTTGCAACAAAGAGTCCTTCAGCATCACCCGAGACGTGAGCAGTCCTTTATCACAGGTCGAGGATAATCGACACAGTGTCGCAAAGGAAGTCTCGTCTTCATGTGGCAGTCTTGGACAGATAGGACAATGTTCACCACGCTGGTCCTTAACTGATCCAACTGATCACGACACTCGTATCCTGTTGGACTATTTTGAGACGGAATTTGCTCATCTTATCTCGGTGGCACCGATGGCTCACAACGATATCCTACAGGTCTTGATGCCCATGGCTTCTTATTGCGATGGTATCAGGAATGCTTTGGCGGGCTGGTCCGCAACGCACTTGCGCGACATTGACGACAAATTCACCGCACAATCTCAGCTGTATATGAAACGTGCCATGGATGCTCTACACAGTGCCATGTTCGACTCCAGTCGGTGTGATCAAGACACGACGCTTGCACTGGCATCAATCATATGCGCTGTGGAAGTGTGCAAGGACTCTGATTCGCAGTGGGTCAAGTACCTCAGAATCGCTCATGGTATCATCACCCGCAGAAATCTTGTGCATACATATCACAATCGCGACCAAGTGTTCTTGCTGAAAAACTTTGCCTATATCGATGTAATGTCCTCGTTCGATGCAGACAAGGACGATGGTCCTGTACCTGAGACACACGAAATCCTTAGCGCCGTCCCAAATACCAATGGACCAGACTGTTACATGGGCATCGCCACTTCAATCTACTCTTTCGTTTCAGAGACTACTACGTTGGCGATAAAGATGCGCAAGGAACAGTGGGATGAACGGCGTATTGCGACACACGCGTGCCGGCTGATTGTGATGATTGACCACACTGAACCAAAGGACCGTGAGCTAAGTGAATTGCCGGACGCTCAAGCAGTCACTAAACACCTTACCATGTTTAAGATTCTGCAGCTCACTGCAAAGTTGTACATCAATCAAGTCTTGTTGCGGTACCCCGCTACATCCATCAGTTCACAAGTACTCATACACAACGTCATGCCACTATTCAACACGCTACAGACTATCTTGGTGGAAATGTTGTTTCCTTTGTTTATCGTCGGAGTCGACTCTTTGGTTGAGAATAGAGGTAAAGTCAAGCGCATGTTGGAAATACTCGACGAGAGGTTCCGGATTGGGAATGTCAGGTGCGCGTACACGGTGCTCGAAAGGTGTTGGGAAATCAATGCCGGTGGTGAGGAGTATGTCGACTGGAACGCCGTGGCACTCGGCATGTTTGGACAACGCATCAATTTGGCGTGATGTAGTATAGTCACTATAGATTTTTGCCGTTCACCTCTGCCACAGCACCATAATTGTCTCGTCCCGTTCGTCGAGATGATTGATGTACCCAAGGTGTGCCCGTAGATGAGGACATGATTTTGTCTCTAAATTGTACAATCAAGTCAGTTTCTTATGAAACTCTACCTGTCGACTGTCTCGATGGATGATTTCCTGATCCATGCAAGATGGAATGCATGCATTGACATCAATTGACACGAAAACCCTTGCGCCTCTTTGCAATGAATGCAAATACCAACACTGCCACTTCTACGCACTAGCCCCTCACTTTCCTCCATGCTGCTGCTGCTGCTGCTGCTCATCAATATCTCGCCCTTCATCATCACATTGCCCCTCTCCTTTCTTGGCACGATACTTCACCAGTCCATCACACACATCAACAACCCTCCTGCCATAAAACATATGATGTTGCGCCTTCCACGGCCCAGGCACGACTTTCCTGCCTTGCTCGTCGCGTGGGAAATGGACGTACGTCGGCATCAAGAGCATCATGTTCCGCCCTTCATCCGCCACCGCAGCACGACACTGTGAGCAGGACAGTTTACACGGCACCTCGTACGCGCTCGACTTGGTCGCGGAATTGTAGTAGTACAGCGCCTCGATGCCGGCCGTAAAGTGGACCGATGTCTTGGGTACCACGGCGGCCCATTGGTACGGTGTTCCGTGGAGGGTCTGGCACGTTTCGCAGTGGCAGTACATGCTGCTCAGAGCGTCCTGCGCAATTGACCACTTTACCGTGCCGCAGAAACATTGAGCCTTGTATTTTGCTTTAAAGTCGGGAGTGGCCACGTATGGTGGACGGGAGAGGTGTTGATCCAGTCCCTGAGACGCGGGCGAAGGTTTTCCAGTCATGTCTGAATGGATGGACAAACTTGGGTCGATATAGTCAGACCCCTTTGCTTTCAAGTATACGGGTTATTTGTTATCAGTCATCATGAGATGACGTAGGGATCGTGTGCATCGTATACCCCAGATAATTCTTGGCACAGTCAGGCAGCAGTACAATGACGAGGACGTAGTATGTAAACACGAGATATATATCTTCTACAGTCACCTCTACTTGCCATCGCTAGTGCTATTATTGAAAAAGAACTGGGGTTTTGCAGACGAGGACTTTAGCTTTACAACTGTTGTATCAATAGTCCGACTTCTTTTTCGTGATCGGCGAGGTCCAAAGGTGGCGGTCGTAGGAGATGTTTCGGGAACAACGACTTCGCGTCCACGGCCAGAGGAAGTCGGCCGAGAGTTGGTCGTCTTGCGTCCGGAAATGTATAGCTTCTCTTCATGTCGCAAGGCCTCGTAGCATTCTCTGAGGGTTATCTCGACTAGGCCTCGGACTTTGAGCAAGGACATGGCCGGCCAGGTCGCGCGCTCGCCTTTACCGACCCAGTAGTGGATTTCGTCGTATGTAGGATGCCTGAACAGTTTCAGGAAATCTTTAAAGGCCAGGCTAGGGACAAGTGTGATCTCTGACTGAGTTGTGGTTACACTTTTGAGATATGATCCGGCGGATGCTGGCACCGCTCCTACAAGATACAGCTGAGTTAGACGATGGCTGATCTCTAATCCGAGTACTTTCAAGCCCTTCAAGTACCAACCCCGTCTACGATGTCGGTGTAGTGGACTACTGAGCAAAGGAGCCAGGTAAGGTCGCGCTTGGGAAATGATAAAGTTGTTGACATTGAACAACTCTGATAGCCGCTCGAATGGTGTCTCTGCATCTGGAGATCTAGTGAATCTGACTCCCCCATAAGGTGCCCATGGAATGATGTTCCCTGCCGAGTCTTTGCACAGCAGTTCCACAGGCTCGTAAAGCCCCGGGAGAGCATTTGAAGCCAGTGCAGCAGTCCAGATCAATACATTTGGGGCAGTGAGATAGTTCAGTGTGCTTGGGACACTATTTGCTGATGTTGAGTGTATCGTGATATTCAACACTCTGTTTGTCCTCATGAAAGCTTCCTCGAAAGTAATGTCTCCAATGTTATCGCGACAAAGTTCTCCAAGAACTGAGATGTCGAGAATATAGCCTTCTCTGAAGAACCTCCTAATCTTTCTGAGAGTCTGACCAGATGATCCTCGTTTGTCGAATGCATTAAGGTTGATGGTATCCTCATACAGCAGTGGAGGCAACTCTTCGTCCGTGAAAATGCAGACCAGTGCGGCAATAATTGCACCTATAGCGGTACCAGATATAATTGTAGGTATGAGTCCCTGCTCCCAGAGTGCTCTCACAATTCCGAGATGGAACATTCCAAAGCTCGCACCACCCTGCAAGACTAACGCGGATAGTCCATAGGAATGACGAGTGTCCTTGAAGAATTGCAGCTTTTTATCCACTGACAGAAAAGGACTAGAATTTGATGGTGCAGTCCTGATGAATTCTAGGCAGTTCATCACCTCTGTGATATAGTCTTGAATGAGCACTTTAGTGCCCAGGTAACTTCTGCTATAAAGCTGCTTCTCAGATATATTGGCCAGATTTCGCAGTAGGCCAGATCGAAGAAGGTCGAGCAGCACAGGTATGTCCTCTTGCGTTCTCGCTCGTCTCAACTGTACCAGTCGGTCAGCAATGACTCGGTGGTCGTACTTTCGTGATTGTGGGTTCCGTCGCCAAATGTCATTGCCAATCTCATAGTCAAGCCTCAAAGCGATATCTTCGTATTGCGAAAAGTCCTTTGCCTGTAAAAGAGCTCGCTTTAGTTGCTTGACAGAATTTCCCCTCCGTCGGAACTTCTTCCTGTAGTGTGATAGAACGTCAAGAATCAGATTGACCAAGCCTAACAAGAAAGCCCAAAGCATTGTCGTTCACGATTGCTGGGACCAGCACGACCTCTTAGCCAGAAGATTGCAATTACTCAGACATATATGTGCCAATGGATAGTGTGGCGAGCATTACTCACAGCAAAACAGAATCATGCTGTGGTACTCGGTTTCCCATAGTACTTTGACACTTTTATAGAATGCTCGAGTTTGTGGAAGAGCTGTGATGTCCATCGATATCTCAACTTTAATCGTCATGGCACGCACACGCATGTGCAGCAGCAGCTGCTGCCTTGTGGAGACACAGATCACGTGTTTGTTGCATGTGATATCAAGCTTCAGCTTCAGCCTCAGAGTGAATCCCAACCTTACGCCTGCAACCATGGAAGCTCTAGTTCGCGTTGTGCAGAGTGACATAGGCCAGTCCAGGTGTGTATTGCAGAAGCTCACACTTGTCTTGTCCTTGGTCGAAGTGTTCTTTTGGATGTATGCTGATTACTGAATCCACAACACATACGTTTTGACCCTGTCACACTCGTTACGCGCAAGCCGGGATCTTGAGGATGATGATGACTGCAGATGGAAGTTTGAGTGTGCTGTCGGTCTGAAAGAGACTCTTGTAGTGGATCTGCTCCGCAGGCAAAACAGCGTTTTCTCTTGTTGTACTACCATTCGTATGTGAGAACATAGCACCTCGGGCAATTGCATGGACACGACAATTTGGAGGGGGAAATTTGTTGTTGAAAATATTCTATGGAGACTTTTGGTAACTCGTGCTGTCGTACATAAACATAGAAATCATCTACAATTTCTGCATAGCAGCAATCTGGAAGGTCAGTAGTGAAGCTTAGCGGCTCGACAGATGAACTCACGTCGGAAGATTGGACATAGTCCTCAAACTCAGCAATAGCATCTTGCAAGTCATCCAGACCGACCTTGTCGTCCTCGATAACCAAGTTGATTTGCAATTTGCTGACACCGTAACCAACTGGCACGAGCTTGCCACCTCCCCAGACCAAACCGTCCATGGTGATGGATCGCACTGATGCCTCGAGCTCCTTCATATCAGTCTCATCGTCCCATGGCTTAACATCCATGGTGACGACCGACTTGGCTGCAGGCTTCTCCTTTCCGGCCTTCTTGGCGGCGTACTCTGCCAATCGCTTCTCCCTCAGGTCGATGGCTGCTTGGTCCTCTTCTTCGTCATCGTCTGAACCGAAGAGATCGATGTCATCTTCGTCAGCAGCTGGAGCAGCTTCCTTGGTAGCCTCTGGAGCGGCAGTCTCTGGTCCGTATGATGAGTATGGCTTGCTGGAGTCACCTGGCAGAGAACCGTGCTCTTCGGTGTATGAAGCGATGTGTTCGTACCACCTGGCAGCCTACAAAATTAGTCACAAGTCTATACAATTGCCATCGACTGGTTCTTCGATGAACATGGGAGACTGACGTGAGGGTACTCTGATACAGATGGGGCAGACTTCAACTCGTTGAAAAGAGCGACATCGGCCTGCGATGGCTCAAAACCTTCGATGTATGATCGAGTGGCGAGATGTGACTCGAGACCTGAGATGCTAGATGAAAGATCGAAACCCATATTTGTATAGTTAAAGTGGTTGATGTGCAGAAGGAAGGGTCTCTTCTGTGTATGGCGGTGATGCACAAAATTCCCAGAAAATTCATTGAGCGACGAACTGACCCTAAGAACACGCTGTGCTTAACCCTGCTTGATCTGACTTCTTGGGATCAGCTTCAATTGCCTGCGCCACGAGTTGATTTGCCAGGCTCCACATCGGCCCAACGTTAACGCTCGTGACTCATGCATATGTACATGTACAAGCGACGACTCGCAGTAGTGACGGCCTCCTCCGTGTGATTGCTACTTGTTAGTGACTGCGTCGCGCTGGACGAGTCTCCCACGCATAGCAAGAATTTGTGATTGTTTCACGTATTCGTTACTTCATATACTACCTAATGGATAAGATTCATACTGTGTGTGAACTCTGCCTTGAGCTACACGATCTACCGAGTTCTTGTGTGACGGTGCACAAACACATGTAGTGCAAGGATCAGTCGTGGAAGACTAGGCATCGAACCTCGATAGACTGCCTTAGTGGTGCTGCCGGATCAGTGTTTGGATCCGTAAATGCAGTGTGTGGAGTTAACGCCGCAACACTACGATCGCTGTCGAAACACTTGATGAACGTGACCTCTTCCGGCTTCTGAGCCTTGACGTAATAAAATTTGTGATCTGGGTGGTGTAGGACATTATACGTTTCTCCGGCTGGAGTTGGGGCGGGATAAACTAATTTGGTGGGCACCAAGTCGCGCTTCGCAGCGATACTGGAATAGGACGCGACGGCCAAAGGATGGTCTTCAGCAGCGTGCTGAATGGGTCGCCAGACGTTGATGAGTTGGTATCGCTTCTTGAGCAGCTGATCCGCTCGATCACCTAGGTGGCGAATGACTCTTCGTTCTGCGGCCAGGGGAGTCTGATCAATGTGTACCAGAGCGACTGGTTGACGTTTACTCGGGTCGTCATCAGGAATGCCTGGTGCACGACGGCGAATGGTGTGGTCAAAGACGAATACTTCGCGCCCGCCAGTGGCCTCTTTCAGAGCGGCAATCACTTCGGGGTAGTACTCCTTCTTGACCTTTTCGTCGTTCTCAAAGTTGCGGTAGTCTTTTGAGAACTCGGAAGGAATGGTTTTGACGTCGAAACCAGTCACGTCAATTCCGATTGGATCAGCAGTCGTCCTTATGTTGTGAATCTTGGCCTGGTATCGCTCTTGTGCAAAGTTGGAGACTCGCTTGCCGTCCTTGCTGCTGTTGACGTCCACCCAAGCTGGCTCGTTATCGGTTGGCAACACGGCGTACTCCAGATGCGCAGTTGTGTAGTCTGGCTGCTTCCCTGTAAAGGTCCATGGTGTTGCGGTAGTGCTGGGGGTCGTCGTTGTTAAACTCATCCTGCTATATGGCGGTATCGCGCCTGACTTTGATATTGAGAGTCGAAGTGTGGTTCTGCTTGCTAGCCTTGCAATGTGTAGAGACTTCGTTGCTGATGAGACTGTGAGTACTGGTATTGTCCAAGAGACAGCTCTTCGCAATGATCTTGAACAGGATCGGCGAGTTTTGCTGGTCTATTTATCCCTTGACATCTGACGATCGTCATTTGTGCGGAGGCGGCGGCGGCACGATTACTAAAATCCTCGAAGCACGCAATTGCCACGCCCGCGGAAATCATTCGAATTCTATGCTGATGAATGCAGTGACTCCTAGAATGCTTCTTTACAGTCTAGTCGATGCGGCTCTATCCGGATCTTGTAACTGGTGGCATGATGACTACATTCTATTGCTAAGCAGGGCAATGGACATGTACTCAGCAGCAGATTGAGATCGTGGACAGCCGAGATGTGGGCAGCTGTCATCCGGCTCCGTTATTTCACTCATCTGAGCTGAGTCTATGCTTCGTGGTAGCACTTATAAGTACATTAATGACTGCAACATAGACGGTATCTAGACTTGACTTAGTACACCTAGATCATGCGGCCTTGGGGTCTATCGTCGCATGGACGACTGCTCCAGAGGTCTCATTCTCTGCAGAGCCGGAGCTTGAGCCGCATGTCCCCTGCTACGGGACAGTTCACCTCTCAGGACACTAGGACCGCTACTCTGTTCCGCTCGCATGGGTATAATCCGGCTGGATGTCTGTTGCATCGGATACCGTGGGGAGATCAAGACAGTTATGGACATGTCAACAATGTTCAGTACATCAGGTGTGAGTGATTGGACCTGTTGTGCTCAACAAAGAGTCAGCCAAGAGCCTAGGCGAGGCTAATGACTGAAGATTTCGAGACTGCTCGAGTCAATTACTTTGACATCCTGGCGAGTGAATTTGACAAGTTTCCGGGAGATTTTATGCTACCCAAAGGAGTGGGTCCTGTACTCCGCAAGACGGATGTGGACTTTATGTCACAACTCGTGCGTAACGATATCATCGCTATTCAGCATCGACTGGCCAAGATTGGCAACAGCAGTTTTCAATTGGAGGCAATGATCATTCATGAAGGCCGGCAGGAAGTAGTCTGCACGGCGAAAGAAGTCTTGGTCATGTATGATTTCATCAACCGCAAAAAGGCATCAATACCCGAGCGTAAGACCAATATGAGTGATGTAGATATGGGGGCAACACTGACTTTGGCAGCATGGCGGAAAGTGTTTGAGAAGAGGCAAGCGAAGGAGCAGCAGCAGGAGGAGGAGGAGGCACAGCACAACGAGAACAAGTCAGACTGATGAGAATGGTAGCAACAATGACTACCCAGCAGTTGGAGAACAAGAAGAGGGGAGTGAATGGAGTGAATGAGTGAATGAGAGGAGGAAAGTCCAAATGCGTCTGTTTCTGTGGCGCAAGAGACCGGGCCCTTGGTCGAGACAGTGGGCGCAGGTTTGTATTGAATATGATTGGCTCGGTGAAGCGAGGCAGGGGAGCGGATGCGGTCTCTTGTGTCTCTCTCTCCCTCCATCTCTCTCTCCCTCTCTCTGTCGTGTGTGTCTGTGCCGTGTGAGTGGAGAGAGACTGACTTTCTTTCTCCCGTAGCTTCAGCGCACGCAAAAGGAGGACCCGAGTCTCGGCCTCGCAGAAGAGATGAGCAGCGCAGCGCAGGGTTTGTCTCACTGGTCCAAGAACGAACCAAAGGTCTCACCTCCTCTACCGGGCCACTCACTACTGACTGCCTGCACTAGGTATGGAGATGGAATGTACCGCCATTGACGCTGGACAGGCAGCTTGGCGCCCGATCCTCTTGCCTCTCGTCTTCTGCAACGGATCCCTCCATACGAGAAATCGATTTCTGCTGAGTCCTAGCGAGGTTGAGCGGAAGTGAAGGTCTCAGCCAGTGCCTCTGGTCTGTCCATTGGACCGTTGAGACTGCCACTTGCTCCTTCCATTCGCCCACCCCGTTCTACCTTGTTCTACTTTGTTTGCAAGCTGAATACTTATATATATATTGTACCTCAGCCGCATTGTCATTCTCATTCATCCTTTAGTGCAAAGGCTATTGACTTGTCGTTCCTGCTGTTCAATCGACGTAATCCTGACTCATCAGTGTTGGCGGACGTCAAGAAGACATCCCAGACTTGACAGGCAGATCATCTTCCCGCTCTCACTCCCAACCACCAGAACGTCGCTCACCCTCCATAAGTGACTGAAATGAAGCTCTTCCTCACACTCCTGACGACTACACTGACCACCGTACTACAAACTTCACTAGTGACAGCTGCACCGAGTCAAGCAGCAGTAGCAGCAACAACAGTCAACATCTTCGAAAATCCACCGGTACCAGTTTCTCCGGTGCCCAGCGAATCCATCACAGTGGATCCTGCGCTGGCCAGACGAAGCAGCGCACAGGCCAAGACTGCCATCTTGCTGCCGGCGTACATATACCCATCATCATGGACATCGCCGCCTGCGTGGCAACCTCTCTATACTGCCGTGGCATCATACCCAGGCGTCATCTTTCACATCATCATCAATCCAAATAGTGGTCCGGGCAGCGCGACGCCAGACTCGGAGTACATCAAGGCCATCACCGCTCTCAAAAAGTTCAGTAACGTGGTCCTCTTGGGCTACGTCCACACTTCATGGGGGACTCGTTCATCTGACCTGGTATACGCCGACATTACAACCTACGTAGGCTGGAAGAAACAGGGCTACGGAATGCAAGGCATCTTCTTTGACGAAGCGCCGTCGCAGGCAACGGACACATTATACAACTACATGGCCAACATTACCTGTTTTGCAAAGGAACAGATCCTGTCGACTGGCATCGGCGCGCCTACTATATACTTCAACCCCGGCGCCGTCGCTGACGTGCGGTACTACACCTTGGCGGACTACATCAGCATCTTTGAGGACACATACACGACGTACCTCTCCAACGAAGCCACATTTGCACCAGGCACAAAGCTGACCATGGCAAAGTCGAATTTCATGATTCATTCCATGAACAGTGGATGGACACAGGCTCAAATGAGTAGTTTCATATCGAGTCTCTCGAACGGGGACGGTCTAGGAAGTGTTTTCCTGACGTCAAATTCAGACATGAGTAATCCGTATGGTACATTCGGTGCCGACTGGACTCAGTTTGTTGCCGGGGTAGATGCGCTCAGGCACTAGTTTGTCGTCGTCATCATCATCATCATCATCATCATCATCATCATGTATTGATACGCACAAATCAACTGCTGATATTGTAAGAGTATAGAGTCAAGTTGTAAACATAGTTGCATAAATCATCAAGCATGGGTGTCGTCTTCTCCACCACTTTGCATTCGTCATTCCCATTCACATGCCCACATGCCCACATGTGTGGTTCAAACATTCTTTCGATGCTCCGGCTTGTGGGTCGTCTCAAAGTCGCAATGCACATAACATCGCTCGACACCAGGCAAGCGCTCGAGTTTATTCTGTAAATCCTCAGCGACATCATGCGTCTCTCCGAGCGTCAATTCCTTCGCCATGACAATGTCGACTTCAATGATGATGCCTTCACCGGAATGATAGGCTCGACACGTATCTAACTGCAAGACCCTCTTGTGGTGCGTGACGCAGGTATATGTCACCAATCGAAGGAATTCCGGCTTTGCAGAGACACCAATCAGGAGTTTAAATTCACCAAAGGCAGTGTTGCCCCACGATGCGATAATCAGGACCGACAGGAGCATGGCACCACCGGGGTCAAGCCACCATGCGACCTTTGAGCCCAAGACTGAAGTGATGATGCCCAGTCCATTGATGAACAAGTCATTGCGGTGATCTTCCCACAGAATCTGTATCTGCGAATTTGACGATTTGAGTGGCCAACAGTAGAGCATGAGACAGACTTTCGTGACAAACGCACCAGTGACTGCCAAAACTGACGATAGATGGAACTGTTCAGTGCCTGATGCATTGGCATTACTCAAGTGACTTACTATTTCGCGGATACTCTCAACAATCAGGATAGCTGATGCGCAAGCCATGATGAAGCAGAAACAAATGTTGCCGACGGTAGTCATGCGCGCCTTTCCCGATGGCCATTTCGTCTCGTCTGCGTGACGGGCTGAGCGGTGACAGTATAGCATGATACCATTGCTCACCGGATCGAAGATGGAGTCGACCATGGTTGCAAACAGGGAGAGAGAGCCGGATGAGACTGCGCCGTAGAGTTGGAGTCCTGCCAGCAGGAGATTGCCCACCAGACTGCCGTAGATTGCAATCTTGTTCTTTAGTCCCTTGGCGGAAGCCTCGTCATCTGCCGTGGAGCGATGTTGGTCAACACTCAACAACATGCTCTTGATTTGCTCATTCTGCTTGCCATAGAACTGTTTGACTGCACGTTGCTTCTGTTGTCGGGTATCGATAAGTCCCTTGGTCAGACTGAACGCTGCGGATAGTCAGAATCATTTCCATAGACTGGATCGTGTCACATACGATCAGAGCTGGTAATGTCAACTTTAGTGTATCCCTTTTCGAGCTCAGTCGTGGATTCATGAGGTCGAGCACTATGAGGACGGATGGCAGCCATCTCTATAAAGGCAGGCGAGCTGCGAGACAGCAGCTCCATTCTTACTCAGATCTTCTTTCACCCCAATAGCCTTTCAGAACCAGACGACACAGATTTATCGGTGCTCCAGAGAATGTCTCTGATGATTGAGAAGAGGCAATCGCAAGGAGACGCCAGCGTACAGAAACTCGTGGGATAAGGGATTTGTTACTGTGGAGAAGCACCGATAAGCTCAATCCACCAATCAGATTCCGCCCCAGCATCACGTTTTCTACATTCCTATTGGTGGACGCTTATCGTGGTCTGGATACGATGAAATACGATCTAAGCGTTGGATTTCCTGAATAGGGAATACCTGCCGTCACATGTTAATGGTTGGCCTCGGAATTCAACTTCATTCTGTGTTGAATCGTCCGTTGTTGAGGGACACTTCAGAGTCGTTCTATCAGACAATACTCCCTTGCTTTCGATCTTCCCGACCTGTAAGCCTATGGAGTCGTCCACCGAGATTGACTTTAGTGCGACGTTTGCCAACTGGGTGGAATTGGCACGACAGTCCAATGGTATCTTGGCACTCGGAGTACTGACGTTGCTTGTGGTCTCCTACAACTTTGCAACCTACATTGTTGATGCAGTCTTTCCTGGTGTATCCCTGACCAAGTTTGGTGCCGGCTCAAAGAGTGCCTGGGCTGTAGTCACCGGAGCTTCTGATGGCATTGGAGCAGAATTCTCTACTCAACTGGCTAAGGCTGGTTTCAATGTGCTGCTTGTCTCGCGCACTCAGTCAAAATTGGATACCCTTGCTGAAGGCTTGAGCAAGAAATATGGAGTCATGACAAAGACCCTTGCAATGGATGCTTCTGCTATCAAGGAATCAGACTTTGAGAAACTCGCAGAGCTGACCAAGAATCTTGAGATTGGTGTTTTGATCAACAATGTCGGTCAATCACACGACATTCCCGTTCCCTTTCACATCACGGACACAAAAGAGATCCAGGACATCATCAACATTAACGTCACCTCGACCTTGCGAGTCACGCAAACCATTCTACCCCGTCTATTGCTGCGCAAAAGTCTGATCTTGACCATGGGATCGTTTGGTGGTTACCTGCCTACACCCCTGCTTGCTACATACTCTGGCTCCAAGGCCTTTCTGCAGACTTGGTCAATTGCTCTAGCGAGCGAATTGTCCAGCAGCAAGGTCACGGTGAAGCTCGTCAACTCGTACCTCGTCACATCCAAGATGTCCAAGATTCGCAAAGCCAGTATTTCCATCCCAACACCTAAAGCGTTTGTCTCTGCTACCTTGAGTGGCATCAAAGGTGGTACCGTCATCACACCTCACTGGGTCCATTCTCTCATGGCTGCTGGCCTGTCTTTCATTGGCCGAGAAAATTATTTCGTAGTGGAGGGTAATAAGAGCATGCACATGAGCATTCGAGCTCGGGCTCTGAGGAAGAGGGAAAAAGCAGAGAACGTAGCCACAAAGTAGGTATACTTATGGCAATAACACAAGTACAAGTAAGAAGCGTGGCCAAACTGAGAAACTTACTCTGAGTAGTGTCTCGAATAGAAGTCGGTTAACTGCCGTGCGGAAATGCCGGCTCCTTACCCGCTTCTTGGAGCCGCGGGGAAGAATTGCGAGATGACAACGAATGACGTCGCCTTGCAAAGTTGTTTAACGATTTTTGTACTACCTTGCACAAAAGAATTATCTCCAGTCATCAGATCCTATATAGTAAGAAGTAGTACATCATGAGTGCACCTTCAGGTACTTATGCATACACCACGAATCAGACGATCCAGTACGGCCCTGGTTGCACCAGTACTGCCTTGCCGAAACTTCTGCAGCGATTCGGTGCCAAGAAAGCACTGATTGTCTGTGGTACGTCGCTGGCAACAAAGACCAACGTCATCAAGACAATCACCAATATTCTGGGCTCAGCTCATGCGGGAACATTCACAGACATTGGCCAACACGCACCGATCGAAGGCATCGAGAGAGGACTGGAGCAGTACAACGACTCTGGTGCCGACTGCATCATTTCCGTAGGCGGTGGCTCGCCCATCGATGCGACCAAGGCAATGAGTCACTACTCCAATGAACGAAACGGCAAGTTCATCACACATATCGCCATTCCGACCACCCTGTCGGCGGCCGAATTCACACCAATGTCAGGCTTCACCAAGGACGGCAAGAAGACTGGTGTTTCGGGACCCAATTTGCCTCCTACGGCAGTCATCCTTGACGCACAACATTCTCTGGAGACGCCTATGAAGTTATGGATCACGACCGGTCTCCGTGCACTAGATCACGCCGTGGAATCCCTATACAGGCCGTACGTGCCCCCCTTCATCCGAACGCTGGCGTATTCTTCAATTGCGGACTTGTTCACGTACTTGCCGAAATGTCAACAGGACGCGAAGAATGTCGAGTATAGACAACTCTTGCAACTGGCCGCCTGGCACTCCCTCTTCCCGTATCGTCAGGAAGATGATGCCAAGAGTACCCTTGGACTCAGTCACGCGTTGGGGTACATGCTTGGTGCGCCGTACGCCATTGCGCACGGGCAGTGTTCCTGCATTACGCTCGGCCCAGTGCTGCGGTACAAATCTACCCACGCGACCGACGTGGAAAAGGAACGCGTGGCACATATCCTGACGGTGCTCGGAAAGCCGAGGTCGGGAGACGTCACTAAGGATGTTGTGCAGGTGGGCGATCTCATTGACAAGTTGGTTGCCGACATGGGTTACGGACAAGGCATGTTGGAGCTCGGTGTTCCTGACAAGAACGAACTCGTCAAGATTTGTGAAGGGGCAGGATTGAAGGACGCCGATCGAGACGCCATGATGACTCTTTTGCAGCCGAAATTATAAGATTTGTAGCCAACCGCTTGTGTCCTCCTATTGCGTCTTGAATTCCACCCTTTTTATCGTCGTGCGGTTCGGGTCCTTTTATACTGTGAGGACTATGAATCCCTCTTCTTGCCCAGCGTGGTGGTCCAGTTCTCCTTTGACCCCTGCACTTCCTCCAACTTGGCGAGAATGTCGGAGGTATACACCCAATGCATCAATTTACTCTTCCCGCACTCGGAAAAGTGAATCACGGGGACATCAAAGACGTATAGCTCTCGCCACTTTTCATGTTGTGGTGCAGTAATGTCGATTACCGACCACTCTAGTCCGGCACGTCCTCCTTTCAGCAGTACGGCGTCAGTGTCCTTCAGCGCTGCTTTCGCGAGGTGACAAAGATGACATGCAGGGTTTGTGAATAATGTCAAGACGTGTCTCTTCATCTACGTACCATGTCTTTTCTGCGATGCTATGATATATCATTACTTCTCGACAAGTACCGTGAAAAAGTCAAAGAAGTACATTGTGGAGCCGAAATGCATTGCCATGACGCCAATACTCTACACTACACAACAGACACACATCTCAACACTCTTAATCGTCGTTTGGGTCGAAACTCTCGATCGAGCCATAGTCACTGCCCACAAATCCGTCCAGTAAGTCTTGTTCCGCACCAATCGAATCGGCTCTATGGTCCGAGTGTCTCATGAAATGACCATACACGCTAATGAACCCCGTGCTGATGCCATGGACCAGGATACTGCCCAAGACGACAAACGAAACGATCGGTTTGATGCGGATGATTGTTTCCGAGAATGGGCCATCGGCCGGAGGTTTCGGCATCGGTGTCGATGACCCGGACTCTAGTTGTGAAAGTGCAGTGATTGATAAAAACATGGCGCCGACGCCCATTGCTAGATCATCATTAGTCAATGTACCACCACGATACGCACTGCTTGATTTCTTACGTCCGAACCAGCCGCAAAAGAGTGCTTCCCTGAATGATTTGATTTCCGGTATCCATTTCCAGCAAATGAGCAGTGCAGGGACTCGTCGGAGGAATAAAATGGCAATCGTCAAGCCAATGAGCATGCCGACATTCAATTCGTGCTCTCCACTGCTGAATAGATGCCAAGGTATAGTCGCTCCAAAGTAGATGAAGAAACTCGAATTGAAGATGAGATCAATGACTTGTGGTAAATGCGCGTCCTTTGTCCTCTTTGCGAACCATCCATCGTACGAAAATGCCGCACCGGCACCAAAGGCGACTAAAAAGTCATCTACACCGAGTGTGCAGCCCACACCGATGCTGAATAGTGCCAAGAGGAGGTAGAATGACAGGAACGCGGCAGGATCAATCATTTTCTTTTTTGTCAGAAACCTTAGACCCATGTTCGCCCCTCGCCCAATCACGATACCTAGAGAGAGTCCGACCGTACACTCATACAGAATCGTGATGAGAAACCACTCTTTCAGTGCTTCGCCCGTGGTCTTTTTCAGCAACAAGTAGATTGGAATATACAAAAAGGGAAACGAGACTCCGTCATTGGCACCAGACTCGGCACCTAGCAACTACATTCCATCAGCAACCTACTCCCTCAGCGTGTCGAGAACCTTCTTACGTCCCTCAATCTCTTCGGGATCCGTTCCGAAAAATGCGAATTACCGAGGACGGACGCCGACAAGACCGGATCAGTCGGCGCAAGACACGCGGAAATGACAAAGGCGGGCAAGAGTCTCGTGTCGGCAATGTAATACACCAACAGCGCAGTCACCAAGTAACTCATCGTCATGACTGGTCCCAAGAGCATCAACAGACTCGTGTATCGCGACTTTATCCAACGACGCGGGAGTTCCACACCAATCACAAAGACCTGGACACCTACCACGACCCGCGTGATTTCTTCCGTCGTAGAGTCCTTGTCGATCCATTTCCGCGGATCGATGACGTTCAAGCACGCCGGACCGCTCAGGATGCCGAATAGTGTTGCCAGCGGTGGTTCCGCCAAGTGTAGACGGTCTCGAATGAATTTGCTAAACAGTGCATACAGGATGAGAAAGCCTGAGAGAAGGATGTATGTGATGTGACTCGGTGTCGGTGACAATTGCTTCCAGGCCATTGAAGCTTGTAGCTTGTAGATGAGAGTCAATTCAAGACTGTGCTGTTGTAGCTGTTTACACTGAATGCAATGGCAAACGACATTTGATGCCTAGGGATGAGTGGGAAGACCAATGACGATGTGTGCGGTTAGATATAATTGTCAAACTCTCCGCAGAAGCTCATTTAAGCGACGCAATCACGTGCTGTAATGCAAGGGTGATCAGCTGCTGATCATGGATTCACATGAGAAATGGATGATCATGTTCACACAAACAGACAAGAGCAGTCAAGGATTCGGCCCCCTTTGGTCCTTATTCCTCTCTAATCCTCTGGCAAGGAGGTTGAGGTTTCAGACTGTCTCATTGCTTGTTCAACTCTACTAGCTCCACGCAAGGCATGATATGAGAATTGAGAAGTGAGACAGTGAGTTTACTCATACAAAGCTACGAGCAAAGACCGTATGTGCTAGTGACCCAAGTGCTTGAAGAAACCGATGACCTGACAGACGAATGCCGGTAGCGTACAGCTCTTATTTGGCGGCGAGGCACTGGCATTGGTGTTGCCGAAATTGCTTGAGCTATTGGTGGCCATTGTCTGATTAGTGGATACAACTGTGATATTGTCAACGGGTGGAGTCGATGTCCTGGATGTTGTAGTATTATAGTATGTAGTAGCAGGAGCCGGAATGCCTGTGCCAGTGCTTGTGACAGAAGAGAATAATAAGTTCCCTGAAAATAGGGTGCTATACAATGAATAGACGGCCAGGATCAGAATGCCGAGACAGACAACAGTCCACATGGCGGTACGAATTCGTCTTGAGGCAGGATCAAAACGAAGGAAGTTGAGCAACTTTCGAAGAGAGAACCTGCTGGGTTTACCCAAATTGGCCTCGGACAGACCATAGCCTTCCTCGAGGCACCTTTTGAAGCTTACCGAAGACTCTTCTGAACTTCGCGAACCACGTTGGTTATCAAAAGTCGAGCCTCGAGAATATTCAGAGGATACAGCGCCAGGTCTCAGAATACATGGCTTCATTGGGATTAGTCCTACAGGCTTGCCAGAAGCTTCATCAGGCTCTGATGATTCGGAAATATGATCGATCCGTGTAACGGACGTGCCAGCAGGGTAGTCCTTAGACGAACGAACGATTTCTTGAAGTGCTTTAGTCTGAGATGGAGACGCCTTTCTCTCAGATAGTGACGCCGGACGACAAGACATGATGAGAGATGCTCGAGTATGTTCAGAATGCTGAGACGAGTCAGTGCGCTGAGCCTATAGTCAAGAACAAATCTCTTGTCTAAGCGAAAGATCTTGTCTGTATGAGACAGGGGTAAGAGGTCTGTCAAGCGGTCAAGTCTTGCGGCCAAATGGTGAGTCAAGAATTTTCAGACTTTACTGATCAATCTGAACGCCAGTCTGGTCTCAGCACGCACCATCAGACACTTCGTATCAGACAAATCTCTCACACCAGGTTTCCAGTCAGCGTTCGATAATCAAGGAACATTCTAAGACCAGCGAGTGGTATTTGTGTTGTGCTTAAGCAGGTTCTATTATATTGTGACAGGCAAGAACGACCAGACAGTGCCAGCAAGAGCGACTAGAGTGGATACACCTAACAGCGTCCACAGAGAGATGAGTGTGGACTCGCTCACAGTCCTCGTCTTTGTCCTCTGCATGATCCTGATGTAAAAGAGGATGGGCAGTATGATACTGATCAGGAAGACAAACGCTGAGCCAAGAAGTGACATAACTCGGTCAAAGCTAGGAAAGAAATATGCCACTGAAAAGACTGCAAAGTTGACGACGAATCTGACAGCGAGATACTTCGAGAAACGAGCCCATCCTGCCAGTCTCTCCTCTGCCATTGACTTGAGTCCGAGAAAGACATCAAGGTTGGCCGAAATACTCTTCGTCGTGAGTGGCGCTTTCGTGAGTGAAGTCACTGCCGTCAGTCCAATCGCAATCTTGTTGAGCGCTTTCGGTAGTCCGGGCGTTTTTAGAAGATTTATCGTAATCTCAGACTCGAGATCAGCTCCAAACATCAAGTACCCGATGACGCCCATGAAGATACAGATGGCTGTGGAGAATCCATAAGCAATCCAGATACTTTTCGTGAATTGTCTGCGATCTTTCATGTCTGTATACACTTGTGGAAAGATACCATGTCCTCCAAATGAGGCCATCAGAAGTCCAATGGACAGTGGGAAGATGTTCCAGTGAGCCGGCAGCACGTCGGTCGGCATTGGGTCACGAAGACTTCCTGGTGCCGATGTCTTCCATAGACCATCCACAAAGACGACAATGACCAGCACGACGGTACTGAGAATACCTATGATGCTGGCATAAGACAAAATACTGAGTGGCATGAGAGTCGCGGGTATAGTGACTGCAAGACAAATAATCTTGAAGGTACCTGAAGAAATCGCCGGAATAACGGCATGCGAATTGTCGCCGAATAGAATAGTAAGCGCAGACCCAGCACCCAATAACTCCAAAACGAATATCACTCCAGTGACATACGTCATTGTCCGCCCGAATGCCATCGTGCCAATATCCGAATAGGCATATGCTTCTGGCCTGGTATCTAACGAACGAGCCAACAGGATGGCGGTGTAGCTAGTCAAGATTGCGCCTAGCACTAGCAGAGACATGCCAAGGACCCATCCCGCGACACGAATGCCTAGTGGCAGGGAGAGTAATCCAATACCAATCAGTAAGTTTGTGATGTTGAAGACTGTTTGTGTCGTCGTTGAGCCTTCGCTGAAAATCTGATTCTCTCCCCTCGACGACTCGTCATGCGTCTGCTCGACCAGCAACGGACTCTCCTCAGTCACGTCATCATCTCGTGTGACGTGGGATACATCAGGTACGGCCTTTCTGCCTGGCCTCGCTTCCGTGTGGGTAGATTGACTGACGACGACGGCACTTTCCTCATCTTCAACAGACACTAGATTGTCTCTGGTATGATGAACCGAGCTACGCCGGCGCCCTTGTCTATCTACAGTGATGGCCCTCTGGTACGAAGCAGCCAGACCCTCCACGAACGAACCGGGAGTCGATCTAGGCCGGAACGAGTCACTCGGCCTACGATTCTGCGAAGGTATATTCATTGATCTTGTCACCACATTCGTCACACGCAGTATATGGGAGAACAAGTATCTCACTTCATACCTGCAGCAAAGTGTTGTATGACGAGAGATGGTGCACGTTCTGTACAGTAGATGCAGCTGCTGTGGAGAGGAAGATTCGCTGCAGGTCGAAAGAAGCCATCTCCTCTTTAGGCGCACGCACACTAAATCGGCCGCCTCGTGCTGCGGATCCATCTGATCAACCTTCCCTCCAAGGTTGGTTTGAATGGATGCAACTTCCGCGGTCGCTCGCAAATCTGCAACCTTGATTCAATCCACTCAGACCAGCAAAGGGCCATCAAGACTGTGGACTTTGGAGAGGTGATTCAAGATTCTATTGTCGTAAGAAATTATGGACAAGATACTACAATTCCACTAGTCAAATCGAATCGCCATCGCTGTTGCTTACATGGTCAAATGACCACTGTCTTGCCCTATTCCACAACAAAACACCACGCTCTGAACGCGACTGATGTAATAATGTACATGAGCATTGCTCAATCTCTTTCGATTTCTAGGATGGTATTTGTTTTGACGCGTCTTCGTGTGATCGGCTAGTACCTTCCGAACACTCCATCAGATATCTCCTTTTCGCGGCTGCCTTAGTTGCTGCCAGCCCGTCCTCCAAATCATCGAAGCCATCGTCAGAGAAGCCTTTCAAGGTCGACATTCTCCTGAGAAAGTCCAACTCTTGCGCGCCTTCACTGTCTTTCCTCTTTTGTTTGTCCCGTGGTCGTTTGCGCAGTAGTGTGGTTACCCGAGCCGTGGCGTGTCCGATAACACCACTCTTCTCGCGAAACTCACGCCATGGTGCTTCTGCCCAAAGCTTGGATTTCCGCGTGGCAATCACTGGATCGATGGCCAGTGTCTCGTCGAATTTGATGTAGTCCTGCGACAGTCTCTGCAACGCAGGGTCTGCACGTTGTTGTGAACGATAACTACCAAGCCAGTACATTTGTTCATGTTCCCTGAGGTATCGGTTGCCATTGAAGGAATGCAACACGGTCTCTCGACCTTTTCGGCCTAGGGCTCGGCGTTCCTCAGTCTTGTCATACATTCGCTGTGTGATGCGGTCCACATCCTCTGTCGTGAACACTTCTGGCATCGGTGGAGGTGAATCGCCACAGTACTTTGCCCACGGTCCAAGCATAGCAAGGATTTGAATCTGCGCCCGAGCCAAAGCGACAGAGTCGTTTGGAGGCACGATTTCACCGTATCGAATTTTGGGATCTTTAGGATCTGAAATGACCAAGGCCGTGGCTCCAACATCAGTGGCGATTACTGGGCAGCCAGAAAGAGCGGCTTCTCCTATAGCCAGTGGAAGACCTTCAGACAATGATGAATTCATGAAAGCCCAAGCATCCTTAAGAATTTCTTTCGGATTCCCAAAACCTGCAAGTTTCACATTCTCTTCGAGACCTCTTGTCTTGATGATGGCTTCAGTCTCTGCCGTGTATTGCGGAGTCCTGTCCATGGCACCATATATCACCAATCGATACTTTTTGAACTTGAAGCGATTCACAATTATGTCCGCAGAGTAGACAGCATTCTTGACATCCTTGATGAACTGTACATTAGAGAGCATCATGACCGTTGGGTTTTCAGATCGAATCTTGTCCACTGGCTCAAATCGCTCCATCTCCGATATGCCATTCACAACTGGATCAATTTTCCGCGCAAAACCGACTTTGTGTTGCCTTCTACCTTGGTCGGAGCCTATGTCAGCTTCCCAGCCAGGGTTAAAAAGATTTGTACACGGCAGGATGACATCGGCGTGATTGTAGCATAGATTGCTTGCCATTTTGATCGCACCAAGCAGCATGTTTTGCACAGAAAGGGAAAGTATGCACTGAGAACTCGAGACATTGAGACATGATTCCCGCCAGTAGATTGCATGGTCCCAGATCATGTAGGTCGTCCCACGTCTCAATTTGAGAAGCATTCCAAAGATAGAGCCGACCCCGTGATGCGTGCATTGGAAGACAGTAGGGACAACCTCAGGAATTCGAACGGAAAAGACAAAGAAATATCGTAACCACAATTCCATCGCCTCGTCCAACTGTGCCATGGTTGGCAATTCCAACTTGTGATAAGTACTAGTCGAAACAGTGTTAGGAGTGTCTTCGAGCCAGCACTCTCTCCAGGTTCGCTTCACCTGATTCGACTTCCAGGTTTTGAGATAATCCTTCTCCTCAAAATAGACGCTCAAGCCTATGAATGCTTGTGTCAATTGCACCAGATCCCCTTGTGTGTAGCTTTGTGACCTCGCGCCTCGGACGAGACGACGCAAGATTGGAAGAAATAGATCTTTGATATCATCCTCGGTTGTGTGGTGCTCGCGGAACGTGACCTGACTATCTAGCAAATTGTCAAAGAGACCGTGATACGGTGAGAGATAGTCAAGGCCCCAGAGAGGCAGAACTTTGATAGATTGCACATTTCTATCGACCTGATAACGAGGCACACCAAAGTCATTCGCGGATTCAGTAAAGACGTGATTGCGAATGGTGGTATGTCCATTAACCAGGTCCCGACGACAATTCGATACTCCGCCTGGCTGATCTGGAAAGCATCCGGTGTCGAGAAACATGACGGATAATCTATCATGTGTATCACTATAATTGTCCTCAAATTTCCTCGTCTTCACGTTTGCAGATCCGCCAGTGCCCATCGTATACAGGTCCGCCATCTTGTATGGTAAGAATGTGTTTTGCGAGACCGAATCTTCAATATCGATGCGAGAGACAATAGCCTCAATGTGATCATCAAGATAACGAGCGGCTGTCCTGAGACGACCAAAGTCTCGCGCCCGCCAGTAAGGCCGGAGCATCTTCTCGTGTCTGACAAGTTGTGCATCAACATAGCATGCTGTAACCCCATCGAGTGATTTAGACTTGTGCCAACGATCCCAGAGCATGGTCCTCAGCGCGCCAGTATGCATGGGAGAATAGGATGTGCGGCAGGAATGTCTGCTACACTTCTGAAGCGCCCGTCGCCACCACGAAGGTGCTGGATCGTGACGGTATAAAAGATCCTCGGTCTCAAAGTGTAGGACAGTAGGCTTAATTGTGAACTTGTCCTTGTCCTTTGCAATCCATTCAGGGGGGTTTTGAAGGCTCTGTACACTTTGATCACTATCGACGAATGTGCAGACAATAGTAGGGTCTCTCTTGTGTCTATACGTGTATTGTGTCACCCACTGCCTGTTGTCCTTGGAATGAATTGTCTTGGAAACCTTAGCAGAAGGTAGCCACGATTGGATATCGTCTGACGTACTGTTACTTGTTTGAGGTATGCACCAGAAGACCACAACATCCTCTGTAGTTGAAGAAAAGGTCGCCTGAACAACATCCGATCGGTCCACATCAGAAGTGAACACATACGTGAAAGTCCATTCCACTTCGTTTTGCAAGAGGGTACCATGTGAAATGCGACCGGTCCTGTCATAATAAGAACTACCTGACTTGTCCGTCCGACAGCGAGGCACTCGATCGCTCACATTGTCGTACTCGAAGCTAGCAGTGTCGGTCACCTCGCTTTTTGTCTTTGTTTCAAGTCTGAGGAGCCTCCTGTGTTCGTCGTAATAAGCTTGTGCTGCTTGCTTGGATGTGTCTTGAGGTTCAACTGCTAGGACGCCAGAGTAGATGCTCAGAACCTCCGAATTTCCAACTAAGGCTCTGAAGCCAGTAAGCGGTTTGAAGGGATCTGCGACGACTATTCTGTCTTCATATAGGCGTCTCGCAACACCTTTACGACAATAGGCCAAAATTTCTTGAAGCTCGGGGCGCGAATGCAGAAGCGTCAATTCGACTGAAAATCGACGGAAGTAAGCACAAAATTGCCATATACTCAAGATCAGTGCACGATACAAGCCCCTGAAGCTGCTACTTCGGGTACAGTACACCAACTCTCTCGGCAAGTCAGTCTCGCCATTGCTGATGACAGCGATGTACTGGAAAAAGGAGAAAAGACCATAGTAGATCCTTTGCCTGGGATTATTTGATCTTGTGAGGATACTGGAATTGAGTACAAGTGGCATCAACTGCTGACGAGAGCTTGACATGTTCGTAGTCTCCACTGCAGCTTTACAAGTATTGTGAATACTCAATGTGAGCCACAACTTCGCATTACTCCGAGCAACGATTTCCTCCCACGTTGTACCATTCGGGCTGCCTTTTTCTAAAAATTCGATCGACAGAGTACCGGGCCTATACCGCATTCCCGAAATTCTTGCTATGATGAAAAGTCGCAAATCTTCTGGTAGATCCGTCCATTGAGTGTTTACTTGGAACCCCAAACTAGAATGCTTGATGACTTCAGAACTAGTGCTTAATAACATCTTGTTGGCTTCGACAACACTTGTATGCGAGTAGATTTGCTCAGTGATTCTTTGTGGATGGAACGATAATTTTTCGGTGCTCAGGATCATTTCTGCACAGACAGCGTCAGAGTGCTTCATATTGTATATGAGCTCGCACGTTTCGTGTAAGACAGCTTCGGAGATCACTTGAGCGATTGACGCGTGATTAGCCATGATCCAAGCATCAGAGAACACAGCCATATGTACAGAGACTTCTAAGATATTCTCGTCAGTCAGCCTACCCACGGCCGAAACCTGATTGAGACCGTGCTGCAAAAGCTCTGCAGTAGACAGAATGTAAATGCGAATTGCTCCCTGCGACCAACGCTCAAGCGTAGTCGATAAGATGTCTCGCCACTTCGGGAATGCAGCACAGATGTCCTGTGACGGTGATGCGTTGCGAAAGGCTGCCCGGATCGAGTAAACAAGTTCCGGGCATCGTTTCTCCGTCACCTCTAACGACCTTTGCGGATTCAAGCAGAGGTTCAAGTCACCAAGCACTGTTGCTAGTCTTTGCGTTTCATTCCAATCCAGACCTACAAATTTCTGCGAATGCGTCTTCCAGCCTGTCTTGTTCATTAATTCCTGTGGCGAGTGTAGATCATCCTCCACTTCGTCCCGGTCGGAGCTGAAGTCCGCGGCAAGGAAGGACGTAACTGCAGCAGTGACCGTACAAGTAGCCATAGCGATAATGTCGATAAAGTGGCAGTTGTAGGTCATTGGCAATAGATGTAGTACAACTCCAGTAGAGAACCCTAGTGCAATAGCACCCGCAATTATCAGAAAGGCTTTGGTGCCATCCTTGATGAATACTCTGTTGTATTGGAACCATAAGACACAGGTGTAGGATCCTGTGTAGGCGAAGAACGTCTCGAGTTGCAGAACTGCATCGACCCAGAAGACTAACATTAGACTCCAAAAGCCAAAGAGCATCAGTACGATCGTGAACAAATCGCGCAAAGACGACCAGTAAAGGCGACTCTTCCGACCATTTTCGTGCTGCTCCTCAGTGTCAAGATTTTCTTGGGACTCAATTGACCTGCTTGATGTCGCGATTACAGCCGTCCAACAGAATTGTAACTGGTAATCTAGCGCGACTGCGGAAGTTAGGAAATAGGACAGGGCAAATGCAATGGTGAACCTGTTACGAGGATCGGCATAAAGGTTGAGAGGACCATCACCTGCTGCAGACATCGTAATGGATATCCAACGATCCAGTAAGGTTGCAATGAACATGACTACGTTGTACCCGATGTCGTTCTTTGCATACCTATACTGCAGGAATGCAGAATGCTCCTTTAGTCCCCGAACGAAGTTCTGGTATGTGTTGAGTGATACCTTGAGCTGATTATTCCAGGCAGATGAATAAGGAGCTGGTACGCTAGCTCCAGGGCCGGCATCTTTTTTCAAAAGCCATCTGGAGTACTCGATACCGGGAGCCAATTTTGTCACCAATTGATTATTCACGTCCTTCTCCTTCTTTGTGATCAACTTCACGGTACGGGAGTGCTGTACAGCATTTTCCAGTTCTTGACGAGCGATCTCGTAGTCATTCTCAGTCTTCTCTCCGTGTCTAAGATTGTACCATGCAAGGACTTGCTTGTCATCAATAAGAATGATTTTCGTATAGAATTGCGACCATTCCGCACACAACAGGCGGTAGTTGCAGTAGAGTATTGTAAGAAAAGTATAGATAACAACGACATATATTATTAGGTCGTGTCCATGAACAAAAGTTGTTACCACCGGCGAAACAAGAAGCACCGGCAAGGATTTCCACAAAGTGCTGCGACCTGACGGCAAAGGCGATCCATCCCTATGCATTGTCGCTAGGATACCGAGAATGTTTAGATATGTCGAGAGTCCCATAAGGTAGAGAAAGAAGATCAGGCCAGGATACCAGCCGCGTTGACCACCTATACCAAACCCACCAAGGACGCCAACAGCCAAGGTCAGGCAGAATGCCCCAGACAGTTTTTGTACCATTACATGATTGAGTGAATCGAAGGCTGCATTGTAAAGATAATAGCCTCCCTGGACCGTTAGTCAGGCACAAGATTCGTTCTTCATAATAGGACACTTACGCTACTACCGATCCAAGCAATCGTTCCAGAACAAAGAAGAAGAGCTGTGAGCAAGCCAAGAGTACTATAGGCGACTTCATCCCCAGTCATGAAAGCCGTCTGAAAGACGCCGCGACCAAGGAACACGAGCAACATCACGTCACATACTGCAGGCAGGCAGAAGACCGACAGGAAAGCGAACTTTTGTATCCTGGGGAAGAAAATGGCATCTTTAGCCTGGAATGGATTCTTGACCTTTGAATCGCCTGGGAGCATACCTTCGGGTGTAGGATCACCCACTTTGTGATATGCTGTGAACACATCTTGGCCATTCCAGGCATCTGCGGGAGGAGGATTCTCCTCTAAATATGCTCGATATCGTTTGTAATGCATTGCCCCTAGGATGGCAGGAGTCACGTCAAAGTAAACTTCGCATTGTGAGCCAATGACCCACAACTCAGAGAACACACCGGGCTGATCTGTCTGGAAGTGATAAATTGGACACCGGTCTGAGCTTTCAATGTAAGTTTCCTCGACTCCATACTTCCTGAAAATACAGAATATCATCAGGCCAACAAAGTCTTGCTCCATGCTCACTGCTCCAGCAGCGCGAGTGTAGGACTCGCATAGCACTTTAGTTATGGTATCAATCGATGCAAGGTCGCCAGCTCGCAACATGCGAACGATGTTGTACTCACACATCCTGTGCATTCGTACCAATGCAGACAACAGCGGAAGTGAATTTATGCCCTTTCGTGATAACCAGTCAAGACGGTACTGATAAAGCTTATCAAGTGTGATGTCTTCAGCTAAAAAATCCGCTCCGTGAATCTTCTTCCATGCTGTCCTGGTAGCTTCATCAACGAGCAAATGTCTCGCGAGTTGGTCGACATTTCGAAGAAGAAAGCAGTCAGCGTCGCGCGACAATCGCAACTGGTGCAGATGGGTCAATAGCTCAGCATAAGTGGAATTGCGAAGCTCAGAGACAATACGTGGCGGTAGACCCTGGGTAAGATCCTCTGATGACGCAAGCAGTAACTCGATCTCAAAGCAGCGTTTGCGAGAGACGTCATGTAGTATCAAGAATGTGTGAAGTAGAGTAGCCACAAGATCCTTGGCCATGAGAGAAATGTAGAGGTAAAGGATGTCGTCCTTCCTTTCAGACACAGACCACAAGTGGAATCGGTTCTCCGGCAACGTGAATCCAGAGTCCAGACCACGAAATACCCTGCACCTATCGTCCTTGAGGCACTCTACGAGTCCAGTGATCAGTGTAAGCTCATTGTCTTCCAACGCCTCTTGCATCTTTTGACTTTGCAAGAAAGGATTTAATCGGTCAAACACTTCTTGTTTTTCGTAGATAGTGAACTCTTGTAGCAAATTCAATTCACGCATATGAGATTGCGTGCGCAGTATGGAGGCTACATGCGAATCCGATATCTGCTCCCTAAGGTCATAGCATGCTTGAGTCGTCAAGAGCTGACCAGCTTCTCCCGTTGTAAAATAGGACGCACGAGTCGGGAAACTGTGAGTCCATTGTGGCGCGTACATCTCGACTCCGATGCTTTGACTCTCTGTTGGCACCGTGTCACTTGTCACAAATGTTGCTGTGATACCTGGTAGAACAGACTCGAGAGCTGCCAGGTCAATGATAGGCTCGGTACGCTGATCGACTGACGCCTCATTCCATTCGCGATGCAACTCAAGAACATCTAGCCGCTTGAGCCAGTCGAAAGCACTCAGAGGTTCAGGCTGTGGAGAACCTGTTCGGTCGAGGGTGAGATCTCTAGAGCATACTGAAAGGATGACTTCATGGAATCGTGCAAACTTGTATGCTCTACGAAGTGTCGGGGTAGAGGGTAGGGCACAAGGGTCGTGAAGAATCGTTGTGAATGTCGGTCTCGTGGACTTTTGCCTAGCGCACCGCGCAAGCACATCGCGAAGCTCGAACGCACGGAAAAAGTCTCTTCTTAAGCCATTCTCAAGTATCGTCGCATTACGGATCACGACGCCATGACACAGACTGAGATTGATACCAGCAAGGGTTGTGTAGGGAGGCTGGATTTCCAGAAAGACGAGGAGATTGAGAGAGACAAGATGCTGGAACAAGGTTGACCATGCCCGAGCAGTGAAGCTATCCGAAAGTGGAATAATGACACCCTGGAAGCAATTTGATGTAGACATTCGATCATGAATTGTCCGCATAAGCCCTGATATATCCTCATCACGTTTGTGAGATGGTTTGTCAGGTCCGCTAGTGGTCTGAGAAGGACAATATGCCAGAACCAGAGAGCTTGGCACTTCTACGAAGATGGTCATTGCATGAATGGGTAGGCAAAGCATATCAACAGACTTGATATCTTCTAGCGTGACTACCTCCGGTGCTTGATAGTGTGCGTAAGAGGAAACTCTTGATAATGATGCGGTGGGATCATTCTCGAAATATGGTGTCGTTGTAATGCCCTGAAGCAGTCTAAACAGGCTGTCATCAGCCACCACCTTGATCTTAACAGGCCGAGCTCGGTACTGTCTCCATTTGAAACGTATGAAAATGAAGACATAGTACAGCAACGGCAGAAAGAGTGATGCCAGTGATATACCGAGTATCATCCATTGATACCAAAAGCGAAATTGCGCACTTTTGTTCAGAGGCTTTGAACTGTATATAAGCGGTTTGACCATCGACCCTTAAGACGCCACCCACACCGATAAAGCTGGAGTTCGACTATGATTTTTGAAACTTTCGTAGTGCGGAGTATCGCTGGCTCAGAACACCGAAGATTTCATGCTCTGTCTCCGAGGAGGCGCTATCGAAGGCGACGATTCGAAGTCGCGCTAACCATCTACAGCGAAGATACGTAAGTCCTAGTATCTCTCAGGTCCATCGACCTTGGGCCAATTCTCGGAAGATCAATGCCAGAGGTAGAGACGACTCAAACTCGACGCGGTATATCTTGCTGCAGCTGCACCTTTAGCTTAAGGTTGGTATGGGACTGAGCGGATATTCGCATATGCATATGTTCGACTAGGTAACCAGGTGCTTGATTGGTGTAACTTTGAGCACGGAATTCCAAGAACTCCCATGCTTTGCGGTTTGTTGATTTTCAGCCGCATTCGGTAACCTGTGCCGCTCTACCATCCATTCATCCACCAACGCCAGCAGCTGCAACGTCTCTATGCGCTTCCAATCCCACCCGATCCCTGAGAGACGGGCCTGCATTTAGTGGCAGCGGAGACGGAGATCCAAGGTTATTGGCAGCCAATCCTCCGAGGTCCCTTCTTGCGTCATCAGTTGTGCGTTCACTACAACAAGCGGCGCAACTTTAATTCTCAACTCGAGCTCAAAATTTGAATCGTGTCACTCACAAAAGCTCAGGGATCGATGAACTTCATCGAAGCGTTGAGCATTGACTGGTCGACTGCAGGCCATGGATGTTCTCGGTGCTCATCCAGCTGCAGATGAAGAGTTTCCAAGGTTGAAGGTTGACATCGGCCAGGAACTGTTCCTGGCCAATCACAGCTCCCGGACACAGAACTTCGAGAAGCTCTCCACAGAATCCAGTTTGAGGCGTCAGGTCTGGTGCACCCGGGGGAGCCGCCACGAACTCCATCTGTAGAGTTGTCGACCGCTTGCGGAAGTGCGACCACATGTGGCAGCTGTGATGCGAATAGAGATGCTCCAGGACAGGACGGCCTCGTGCCTTGGGAGGGCTGGCAGACTGCCAGGTTAGGGAATCACCTCGAAAAGGCATGGACTATCTCGGCGACACCCCTAGGATGCTTCGAAGGAGACTTCCGTCTGCTCGAGGCATAAGAACCGATCTCCCAGTGCAAGAGAAGTGGTTCAATAGACTTCTTCGCCCTCGTTCTTTCCACTGACCAACGACAACTACACAGCAGCTTATCCCTCGCGGATCAAATCTGCCATGACGGCTCGACGAATTGAATCGACACCGACAATGCAAAAGATCATTACCGTCGAACAGGCTCGAAATGCAATGCTTGGGAAACCCATAGTCCTGGTCACCGGTGGTTGTGGTTATATCGGCTCACATACCACCCTCGAACTCCTGATTGCTGGTTGGTCAGTAGTTGTTCTTGACAATCTTTGTAACTCGAACCTGGAAGCGCTTAATCGAGTGTACTATCTTGCCCGAGAATACTACATGACCATTGGTTCCTCGATACCGTCGAGTCAATTTCCACAATTACATTTTGTCAAAGCCGACATCCGGGAAAGGCAACAGGTGGCCAGCGTGCTACAGGCTTATAACAGTAATGCGGTTGCGAGGTTAAGTATTGTTCAGATCGGTGCAGATAGGAATTCCTACCGAAATGCTTCGATCGCCTTCCAGACTGTCGAGACAGCAACGCCTCTGAGGACGAATGTGAAAGGTGCTGGAAAGGTCACCCACGTCATCCACTTTGCCGCTCTGAAGGCTGTAGGGGAATCAGCACAGAAGCCACTAGACTACTACTCTACCAATGTCTGTGGACTGTTGAATGTTTTGTCTGTATTGGATGAATTCGAGGTCAAGAACATTGTCTTTTCTTCCTCGGCAGTTGTGTACGGTTCTTCTAATGGCAGTTACATTTCCGAGGATTCTGTTTGCACTGGAGGTCGAGGCCAGGGTGCGGGGCTATTGACGAACCCATACGGACGTACAAAGTGGATGGACGAAGAGATCCTGAACGATTGGTGTATAGCAAATCCTTCTGTACAAGCTCTGGCGCTGAGATATTTCAATCCAACAGGATGCCATCCTTCTGGATTGATCGGTGAGGATCCTGCAGGAATACCAACGAACCTTATGCCGATCGTTCTGCAAACATACCAGAGACGTCGCAGCAAAGTCGCAGTTTATGGTTCTGATTATGACACTAAGGACGGCAGTGGAGTTCGTGACTTTATACACGTAGTAGATCTCGCCAAAGGTCACGTAGCTGCCATCAACAAACTTGCGAAAACCATGGAGAAATCTGCAGAGCCTCAGAATGCAGGAATAACCTTTGTGGACAGTGCAGACAACTACACCGTCTATAACCTCGGTACTGGAACAGGTTACTCTGTGCTCGAAATTATCAAGGCCTTCGCTCTGGAGACTGGTGTAGAGATTCCATTCCAGCAAGGAGAACGCCGCAAGGGTGACTTGGGACAAGTGACTGCCAATCCCTCTAAAGCATATCGAGAACTTGGGTGGACTGCCACACATGGCCTGAAGGAGATGTGCGCTGATCTTGTGAAGTGGGCAAATAAGAATCCGACTGGATATCAGCGTCTACGGCAGCTCAGCACAATGGCTGTAGACGATCAGACCAGTTTCCTCGGGCGTGTCAGACGAGCGAGCGTAGCGCATCGCAAGCAGTCCATGGCTCCCCCAACCCTTAGCATGTCCGCAAACGATATCATAGCAGAGGAAGAAGAGGAAGCAAATACGACGGATGTTTCGTCTCTTATCAAATCTCTCGTGCTCGACGATGATCTGTTCGGGATGGTTGCTCTTGCAGCTGCAGAAGCCAACAACTTCACCTGGGGCTCGACAGGTTTCGGCGGTCATGAGTCATCGCCGTTCCAGAATGACAAGCAGCAGCTGGTACCAGCTGGTGCTTTAAGCCCGCGTGGGTACTCATCCTGGAATAACGCTACTCAGATGGAACCTGGTCTCACCAGCCCAGGCGCAATGAGTCCTGGAGGACGAGGTCGCCCAACCAGGCAGACTTCTTTTAATTGGAAGACACGAAATGAGGAGCCTTCGCCATCTGCTGCCTGAGCGACCTTTGTAAAGGTGCCAGAAGTGTTGTGCTAGCTGGTTGAATTGCTTGTAACATGCTAAATATGTAAAGTACTTTTTATAATCATCTCACTAACTTGGTATACATCTTCGTATCGCACTCTTTCTGCTATGTCAATGATGAAGCTGAACAGCTTGCATCTGCGTCGAGTCCCGGTGGGACCCTAGGCTTAACTGCATGGTCGCAGCGGCCGTAATTTAAATGAAGCGAAGATGCTAATTATCTCCGGCCAGCATTGGCAGCCCACTGGTCATCCAGCCAGCCACGCATCCAAGTCGAACGCGGCGGCTCCGTACTCCACCTGCACTATGCCATTTCTTATCCTCTCGCATTACGCGTCCTGCTGAGACCGAGCACGACCATGGAATAGAGCGCCCAAGTGTCCATGTGATTGCAGCTGTATCGTGCCACAGCAAGTGGCGAAGGTCGTCCTTGAAGGGCTTTTCTTGAGCTGCCACGCAAATTCTCAGTACCGTGGAGACTTTCACTTTCTGACCACTGATCACGGTCAACACGACTTGGCATGAGCACAAGCTCTACATCTAGGTTTCCACTCCCGTGGACGGCTTCCATAGCACAATGGTGGGCAACCTCAAGTGCCTCGCCCCTACAGGTGCAGAATGAAATCTTTGCATTGGCACCGTTCTGGTCAAAGTCAGATCACAGAGTCGCCGCACAAGAATTTGTGACTCTAAGTGGCAAAAATAGAATCATCAATGAGATCTCGGTGAAGAGTGCTGAGAGCAGTGCTAATGGTCAACCAATGAACCAGAATGTCGTCCTTCTTCATGGTTATGGTGCAGGTTGCGCCTTCTATTTCCGCAACCTCGAGGGTCTAACAAAATCATTGGTGTCTAGGATGGATTTCTATGCGCTTGATTGGTTAGGAATGGGTCTGTCATCGAGAGCGCCGTTCAAGATCCGAGCCAAGAGTGCTCAAGAAAAAATTACAGAGGCAGAGTCATTCTTTCTCGACGCTCTCGAGGAATGGCGAGAGAAACGTAAGCTAGAGAAGATGACTTTAGTTGCACATAGCCTTGGTGGCTATCTGGCGGTGCGCTACACAAACAAGTATCCGGAAAGAGTGGACAAGCTCATTCTAGTGTCCCCAGTTGGTATACCAAAGAACCCGTATGAAAAGTCCACTACACCAGAGCCATCCATCAATACGGAGGCCATGCCTTCGACACTTGGTGCTGAATTTAATGACATAGATGAGCCTGTGCAGAAAAACCCTCTTCCTCGCTGGATCACTACGTTGTGGGATGCAAACATCTCTCCATTCGCGTTTGTTCGCTTTGCTGGGCCATTGGGACCAAAGTTGACGAGTGGCTGGACCGGCAGGCGTTTCAGTCATATACCCATAGAGCAGCAAACTCTGCTGCACAACTACGCCTACGAAATCTTCAAAGGAAAGCCTAGTGGAGAGTACGCCCTAGCATATCTTTTGGCCCCTGGTGCATATGCCCGGTCATGTCTTAAGGACGTGATACCCACAAAGATACCGGTTCTTATACTTTATGGTGATAGAGATTGGATGGACGAAGCTGCTGGCAGGAAGGCCGCTGAGGTTGCAAATACCAAACCTGGAGGAGACGTTACAGTCAAACAGATCTCGTCTGCAGGACATCACTGTTATCTGGACAACCCACCAGAATTCGACCAGGTCGTGAATGACTTCATCAACAGACCGCCGAGAAAGCAGTCTATATAATGTGTTGATGATGGAGAGAAACTAATGTAACTTCAGCCGCACTGGTTGCATAAATGGAGTGTTCAGCGATGCATAAATGGATCATATAGAATACAAAGTGTGCAAATTCTTGCGTTAAGCTAGAATTGGTACGTAATTGTCTTCGTTCGAAGTTCCGCCCATGATCACAGTACACAGTGTTCGTGACTTGTGTTGATAGTCATGGCGATCGTACGTGTAAGTACACGTAGGCTAGTTATAGGTAAAGCTACAGCTGCTACCAGTAGCCTTGGCTGGGAAGCAGCCTCTTTCCGTTTTAGTGCTCCGGTGTGGAGAATGAGACCACATGAATTTTTCATGAATCAAACGTGAGTGCACAAGGCAGCGATGAGAAGAGCTTGGTAAAAGACACTGCAGCTTCTGAACGAGTGGATCATTGCGCAAAATGCCCAACGTTCCTCGAGTGTCTTCGACGCCTACCATCAGTGAATTCTCAGAGAATGGCGTCAAGAGCGACAAGCTGGTCTTGAAGCCGCGCCGAGACAGCCATAGCACGAATGGGGAACCAAGGATACGTCTGACAAATGCAATTGACTTTGATGGACTGTCTTGGCCGGCGGCAGGAACGAAGCAAAGGTTGAACGACACACCAGACGAGGCGGAAGCGCGATTACAGAAGATGTCAGGCGCTGTCAAGACAATACTAGAATGCCTCGGGGAAGACCCTGAACGTGAAGGTCTCAAGGATACACCAGACAGATATGCGAAGGCCATGCTCTACTTCACAAAGGGATACACAGAAGATTTGCGCGATGTTTTGAACAGTGCAGTCTTCGAGGAAGATCACAACGAAATGGTTATCGTCAAGGACATAGAAATCTATAGCATGTGCGAGCACCACCTCTGTCCCTGGTTCGGCAAGATGTCAATCGGCTATATTCCAAATAAAAGGGTCATTGGCCTGTCTAAATTGGCTCGCATCGCTGAGATGTTTGCACGAAGACTGTCAGTTCAAGAACGTTTCTCCAAGCAAGTGGCTCAAGCTTTATTGGAGGTCTTGAGGCCTCAAGGAGTGGCTGTCATAGTACAGGCAAGTCATATGTGTATGACTATGCGAGGTGTACAGAAGACCGGCGCAACGACAGTTACGAGTTGCATGCTAGGTACAACCTGACAAGACTCTTAATCGTACAAGGCTGATAGTCCACAGGATGCTTCGAAAAGTCGCAAAAGACTAGAGAGGAATTCCTATCACTTGCTCTTGGCAGGTAAATGTATGCCCGGTAAAGGACAGGAACAATTTGTTCAGCACAGCATTCACAAGGTAATTCCTCGAAACCATTTCTGGAAGTGATTCATCATATCGGCGTTTAGCACTAGCGAGTAAATCATTCAACTGCCATATATACAGAGTAGCAACGTAGAGTGAGACAATTCAACATGTCCCTTCAGTCCAGCAAAGTCTCAGACAAACGTTCTCGCGCAAGCAGATGCTTCCATTGTAGAGCATGCCACTCGGGCTTTTACGTCTCCTTGCTATAGGAGTCTCAAGCGCATGTCGTGCTACATGCCTAGGCTGCCATTGTTTCGACGGCTAGGTATAGCTATAGAGCTATAGCTCAAGTGGTCCACCGATTGCTGATCACTCGCGTCACTTTGGAAGACTCCCCCTTCTCACTTGCAATGCATACGCAAGATCAACTCACCACTACTACCGCCCAACTTCAAGAACAGAATACTGCAGCCGGCCAATGCAATTTTGTGTATACAAATGATTAGGCATACATGCATATGTCATAGTTGAGATCTAAGCGAAGAGCGCTGCCAAGTGCCAATCCCGTGTGGCTCTCTTTCCCCATCCGCGACACTCGCTCCATTCAAGCTCTACTCACCTCCACAGATCCACCAAGAACGATTCTCACACCATAGGCATCATAATGCTATTCTCCCACAACCACACTCAGCTCACGCTTCGCGGCCAGCATCTGTCGCTCTAGTAAAAGCTAATGAGAGTGCTTAGAGCGCGTTGCCCCAGATGAGAAACACGACATCAATCATGTGATCATGTCCCACCCTGTCAATCAATCAATGGTCGAAATTGTCATTGCAGAGCAGATCGATTCGCTTGATAAGCTCGACAACTGCGTAAGCTTAAAAAGAGTGGATACTGGCTCAACTTTGACCACTCTCGCTATCTCCAGGCTATCCCCGCGAGACACACAAGCAGGCTCATGGGCAACCTTTTGGTGCATCTTCATGCTCTTTACCAGGTTCGTCGCAACGTATGCAACTTGTGTATCATATCACTGACAAGAGGCAGTATCGGCTGGGGTTATGACAACTTTGTATGTCTACTTTGTCCTTTCCTGGGCCACCATCCAGCATATTTGGACACATCACTGATATGAGGATAGGCAGGGTCAGCCGTTACTGGAATCGCAACTTGGCGAGCTCATTATGGAGTTTACTACAAGGCGAAGAGAGAATACATCGTTCCCATCACTTGGCAGTACGCCTACAACGCTGGCGGAACTGCTGCTATGTTTCTCGCTGCCTATGCTACAGGTCCGATTATGGACCGCTTTGGGAGGCGCTTCTCACTAGTGCTCTTTTCTGTCATCTGGATTGTCGGCGCAACTATACAGTACCTCGCTGGTAACATAACCATTTACACTCTAGGCAAGATTCTCTGTTCGCTATGTCAGGGCGGATATCTCACTATTTCGCCATCATACGTCTCCGAAGTGGCACCAACCAAGACTAGAGGTTCGTTTTTAGCCGCTACAAATTTCTTCATTGTGGTGGGTCAATTTCTAGGAACACTAGTCCAGCGTGCCACGGACAGATACGCTCCTGATCCGAAGAGCTATCAAATCTTGTTTGCTGTGCAATGGGGTTTCGCCACCATCATCTTGATCGGAGCATTTTTTCTGCCAGAGTCTACAGATTGGTGTTTGAGACGGCTCGAATCGAGCAGCGACTCTGATGAAACACAATTACGCAAGAGTCTCTTCCGCTTACATGGCATAACTGGCATTCGTGCAGACGAGGAAATCCATCGTCTTCGCGAACGTTTGGCACTGGAAAGTCAAAGGCAGAAAGTGAGTGGACACACAGGTTACGTTAATTGTTTTCAAGGCACAAACTTCAGAAGAACAATCATTTCTCTTGCTCCACCATTGATTCAAGTCTTGTGTGGAGCTGGGTTTGTGCTTGGATACCAGTCTTACTTTCTACAAATTACTGGTGTTGCCGTCACCAAATCATATACCATCACATTGATCAATTACGGTATTTTCCTTCTCGGGTCATTCCTTGGTCTTGTGGCTATTGAGCGTGTAGGACGCCGCTGTATCTTCCTGATAGGCTGCTATGCACTCTGTATTTCCTCACTACTGATTGGTGTCGTTGGGGAGTTCCAGACTGCATGCGCAAAGTGGATCTTTCTGGTTCTCGTGTCATGGTGGGGACTGGTTTATCAAGCGACACTAGGCCCCATCGGCTGGGCCATCGCTTCTGAATCATCGTCACGCCACGTTCGGTCAAAGACCTTGTCAATGGTGACTATGGTGAATGCGTTTGGTAATCTAGTCTTTTCCTTTATTAATCCCGCGATTATCAATCCTGACAAAGGCGACCTGGGCACAAAGGCTGGATTTATCTATGGTGGCATCATGGTTGCCTGTTCTCTGTTTTCCTTCTTCTGGATACCCGAAATGCAGGGATGCTCCTACGATGAGTTGGATGAAATGTTTGCCGCCAAAGTCACGGCTCGAAGGTTCAAGAGGTTCGCTCACAACGAGTCAGTACACTGATCAAGGCATGTTATGTATAGTAAAATAGGGAAGAGTCGATAAAGCATTTGACAGGATGAGTAGCAGCGAAGAGCATGTAGCGCAAGGCACGAAAGCGGAGTGAAGTTCAATCTCTCCTGAAGTTACAGGGATTGTACATACATCATTAAACAAGACTATATCCTGGCGAGACACTTCTCAGCAATGTCAATTCTGTCCTGCCACAACTGTATAGCCAGGGGCACCAAGTCATGATCCGTGTTCTTTGACAACTGTTCGAGGGCTGCTCGTGATTCCTTCAAATCACTACTCAGCATGTCCTTCAACAATTCATCCACAGCACGCTGATCTCTGTGTCCACTGATTTGTCCATTGACGTACTGCGTGAGTCGCCGACACCCCCGCGACCCCTCGACACAATCTTCCTTTGACAAGAGCGCCGTGCGAAGCGCTACTTCGGTACGAAAGGAGGGCGTGCCGTGGTAATCAATGGTGTAGTCTTCAAAGTACCCCATTTCCATCAATAACATGGTGTGATGCGGGTGAAGGACGACACTAAAGTTGTGGTCTAGAACGAGACTATTGTCCGGATTACGAGGGACGGTGAATCCGTATTCACAGAGCAGTGCGTCGTTGGAGTGCGCCCCATAAGAAATGAATGTTTCTTGACCCGCAGAGTAGGAGGATGTACTGATTACGCTCAAGCCTTTAATGTCGTATGATAATTTACAGTGTGGAATGCTTGATGGTGCGTGGTTGATCATGTCGATGAGGGGACTACATGCGTAATTATCGTCTCTTGTGCTTGTGGCTGATAGTTTTTGGTATATGCATCGTGAATTGACTATGAGCCACGCCCACTGGAAGCGGTCTCTATCGAGATTCTGGAGTGTGATTGTCTCGTGAGACGGAAGTGGTAACATCGTGCGGATCATCCATTGAGCTGTTGAGAAGTGTCGATCGAATACTGTCCTTTGCTTTTCGAGGTATGCTTTTGCTGAAGCAGGAAGATACCCGACGTCTTTGCGATTCCATGTCAGAGGTACATGCCTGAATTCTCGAGGAAGCGAGTTAATGTATGCCCTAATGTCACTATCCGGTCTAGCTTCGTGGTGCAAGATATAGACTGCAAGCGCGACATGTGCTGGAATGGGAGGTCTAAATTGGTTACCCAAAAAAGCTACTGAAGCACCATAAGTTCGTACTTTCTCCAATCGAACCCAAACTCTTTACCGACAATCTTAAGATTCAACAGGTATTTTGGAGGAATAGTGAGGAGGATCTCATCCTTCCGAACTGCTCTAGTGGTGGCCAAGCCGCGGCCAGTGTTGGGGAAATTTGCCAATTTGAGTGCATTGAGCCTGATGCCATCGGCTGTCAACGATCTGAGCACTCGATCGTTCTCATTATGCATTCGACGAGCCGGACCGACTACCCCGCGGGATGATAAGGATCGACGCAAGACCGCACCTAGGCCTCGACGATATTCATATCATTAGATGCATGTACGTATACGTATAGCGTGGGTGTGGTGATGGATCTCCCAGGTGTTGTAGTACGCGCGGGAGTCGATGAATTTTGGCGCTTGTAAGAGGTTGTCTGTGGCGCAGCTCCGGGTGTCAGCGTTGAAAACCGCTTTGAACGCTAATGAATGCATCCAAATACAGATAGTACTGCAAGGACATTGCCTCGATGGGATCCTCTCGTCCACACTTAGTCTTTAGCTGGACTAGCTGTCTTCCTTTTCGGTCATGAACCTTGCTGAGTATGATCGAAAAGATCATGGAAATCCATTACACGCCCGTCGTCCCAATTTAGCTGCTTGATTGCTTCCCCGAATGAAGTAATGCTTAGCACTTCGAGCGCTGCATCCATGGCATTGTCATTTGTGCATCAGCACGGATTCCGATAGATGACTTCCGCATCGGAACAGTCCTCATGGCAGTCTAAGCAAATCAATCAATTCGACATCCACAAATGTGATACGAAACGGAGATAGATTGTATTGTCAATGACAAACATACGCCATGGCTCGATCTAGGTCTTCACGATGATGACCTCTTCTGTGCAATGCTGTCGACTGTACAACTTTCTTGGGAAGACGACTACGTGAAGTCTTTCTGATTTCAGACGGCCCATACATTCCGTATCGAATGTATGGACAAATTGGTATCCATCTTTTGTTGACGGCAGCGACTCGATTCGCTCAAGATGTGCCTGTGTGCAATCTAGTTACGATCGCGCTTCTGTACCTTGCTGTCGATTGCCCGCCTCCAAAGACTCCTCGATGGGCCCAAGTTGCCATTCTAACCATTTGTCTAAATACAGGCCAGGGATGGTCTCTTGATGGCAATCTTCGGCCGGTTGGTGGTCTTGCTTCAGTCTTGGCAAGCGTGATTGTAGCCGCTTCACAGGTCCTTGCTGTTCTGGGATCGAGATTGCTCACAGCGTGGTTCAAACAGGCTGAGCAGGAGCATCGAAGCAAGCAACCAGTCGCACTCTTCAATCAGTTGGTCTTTCCAACAGTATGGTTTATAATTCTGGAGTTTCTGTTTTGGCAAGATCAAACCGGGCTCGTTAGCACACAGACAAACTTGTACCCAGCCTGGTTTGCAGGAAATCACATAGAACTGTTTCTCGATGCTGCAATTGCTCAAAATATGGCATGTACCCTGAAGAGTATTTGGTTCTTCCGTGCAGGACATTCAGATACAGCGCCGGAACACACATGTTCCAAGAAGATGCCTCAGAATCCAACTTCGAAACTTCTTCAGGAGACTTGTCTTCTCGCGTGTCTTCTCGGAATTATGCTGCTTGGAAGTTCCATTGCATTCGCAGTGTCTAGGCACAGCGTGAGTACTATCAAAATTGGTTGTACGCGACCACAAGATCCTACCAGTGTCACTTCTGTGCTGCATTCCATACAAGAAGACGTCGACCATGGTGGAGCAATCATGCTTGTGCCCGCAACAGCTGGCTATATTCACGATGTCTCTAGATTCATCAAGTTCAAATCCGACATCACTCATATCACGAAGAATAGAGCGACTGTGGTCGTGCCCACTCGAAACTTTCGAAATGACACAGCATGCGAAGCTCGTATGCTATTACAGATCTATCCTATGGGGGAGAAGAAGTTCCTCAACAGTTATACTAATACGGTAATCAAGAAGACCGGTAAGATGATCAAGGAGAAGCACGAAATAGGATCAACATTCCTGACATGGCGGTCCAGGAGGGTCCCACAGGGACAAGGATCCCTGCTGACTGCGACCGCTATTTGTCTCGACCATGAGTTTCCTGACATTTTTCGAGATGATCACTCGCCTGATCTACTGTTGATTCCCAACTCAGCCTGGTCGGCAGCTGTCCACGTCAACCGAATTGACAGTATCAGACGATTTGCAAGACGCAAAAGTACGGCTGTATTATTCTGCAATGACGACATTTCTGGTTATGTTGATCCTACGGGAAGAACCATAACGTCCACTTCACTAGGCAGCTTTTCCGTTGACTACAATCAGAAGTCTCGTGGCCGCTTGCCCGGCGTACAGGTCGGCTTGTGGTGGGCTTTTGTCCCTGCACTCTTGCTTCTCGGTCGCATCCTGCATCGGCTGAACACAAAGCATTGCCGAGGTACGGTAAAGATACAAACATTGTGCGAGCCTGCCAAGTCTGAAGTATAAATCGACGTAGCTATGCAAGTCGTTGTAGCCGGAGTAATTGAAGCGTGGCACGAGTCTTGCAAGGTCCAACAAGCTCGACTATTTCTGACTCATGCTCTATACATTGCTTTTGCATTAATCAGCGAGAAAAATGTCTCATTGTAACTAAGCATGAAACTAATGAGGTTATACGCTACGCTCATTACAGTCAGCCCGAGGGAATCAACGAGGCCTAGGATCTGAAGTCAGAGGATTAGGCTACAGCCACGAAATGCCACAAATCTGCCTAGATGTCGGGCACTCTTGCCGTCTTGGGCACGACGCTCAGAGTCTCGATTCAATCATTTGCGGGAGCATTTCATGTTTTTTTAATTTCAGAGTGCAGTCCACTCACATTGGAAAACCAGAATTTTTGAGGACCCGCCATACTACATCAACTACACTATCATCAACCAAGGTCTTGCTGGGAATCTATCGATGTATGTACCGCGCTTGGTGTCGAAAACAGTTTCTGATGGGTAGTAGAAGATATGACTAGGTACGCAGCACAACCAGCAAATGCTGAGAAGTCCGCCATGGCTCGTGGTGACTACCTTCGAACACACTTCAAGAACACCAGGGAAACCGCCCAGGCTGTTTCAGGTATGAAGTTGCAGAAAGCTATCAAGTACCTCGAAGATGTCAAGGAGCACAAGCAAGCGATCCCTTTCCGTCGATTCCAGGGTGGAATTGGCCGAACTGCTCAGGGTAAACCATTCGGAACCGACAAAGCCAGATGGCCAGTCAAGTCAGCTACCTTCATACTCGGACTCCTGCGAAATGCTGAGTCCAACGCCGATATCAAGGGTCTCGACATCGAGTCACTTGTCGTCAAGCACATTCAGGTCAACCAGGCACCAAAACAGCGACGACGAACGTACCGAGCTCACGGAAGAATCAACCCATACCTGTCGAGCCCATCACACATCGAAGTCATCGTCACTGAGGAGAACGCTGAGGTCCCAAAAGCTGATGATCAGCAGGTCGTTCGTCTCAACAAGCGACAGCTCGGAAAGAAGAGAACGATTGAGGCTCGATCAGCATAAATTCATCTATTCCTATCTTCCGACAAAACTCATAACACATTGCATCACCTGAACATGCGGACGTAGCGTCGTGCTCCAAGTTGAGCCCGTTCATCTGTGTGCACTCATCATGAATCTGTATATGGTAGTCTTGATTAGAGCTGTAGTCACTGCTTCTCGTCAAATGGCATATCCTTACCTCTGCTCTTTTCCTTGACCCTACCCATGAATGTCCTTGCAACCTCATAGGCGCAGGTCAGACTGTGATCCGTCTTGAGTTCGCTTGCATTATCAAAAACGAACGTTGATGATAAACACAAGTGGCGGCTTATGATCTTCGTGGTGGTGACTCGGTGGCACTCGCTCCATGTTACCACTCCAACCGACTTCCGTTGTACTCGCAGTTTCGTTGCACAAAGGACACAGATGCTGTAGAAGTAGCAAAACGTTCTGATAGTCCCAAATGAATTGATAGTCAAGATGGCGACTGTAGAGTTACACAAGTTATCCTGTGGTACCCTCAAAATTCCTGGCTATGTAGAGCCACCTGAAGTGCAATGACAATGATCTCACAATTGTAGCTCATCTTGAATGATCTTACAGACAAGCCAGAGGATGCTGTACATTGCGAGGACTGGGCCTTCTTGATCAAGCAAGAGGATCGGGTTGTTCTATGGGACACTGGCTTAGCATGTGATCTGACCATCTATCCACCAGTAACACAGAAACGAATGTCAACCTTCAATCGTACGTGGCGAGAAATGCTCTACACAAATTGCGAGCTGACTCAAGGCAGCTGTGGGCCCAGAGAGGAGTCTCAAGGACAGACTACACGATGCCGGAATACTTCCAGACTCAGTGACAGATGTCGTATTTTCCCATGCACACTGGTACGTGTAGCCCACTGTGGGAAACATTGTGGTCTGACCGGACAGGGATCACCAGCAACCCGTACATAAGATGTTCCCCAACGCTACTGTGTGGCTGGGACCGGGCACAACAGCACATTGTGGTAAGGGCTACCCTACAGATTCGGAGGCGGGCATGTTTTCAGAATTGCTGGATCCCGAGAAGCGAATAGGCAAGGTAAGGGAGCTGTCTTTGGAGACTGACAAGTGGTCCGAGTACGGACCTTTCCCACAAGCTTATGATTTCTTCGGCGATGGAAGCATGCTGCTTTGCAACGCTCCAGGTCACATACCAGGCAACATGTGTGCCGTGGTGAGCACGAGTAGAGGCAAGGTATGTCTGGGAGGTGATTGTGCACATCACTCAAGACTAGTCTCTGGAGAGTCCGAGATAGGTCAATGGAAGAAGGAGAACGGGGAGTTGACTAGCATGCATGCTTCGTTGGACGATGCCAGGTCGACCATCAAGAAGATCAGGCAGCTCAAGGAGGATGGTGTTATTATAGCTCTGGCTCATGACCCAAACTTTGAATGGGATCAGACAATTGACTGATCAGGATCAAAGTCTCTTGTCCAACAGTCATGGGTGAATAGGTAACGGTAGTAATGGTGTACGCAATAGTTTGGCTCTACACAGCATCAAGCAAAATGGGAAGAGACCATGTGGATGGCAACTGTTTGAGCTGGGAGGTACAAGATTTAAATATAGCGTGTGAGTCTGCCTGCGCAAAAGGAGAACCTCTGGGAAAGCTTCCATCCATTGTCTGTGACGCTCGTTCCCGCTCGGACAGCGAGTCGGCCGCGGAGAGAACGCCTTGACGTGTCCTTCGGAATCGCTTCAAACTACAGTCACCTTCCACTACCTGCCTACCGTACCTGGCGTGAGCCGACACTTATACCAGCCATCAACGGGTACCTGCTCCTTAGCTTGCTGCAATATCAACGGCCTGGTCTTGTGGCTCACACTACTTAGCAACGAAGAAACAAATCCTATCCAACAGACGACGAATCACGATCAGATCTGCAGTATGAACAACCGTGGATATCAACAGCCTCAGGCTTACCGTGGCCCGCAAATCAATTCGCCCTCTACTGGCTCGCCTTCAGTCGATTCTCCTCTCGACACCGTCAAGCAGTTGTCATCGAAGATTGAAGACACCTTAGATGTTGTATTCGACCCAGTCAAGCCGTATGCACAACTCTTGCAACAATGGCTTCCAGTTTAACAATTTCTAGATACCTGCCGGCACTTGGACGATTCTTGATTGTCGTCACGTTCTTGGAAGATGCTATCCGTATCGTAACACAATGGAAGGATCAGCTATACTACCTGCAGACATATCGAGGTATCTGGTGGGGTGTCAGTCATCTATTCCTGCTGTTCAACGTGATTGCCATGTTTGGCGGATCTTTCCTGGTCGTTTCTCGAAAGTACACCGAAATCGCGATTGGAACTCTTTTGGCCGTTGTCATCTCGCAAGCGTTTGGATATGGACTTTTATTCGACCTTAACTTCTTCTTCCGAAACCTCAGTGTGGTGGGAGGATTGATGATGGTTATGTCTGATTCGTTGTCACAAAAGAAGCAACTTTTTGCTGGACTACCTTCGATCTCGGAGACTGACAGAAGGAAGTATTTTCAATTGGCTGGACGAATTCTTCTTATCTTCCTTTTCATTGGTTTCGTCTTCCATGGTCAGTGGAGTCTCACTCGTGTGATGTTTTCTCTAGTCGGACTCGTTGCCTGTATCATGGTTGTGGTTGGATTCAAAGCTCGGTTGTCTGCTATCTTCTTGGTACTCATGCTCAGTATGATGAACTTGGTGATCAACAACTTCTGGAGTGTTCATTCGACATCACCTCAAAGAGACTTCCTTAAATACGACTTCTTCCAGACGCTCAGTATCATGGGAGGACTTCTGTTACTGTGAGAATGCACCACGTCTTTTGTTACTTGGCACTGATTAATTAGGGTCAATTCTGGCGCAGGAGAAATTGCGTTGGACAAGAAAAAGGTATACTAATAAGAACGATTTTACGAAAAGTGCCCTAAAAAAGTACGACTCACGAGATATGCAATCACATACACAGAACTTCACATAAACTAGTGTCGCTTATGATGGAGACAGATTCATTAGTAGGCATAGCGACTCAAACCATTCAACAAATCCAGCTTGCGTGACCTTGGATTTGACCTGTCCAGTCTGACCAATCCTGAGCGGCTAACTTGTCAGAATTGCTGGCATTCTCTAGGTGACTACTCAAGACATTTGCCAAGTGTCCATTCTGGATCATATTCAGCTATGAAACCAATCAGGTGCTGGTGCTTCCACTAATGCAAGATCAAGATTTTGTTCACCCTGGCTTCTGTGGACAAGAGACAAAGGCCCACAATACAATCCTGTCGTAAGTGCCTTCGAGCCTAGTTTTATGTCAAGTGTTGGAGAGCAGAGTGTTGAGGAAGAATCTCAACATGAAGACGATTTTGGCGATGTTCGCTTGTCATGGCTCCAAAGATCGTCTTTAACATCTTCTAGGTCTTGCAACAATGCATCGCGGCATTTGACTATCACAACAAGAGGCTCGGCTTGTCGGTAAGACAGAATCTTTCACATGCTGTACTGCTCTAAAGCATTCTAGTATTATCTGTCAGACTCAAAGGCACTCTTCTTAGCGTCCGACCTCGATGAAGAAGCACCGTTCGAATGCTGGAAAGCTGCGATAAACCAGATTAATCCGAACTTGATACTTCTTTCATCACGAGCCAATGATGTGCTAAGTGAGCTTGTCGAGTTTGAAGGAGTCTTGAAAGCGTCTGAAGTTCGGCCTCGTTCAGAGTTCTCGAGTAAAAAGGCGCTGGACAAGGTCATACACATAGTGAAAGCCCACGAGCAGCAAGTCAATGAGTTGGTGCACCTTGGACCAGGACTTAGTGAAGAAGAAGCACTTCACCGCCAAGCTCAAATAAAGTTGGAAGGTCGGCTGGACACACACGCTGTTTTCGGACTTGGTTGCATCGGTGCACTGTTAAGCTATATTGATCGGAAGCGAGACGTCAGCAATGTACGTGGCTTGGAGTATCTTGCACTTATGGTCGAGAGTGTGGACATGTTCAGGCTTGACAAAACAATGATTTTGAATGCCGATACCCTGATTGCTTTGAGGATCTTTCCGGACAAGCAAGAGTCTAAACGAAAACGAAAGGATAATCCTTCCCTGTTTGGCATAGTCAATCAATGCCGCACTACGACTGGTAAAGCGTTACTGAAGCATTGGTTCATGGCTCCCACGACAGATCTCCATGTGATCGAGTCTCGGCACGATGCTGTCGAGTGTCTCATCAGTCCTTACAATGTTCAGATGTCAGACAAGATCTCACAAATCATTGGGAAATGTGCCAACATGCATAACGCCCTAGAACATTTACAAGTAGGTCAGCATGGCTCTAGTCGTGGCAGCGTATGGCAATTGATTCTCAACTTTGCTTTCCATGCCGTGAAAGTCTTGGAGCAGGTTGAAGAAATGAGAGGTAACACAGATATCGAAATTTTGAGAAAGGTCTGCGCCTCGTTTGATGTGCCTCGACTGCAAAGGATTGGAGCCTTGATCAACGATGTCATTGATTTCGACGAGTCCGATGCAGAAGAACGAATCGTCGTCAAGCGGCTTGTCGATGACGAGTTAGACTCTCACAAAGACGTGTATGATAGCCTCGAGGACGTACTGAACAAAGTCTGCTCGGAAATTGCAGCGAGCATACCGAAACAATATGAAGATGTCGTGCAATGCATATATCTACCTCAATTGGGATTTCTGACTGTTATGCCGGCACATGACACGGATACAGTGACAGAAGCGGACCAGATTCTTCCTATCTGGCAAAGTGATGACTGGACCATACATTTCAGCACAGCTCAAAGTGTCTATTTCAAAAGCGAGCATATGATGGCATTGTAAGTTGCTGATCGTGACAAAACCTCAAGCTCACCTTCCCAGGGACGAGTACTTTGGAGACATTCATTCTCTTGTCGTGGACCGGGAGATAGAATTGCTCTATCAGTTGCAAGTTCGGATACTCGAGCACTCACAGTTCCTCCTGGATTGTTCGGATATCCTCGCTGAGTTAGATTGTCTGCTTGCTTTCGCACTTGCTGCCAAAAAGTACAAATGGATAAGGCCAGAGATGACTGATCAGAACATACTTTCAGTCCAAGGAGGCCGTCATCCTCTGTACGAATTGGTGGTGGATATATTTGTACCCAACGACGTACACATCATTGGGCGAGACATACAAGAAACTGTCGTGGACGACACCAAGTCTTATGACGAGGACGAAAACGATGAAGTTGTACCGAACTTGATCCTCATGACGGGCGCCAATTTCTCCGGGAAAAGCGTGTATCTGAAGCAGATGGCAGTCATAGTCTACATGGCTCACATTGGCTCTTTCGTTCCGGCAACTTCTGCTCGAATCGGCATCACTGACCGTATCTTGACTCGTCTCATGACACGACGATCAGTCACCCAGGCCGAGTCATCTTTCATGCGAGATTTACAGCAGGTATCAGTGGCATTGCAATTGATGACTGCTCGCTCCCTACTAGTCATTGATGAGTTTGGAAAAGGCACGGAGGCGTGCGATGGTGCAGCTCTCTTTGGTGCCTTGGTAGAGCACCTGACTGACACCAACAACGTGAGACCACGAAGTCTCGTCTCCACACATTTTCACGAGGTCTTGAAGCCAGAATACTTGAACATCACAAAAGCCATGAGGTTGAAGCACATGGAAATTGTCATTGACAAGAACGCTGAGCAGATCAAGGATCAAATCGCACATCTCTATCGTGTTGCTGATGGCCCGAGTCTTGCCTCTTTCGGCATCAACTGTGCCGCTCTGGGCGGGATTCCGGACCACATTCTCGCAAGGGCAGAACAATTACTGGAAATCCAAGCTCGTGGCGATTGCTTGGTTGAAGCACTGTCAGTGCTCACGGAGCAAGAAAAGGAAGAACTCAAGGTGGCAGAGGCATTGGCGAGACGATTTGCGGCATGGGACATTCATGCCGAACCAGTGGAGAACGTTCGTGCAAAGTTGGCGGAAATCTTGGCAGGTTAAGCATGACACGAAAATGTATTAATGATCATATAAAGGACCCGCCAAAGCAATGCACCTTGTCCACTACCGCTTCTTACTGCTTCCCTGGTCCATTTTCGTAGACTTGATGACTCGCGCATTGATTCCACTGCTTTCACCGCCATAACTCCCAGTAGGTTGCTTGAATATCGCCTTTTGGGAAGCAAGTTTCTTCTTTGCGGCCTCATACTTGTTTCTCTTCTTGACTCGGGCGTTTCTATTCTCCTTGGGACGATTGACGGTGAGTCCTTTATTGGCCGCAATGTCTCGTCCAATTTTGCGCTTTCCATCGACTTGTTCAGGAAGTGCGTAGCCCGCTCGTTCGGCACGTACCGCTGCAACGGCATCATCGTGGTCTTGCTTCCGTGACACTTTTTGAGCCTTGGATGCCGATGCGATGAGTTGATAGTATTCGTCGTCCGAAGCGACGTCCTTGCTCTCCCTCGGTCCAGTTTCTTCATCGTCCAAGTCCGCTCCGGCAGTACCTCCCTTTCGTCGTTCAGCTTCGGCCTGAAGCCGCAATTCTCGTTCCTTGCGACGTTCGCGGTACGGAATGTCGGTGTCGCCGCCTTGTTGTGCCGCATTACGACGGTTCGATTTGTTGTTTATCTGAGATGCGTAGAATTGTAGTGTTTTACGACGTGCTGCAGAATCTTCGGCGTCGATTGTGTCTGCTACGTTGTCCGCCAAGTCAGGCAATGGTGCCGTCTTGCGCTTCTTTGGAATAGATTTGAGGGCACGGAAAGTCTCTTCGAGTTCGTCGTCTTGATCAGGTGCGTATGATTCGACTACCACTGGCGTCGCAACAGCAGGGGCTACCGATTTGCTTGATCGCTTCCTCTTTCGCGGTTTACTCGTGCTGACTATGCTTTCTTCGACAACGGCCGGTGTCTCGGTCGCCTCAGAGAGAGTCTCATCAATTTCCACTGGTTCAAGCATTTGCCACGCTTGCCGACATCTCACCAACGAGATCATTATTTCGTGCTCTTTGATATTGATTGTCTTTGCCTGCTCCGAGCTCATCAGAGCAAAGTAAAAGGCCAAGACGGCGAGGTAACTCCGCAGAGCCTTCATCTTTGCTTCGATAAGTGTATGTTGTGGATGATGCTTTCGCGCAGCTAGTGCATCTAGGTGCTCCAATTGTCCAACAAGCGTCGTGAACTCGAGGGCGAATGGAGAGAACTCGGGATTGCGTGTGTGCAAGATCTTGAGCAGTTCTGACTTTGGCAGGTCTTTTGAGATCTCGGTAGGCAGCACTTCCGTCACTTTGGCAGCCTCGTCTTCTGCATCATCCTTCCACTCGTCAAAGTCGTCCACATATGCCGAGGCATCCAGCTTTGCAAGGTTCTTCCGTTGTATCCTTAGTGCTTCTTGCTCTTCTGCCTTTTGGTCTTCTTCGTCCGAAACGTCGTCATTATTGTAGTACTCCTTCTTGCTAGCACCCCATCCCTCCTCTTGCTCTTCCTCGTCCTCCTCAACTTCAGAATCAGATCCATACTCTTGTGCGTCCTCGTCAGAGTCCTCATCCGGCAACGCTAAGACTTCTTCATCGGAAGCCTCCATGTCGCCCGCTGTAGCTTGATAGTCCCTCTTCTGCCCTTCAAGCAGGATTTTGTCCTGCGTGGCTTCGAAATCATCCTCGGAATCGACATCTTTGTGTGAGCGGATGGTTTTTACATTCGCCCCACCTCCGTCAAACGTCTTCTCATGCTGCACTGTCTTCCTGACCTTCTTTCGGTTGCCCATGGCTCCAGTACGGATAGAGACTGACTGGGAAAGTAGCGCTAAACAATCTGATGAATAGACAATTTTGAATTTGGATTTAAATTTTGGAGGTGGCGGCGCCATGATTCGTTTACTGGTACGATATCTGTACTGTTCACTCCACCAGCAGATGATGAACATCAAGAGACACTTTTATAGGTTATGGTATATACTGTACCTGAGGCTCCTGTGTGTCTCGATCAACAACTTGTAGTTGTCCTTGACAATCCGTGATTATATATCAGAAGCGTTTCGCGTTTAAGGCCACCGTGATGCTCTTTTATGTCGTGACGGCCGTCTCGGCCCTGTTCATTGGCAGTATCGCAATACAAACCTTAGTGCCGCCCAAGAAGAGATCATACAAAGGCCAACATGTGGTCGTTACTGGTGGTTCGCAGGGCATGGGTAAAGCAGTAGCAATGGAATTCGTGCTACGGGGCGCCCATGTTACCATCATTGCGCGAACGCAAAGCACACTAGACACGGCAGTAGCTGAGCTAAAAGCACAGTCCGAATCGACACAGACAATCAGGGCACTCAGCGTAGACTGTACTGATGCACAAGCAGTCGTAAAGGCACTAGAAGAGGTCGGCACACCGGATGTCATGTTTTGTTGTGCTGGTAAGTACCCTCTGCATAACCACAAAGGCACAATAATCTCATGTTCATAGGCACAGCTCATCCGGGTCTCTTTGCAGATCTGTCCATCGCCGATCTAGCAAGGCCAATGACAGGCAACTATCTCTCATCCTTATTCTCCGCCCATGCAGCACTACAATCAATGCTCAAAAGTCCGCCCAAGGACAAGAACAGGAGGAGGAAGATTGTCTTTACCAGTTCCATCGTCTCGTTTCTAAGTCTTGCGGGATACACTGGCTACGCTCCCACCAAGGCGGCCATCAGAGCATTGGCAGACACTCTGAGGCAAGAATGCCTCATGTACGACATTGACGTCCACTGCGTCTTTCCGGCAACGATCCTATCGCCCGGCTTTGAGAATGAGGAGAAACTGAAGCCAGAACTCACCAAGATTCTCGAAGAAGGCGATTCGGGACAGACTCCTGAGCAAGTCGCCAAAGCGGCCATGCTTGGCCTCGACCGTGGTCAAGCCATGATTAGTACTGAGATTATCGGGTCTCTTCTGAGGTGCAACATGAAGGGTCCAAGTCCGAAGAACGGAGTGCTGGACCTGGTCTACGGCTTTATTGCATCACTGGTCATGCCATTCGTTCTCTTTGACTTTGAGAATAAGGTCAAAAAGTACGGGGCGGCGCAGAAAGCCAAGGCGGCATAAACAGGCTGGGCGATAGTCTGTGATGGACTCATCGACCAGCTGGACCTATGGAAAAGAAGGCATAGGCGACGGATCCTTGAACGGGTTTCGGTAGTATCCATTAGTTTTTATCATTGCCACGGCACAGATACAAAGGATCCAAGCCATGACGACACTAGTGACAGTCAAACACAGCCGCGTCCTAGATCGCGTCAAGTGTCGTAACTCAGCGCCGAGTCTCAAGTGCCTTGGACTCGATTTATGTGCTTCAGTAGTCAGAAATTGCGCACCCTCCGAGTCCGAGACTTGTGATTCGACGTCATCGAAAGGATCGATGCGAAGGTCTATTTCTGGTGATTGCAGTGAATCTACGAACGAGTCGCTGTGGTGCAGTGGTTCCAGCATTGATCGTGGCAAATCACTATGTCGTGGTTTCTCAAACTTGACATCCATCTCTCAATCGTACAGTCTAGACACTGGCGGAAGATCGACGCTTGGTCTACAAATTCGAGCAAACCGATAGATAAATATGTGTGTATGTATGTGCAATCCGCTGATGTCACTTTTGTTCTCGTCTCACAGCGAGTTTAGCGTTCTCGACTGGGAGCTCCAACACTCCGAAGAATAACCCGTTATCTATGCGCCACACAAATGTGGCTGATGTCTCCAGATTTCGATTCGTTCCACGGCAATTGAGTAGTTGAATACATATCAAAGTATTCTCCCGGGCAGTAAGAACACAAATGTTGGATACAAGAAAAGATACTGTGAGCATCCGAGACATGGAGACAAAAAATCTAGGGATGTTGTCCGGAGTTTCTCTTTGTCATTGAATTCTCCACGATCACACGATTGTGGGCCTCGAGTCCCGCCCGTAGAATCCGGTCCTTATCAGCTGCCTCTTCTGCTCCGCACTTTCGTGTCATCTCATCTCCTCGCGACACTTCTTCTTCTGCCTACATCCTGTACCCATCACCGTCACCAAGACATCCGATAGCACAGAGAATGCCCATCAACGGACACAGAACAGTCGTCAAGGTCGATTTGAATGAGGAGGCATATAATCAGCCTCATCTACACAATCGATGGCATCCAGACATTCCCTCGGCGGCCAAAGTGAAGCAAGGCGAAGTAGTCAATGTCGAATGCGTCGACTGGACCGGTGGCCAAATCAAGAACGTACGACATTGGCCCAGAGTGTAATAGCATCATTCTAATGGTGTAAAGAATGATTCTGCAGACGACATCAAGAATGTCGACCTGACTCGAGTCCATTACCTTTCGGGACCAATTGAAGTCGAGGGAGCTGAGCCTGGTGATGTCCTGTGTGTCGAGATTCTCGAGATACAGCCTTTCCCTGAACAACAGTGGGGCTTCGGTGTACGTCCACAGTTCTATTGCCAATTCCATACTGACATTAATTAGGGCATCTTTCACGAGAACAACGGAGGAGGGTTCCTTGACAAGCAGGTAAGCCATACTCCAAGCTGTCCAGCTTCTCGTCTGATGCGACTGGTAGTACCCCAATGCAGCCAAGGCGATTTGGGACTTTGAAGGAATCTTTGCGAGCAGTAGACACGTCCCAGGCGTACGCTTCCCTGGTATCATTCACCCCGGTCTCATCGGGTGCGCCCCGTCATCTGAACTCTTGGCTACCTGGAACGAACGCGAGGCAGGACTCGTCTCTGCCAAGAAAGACCACTACAAAGATGTCGCCAAGTTGCCGGAAGCCAAGGGTGCTCATGCGGGATCTGCCAGTGAAGACCTCAAGCAGCGGATCATGACCGATGGAGGTCAGTCATGGACATGATCCAGAAATCAACACTAATGGGTCTAGCTAGGACCGTGCCACCGAGAGAACATGGCGGCAACTGCGACATCAAGAACCTGAGTCGCGGCTCGAAATCGTACTTGCCGGTACGCACTGATGCGTCCCCTTACTGCTCATCAAAAATTGACAATGTCACAGGTCTACGTGCCAGGAGCAAAGTTGTCACTCGGGGATCTCCACTTTAGTCAAGGTAAGTCGTCCTGCACAGTCAATCAAAATTGTCCCGCTGACATTTTATAGGTGATGGAGAAATTTCGTTCTGGTACCGAGCCTTCCTCTGCGTGTCTGACGAGTCGAGACTAATTTCTCAGCGGCGCCATTGAAATGGCAGGAATCGTAACGTTGAAGTGTACAGTCATCAAGAATGGAGTCAAGGACATGGCCATGCGAAATCCGATTTTCGTGCCGGGACCTGTGCAGCCTCAATTCGGATCCGGACGTATGCTCACCGTAAGCAGCTCCTTTCTCCCTTTATCTAGCGGCTCAGAGCCTGACAATGTTTTAGTTTGAGGGTATCTCTGTGGATGAAAATGGCGAACAGCACTTCCTTGACGCAACAGTCGCATGTAAGAGCCCTTCCTGAGTCCCTTCAGCTGGCACGAGTCCTGACAGCATCGTAGATCGCCAGGCATGTCTCAATTGTGTAGAATACTTGAAGCGCTTCGGATACTCAGGTCGGTCACGCGCGCACAAAGTAGAGAATGACACTGCCCACTAACACGTACAGGAGAACAAGTCTACCTCTTCCTTTCCGCTGCACCAGTGGAAGCCACGCTCGCTTCTGTAGTGGACATTCCCAATGCCTGTTGCACGCTTGGTATACCCGTCGATTGCTTCGAGTTTGACGTCCTGCCCAAAGCAGGTACGCCCGATGTTGAAGTCAAGACTAATTGTCCAATCACTCCATAATTTATCACATATTTTATAGCAACTGACTGAAAATTTATGTCATCAGTCAATGCCAAGACATCCAGATATCATACCATATGTGAACATGTTTCAAATTTAGAATTGAAAAAATGATTTCATCCGGGCTCGAACCGGAGACCTTTTCCGTTCTCGGGCACGTGTGCACGTGTAAAGGAAATGCCATAAACCAACTAGACTATGAAACCCTAGTAGAAATCGCTTAGGTTAGATAGAACATATCATTTTGGCTCGCAATAAGATTTCTGGGGATACATTCTATAACAGTCGACTGAGATTTATATTATCCGTCAGTGCCAAGACATGCGGATATCGTACCGTATGTGAAGAAGATATATTTCGTGCATCGGCTGAAGCAATTGCACGCCTTTTCCGCCGCACGATCTTGGCAAACCTCGAAATCTGAGCGGCAAGAACTTTACCATTTGTGCCTCTACCTCTACATGTGAGACCTGCATGGTACAACAAAATTTGGTGTTTATTGTTAATCCCGAGGTCTGTTTCGTCGGTCCAGCTTTAGGCTCGTGCTGGCACGATGAAAGCTTCAAGGTCGAGGAAGTGAGCCCGTATAGGGTTAAAAAGTGCACGGAGGAGAATCAGGAAAAGGTCAGGGAAGCAGCAGGACAGTGCATCTGTGTTCATTGAGGTGAAGATAGCGAAGGTTGATTCCTAGTAAGCAAAAGAGTGTAATGTAACTGTCTAATGCATCATGAATGGCACAAGGCCTCATTAATGAGCTGCAAGAGCCCAAAGTGGCCCTAGTCTCGAGCCGGGTTGATAGCTCTCACAAGCAGGAGTGGAGGACTCTTGAAAATACAATCGGCCTGAAGCACCACAGGAACTCTCGACAGCTCGGTTATTTCTTGCACAACGTCTCCGTTGGCCTTTCGAACGATATTCTCGAATGTGAATGCAGGTTTCTCCTTTCCGGAAGACACCTCTGCCAAGGTGGGCACAGCCGTCGAGGAGGCTGGTCGAGCATCTGAAGTGATCGGACGTTTCGGTGGCGATGAAGGCACGCTTTTCGACGTTACACCGGACGGGGAAGTCTCCTCCGTGTCGAATAACGTGTTCTCATCCTCAATTGTGAGGCTGCTTATCTCAATCATCTTTTGTTGTAGCATCTGCTCTTCCATTACGCTGACACCTCTCAAGTGACCGGGTGTAGATTTGCCTTGCTGGTCAGCAGGTATCCATGTGGCCGAATCAACCCCCTTCATCCAGAACAATTCCAGTTTTCGTGTCTTGCTATCGAATTCTGCTTTGTGTAAAGGCAATTGATCGAGGTGAACTCTTTTTTCAACACCAAATTCAGGTAGGAGGACGTCAAAGCTCGAATCCATAACGTTGATGACTATTGCTTGGCGAATCACAGCACCGGAGGACGCAGAGAGTTTGTCCACCATAGAACAGAGCATGAGATGAATGCTTTGATCTTGAGCATTCTTGGCAGCATCTTTCTTTGTGTTGCAAAAGTCTGCATGTTTGCCGAGAGTTTCAGTATCTTCATTCCAAGGTTGGTCCTCCAGGGCGGCGGCCAATTGGCGGTGTGCGATGAGATCTGAATAACGGCTAAAGGGACTGGTAAAGTGTGTGTACACAGGCACATTATATCCGTAGTGTGAGAAATTATTATCGTGATGAGCATTGCCGGCGATGATATACTTTGGCATGTTGCATGCTTTCACCAAGAAGATTTCCAACGCCTTGCGGACGGAATGGTCCTCGATCTTGGCTACGGTATTCAGGATGGAGCCGATAGACTTCGAATCAAGCTCGACTCCAAGACGTTTGGCACGAATGACTAGTTGCTCGAGTTTTTTGGCGTTGCATGGCGTTTGCTTGCGCAATAAGGCCGAAGAGGACAACTTCTCAACCAAGAGTTCCGCCACCGTAATATTGGCTCGAATGAGTAGCTCATCGACCATGATGTTGGCTAATTTCTTCTCAAAGATGTTGACAGAGACGGGCGATGGGTCTCTCTCTTCGTGATCAAGCTGATGGAACAATTTCAGGGTGGTGATGTCCAGGCTGCCATTGTTGTAGCGCAACTTGAAGAGTGATTGTGACACCGAGTTGAGGGCCAAGATGTCGCTTTGAGTCTCTGTGTCCTCGAGCTGTTCTTCGCCAGATAATACGCCCTCGATCTGGTTGGCAGAGAAGTGAGCAGTGTTCCTGATGATAGATTTGCCAATCCAACTATCTTCTAGCTCGAAATTCTCGGATATCTTGAAAACGATCGATATGGCTCGACGGTCCGCATCGACTGTAAAGGCAGCAACTCCTTTTGTCAAGCTTGGGGGAAGCATTGGAATAGTCCTTTGTACAAGACTCACGGCACATCCACGCTTCTTTGCCTCACGGTCAAGGAGATATCCTGATCTCACGAAGAAATTTGCGTCGGTGATATGGACACCAACTTCGTAGCCATCATCAGTCTGGCGAATGTGGAAAGCATCTGTGGACTCTGTTGTGCCATCAGCAGAGATCGAAAAAGCTCGTTCGCCGCGGAAGTCTTTTCGTCCTTCACCCTCGATATCAACCTCTTCAGATATTTGTGTCACAGCGTCCAGAACAGTAGCAGAAAATTCTTCTGCCAAGAAACTGTTGTCCCGAAGCAAGGCTTCTGTCTCGACCGAGACATCGCCCATGTTGCCAAGCTCTTCGACTAATGTTCCGAATGGGTGCAACGAAGTGATTGGCCATCGTTTTATGCAAGCAACGAATATTCTGTTCTTGTACTTTTCGTGGTTTTCCACAAAATCGCGCGGCGCCTGTTCCGTCGGGATTGCTATCAGCGGCACGCGCTTGTCCGTTGGCTTGAACCACACGATCTTTGGTCTCTCTGTCTGACGATGAGATCCGGACGGTGCCCCATCTCGTTCTCTTCGCTCCGCGTCTTGTTTTTCTTTAGTAGCGGCGGAGCTTGGACGTAGCAGACCAAGGGTACCAGAGAACATTTGTCCTGCAGTACGCTCAACCACGGCAACGACGTGTCCAGCATACATTGGCTTCTGGTCATCGTTGACCTCCTCCTCATCGACGAGCAACAGACCCTGACCTTCGACCTCAACATCATCTTTCTTCTTTGCCTCTGGACGATCCCTGATACTGCCTTGCCTCCTGAGACCGCCACCGCTCATACCGGTGTGATTGTCCTTCCTCTTCTTCTTATCTTCCTTGTCGCGCTTAGCTGACCAAACCTCATCAACATCCAGCAGCTCAATGGCGACAAAGTCACCTTCGAGAGCTCTATTTCGGTCCTTTGATCCACAGATAAAGATGTCTTCATCAAGAAGATCAGTAGACACATAGGCATCAGATCTGTTCTTCTTGTTGACTCGCAGCACCCCTGCGACTAGTCTGCCATCGCTAAGTAAAGCCGGCAGTGTAGCTTGTGGTAGATATGGTGAGAACAAGGACTTTCGGTTCTGAGCATTTGCTCCTTGCATCTGCTGAGCCATCATTTGCGGCGGCATCATGTTGTTCATGGCTGGCAACATGCCCATGCCGCTATGTAGACTTGCTGCATTTTGAGGATATGCAAAGTTCTGTCCAAAGTTCTGCAGTGACGACACCGAGTTGGACATGCTCGGACGAGTGCGATGTCCTGGCGTGAAGTAAGGCTGTTGCTCCTGCTGAGCCACAGGAGGTCCTGATCTCCAATTGGAGTCAAAGTTGCGCGAAGACTGGCGAGCATGACCACCGCTAGAGCTCCGACCGAGAGAGTTGTCCTGAGATCCGGTATTGGTCTGACTTTGTGCTGGAGGAAATTGGAACCCACCAGAAGCAGCAGCACGAACGGGAGACGTCGAACCGGTCCTGCCAATGGCCATGCTTTGGCTCCGACCATGCCCACCGGCATTTCGACGTTGTGGACTCGAACTCCTCTTCTGTGGACTGCTTGATCCCGTCGCACGAGAACTGCTGTAGTCAGATGCGATGGCAGAGTCTGAGCTGAGAGGACCAGGGAACGAGAAACCGGTATTCTGTTTACTGGCTTGTGCCTTTTCAGCCGCTCGCTTAGCCTCAGGTAGTGCAAGAGAGTGTCGGCGATTGTGTCCAGACTGCGAACCGCGCCTCTGATGGGTGACCTCGGTGAAACCTGATGCACCAGAGCTGGGTGCAGGGGGTGGTCCAGCGTTGTTCGACTGACTCATACTTTGACCGCGGCGATGAGCACCTTGTTGATTGTTGTTGTATGTATACTGGTTGGGCAAGAGTGATGGTGGAGCCATTGACAGCCCGGCTTGTTGACTCTGCAGCAGCGCCTGTTGAGCTTGCAGCAGCTCGATCTGTTGTTGGATCTGATATTGTTCCACTAGTTATGGTTAGCATCAATAATCACAAAACCTCACGCCGAGTGATTCGACATGGGGAAAAGAACTGACTCATAAGTGGTGTCAGCTCTGAAGGTGTCCTCCGATGCGCGATCCGTAGGTTCGGACGACCTCCTTGTGAGGACATTGCTTGATTAGACTGCATGCCTGAACTGATAATTCTCTATAGCGTGGGCTGGGAACGTGACGAAGATATACGACCTGTCGCTGTGCAAGATGCTAAGTAAACGCGTGCAAATAAGAGACTGTGGCAATGAAAGTGTGGGGCTGTGTAGAGAATGAAGATGACAAGATCCAACTCGACGACACTAGTAGGCTCGAGGAGAGGTCTCTCTTGTCGAGTGCCAAGACGCAACTCGTTTTCGAGTCTGGTATCTCTCGTCTTGCTGAGGTCAGGTGTTCATAGGACGACAGTTGGCGAAGACTTGCGAGGGAGGAGGTAGAGAGGAGGGGGGGGAGAAGAGAGGCAGAGCAGGGAAAAGTGGGCGACAGGGGCTTTTCCCAAGGGCTTCAAGGTTGTTCAGTCTCACCCACTCATCCACCTCCGTTACTCTTACTGTGTGCGACGAGCAGGTCCTTCCTTGTACTGAGAGCATTGGAGGGAATGGAATTGGCTGGTGGGTGGGTGGACGGGCGTTGACGTTGCGGGTGTTCAGCTCCGCCTGTTACCTGAGGCTGGGCAGTGAATCTCGGGTGTGGAGGGAAGCCCAGGCAGGAGATCCATGGATCCATCCATGGAATTCATGCACAGCGGCCCGTTCTCCTTTCCGCGTCCCGCTGCAGAGCAAGATGGATGGCTTGTCCAGAGCTCGTCTCTGCATCAGCAGCTAAGTTGACTATAGTCGCTCATATCCTCAGACTCGTCTTTTCCTTGAGGTTGGTGGCGTTTATCATGAACCCTCTTGAAACGATCATTGTGTCCTTGTTCGTACTCAGGTAAAGAATTGCGATTCCGATGGCAGGTTCGCGCGATCGGGTCGCGATTTGAAGGACTCCCCGCGGCAGTCAGCAGCCCCGCCGCGAGAGAACGAGAGTGGAAGATTCAATTGTCGATTCGCTGATCTGATCAGCCTCCCAGTACTGGAGCTGGTCCACTCACGTCAGGCGTGCATAGACAGGGTCCAGCGTGCATGAGCCACTTCTGCCTGCCCACGGATGGTTGGATGCACCACGGGAGTCCGCTAGGGGCTGATCAGGATTTCTATAGGTAGAACAGAATTATCTAGTCCGCCTACGACGGTAGTAGACATGCCTCTACACCAAAAGAAACGCAGTCAAGCCTGCAGACGACAGAGCTACTCGCCAAGCTGTACACACTATGACACTGCAAGACAATTGACATAATTTAGCATTCGACTTTCCTAGTGATGAGATTTGCTATGGCTAATGCCCAAAACGTATGCTGCCGACGACTCGCTCTCATGTGGACAACGAGTCTCGTGCCCGTTTCGATTGCTCCTGCCAGTACACTAGAATTCTGCGAACTGCATTAGTGACTGAGCCTCGTGACGGATCACAAGTACACACGATCCTCGCTAGTCCTCAGAAAGAGGAACTACACGGGATGTGTGCTTGTCTGCCAGAACTTACCGTTTCTTGATCCACTCGACATTTCGAGCGACGTAGGCCTCTATATTTGGATCGTAGATCATTGCCTGCACAACTGCGTTAGCCAGCAGCCAAGAGCTGTGGATAAAAGCTTCGTCCACTCGAGCATAACGGTCGAGCTTTGAAGAAGTGCTAGCGGTTTCATACTTACCACCACATCATACAGACGATCAATGAATCTGATGATGTCTGAATCCTGAATTTCCTTGGAAGGATTTCGTTTTGAGATGCCTGACGAGAATGAGTCTTGAGTCAACTACGACGATCCTAACAGGGACGAAGAGGATCCTGACCAGGTCCGATACCGGTGACGTACCATTGGTATAGATGGCACAGAGATACTGGACAGCACTTGCGAGACTACTGTGGTCTGACCACACTCGAGTACTCTTACTGGATGTCTTTTGAATCATGATCAATGTCTGGCAATTCGCCATGATGATACGGAGTGATGGTGCAGGTGATATGCTTCGTTGATAGCCACCCTGGCAGTATGTAAGCGTTCTGGAGAGCAAGAGGTATATATCATCGGTCTGAAGTAATGAGCTATCTTGTTTACCTTGAATTCAATTCAATCAAATCTGTGCTTCTAACCTACAAACAAAGCTTGGAATTGATCTGTGATTCATCTGCCACAATCAGCGCCACTGGCTGAATGTGGCGTATGCTAAAGATCGTTGGAGCTCATCCTTGCAACCTCTCCACAACATATCCACCAGTCCCATCTGGACTTGAAGTGACTAAGTACCAGTGCGAGACTCACACAAGCGATGTGCTATTCGACAAAACTGCGAAGACCTTAAGATGCCATTGTGTCTGCTAATAGTTTTATGAGAGGATATATGACCAATTCCAGATGAAGTGTGCCAAGTGAGAGATCATCGCGTGTGGCATCGTTCGGTTCAAGCAAAGTTGTCGCAACCAATCAACCACTAGAGTCATTGCAGCAAACACTACAGAGCTCATTATTCTGCGCCTCTTCGATACATATATATCTTGGTCTAGATCGAAATAGCGAATGATCTTCTCTCCTGACGGACCCACAAGTCTTGAACAGGATGATTGGGAATTGGTTGAGAACGAGGAGGTTGATAACGAGGATGGAGAAGATGATTACGTCTACGACTCCGATGACAGCGAGGACTTTGAGTTCCCTGTTCATCAATCTTTTGCAACTTGGGAATTTTACAACAAAAGCACAGAATATGCGATCAACGAAGCAGTGGCATCGAGGTCGGAACAAGTGCGGAGACTGGATTGTCTTTTGAGAGACGCCGCAATCACTAGATATCAAGCACAGTTGAAGGAGACTGCAGACGATCTAGAGGATCTGAACAATCTTCTGAGAGCGACAGAGTTGGAGCAGAAACTTGAGGATGACCTTCGCAATGAACACTTTCAGACAACAAACACGAAACTTCTGCAAGGCGTGGAGCGTACGATTGCCAAGGCTGAAGCAGAGGAGAAAAAACGCTTGGAAGAGCTCGCTGCAGCACAAGCAAAGGCACAGCAACTCGCTGCCGAAAAGAAAGCAGCAGAGGCCAAGGCTGAAGCCGATAAACAGAAGCAAATTGAGGCAGAAAAGAAGGCGGCTTCAGAGCGAAGCGCAGCAGAGAAGGAGGCAGCAAGGGTCGCTGAAAAAGCGAAAGCCGATGCTGAAGAGGCTGAACGGAAGCAGAAAGCTATTCGTGGCTCAACTCCGGCCGATGACGCTACAAAGTGGAAGGAACGATTAGAACAGTTCAAGATTGAAGTCTTGGCACCGGTATCAGAGTCTAAAGACCTGAAGAACTTTTGCCATAGAGCGAGACTAAAGATCAATCCGAGAATCGGCCAAGTCACTAAATCGCTTGAACAAATAGGACAAGTCTCAGCTGGACTCAAGGCTATATTCGACGAGGCACTTACCAAGGATCCACATCGTCTAGCGCTTCGATGGTGTCTCAACTTTTTCTGCAAGGCGATCGTCCGGCAAGCAGAGGGAGAAGTCATGGTCAAGCCAGTTGCAGCATACCCACTGGCTTTTCTCACAATCTCTTTGATGTCTCATTACCCCGAACTGCTAGACCTGTACTTGTGCCGAATCGCGAAAAAGTGCCCATGGACAATTCCTTACGTGGAATACTCTAAAGACACAGAGTCTGGTAGAAAATCGTTGGGATACAAGAGGAACGCCGACGGTAAATATGAATCGAGCACCACGTATCTCGAGCGACAATCCGGCATTTTCATCCTATGGGCCGCAACCTGCTCACTGGAACTAAAGTCCTCGCCATACGATATTTCCCATGGCTGGAAATTCTTGGCACGGCTAGTGAATTCTAGCATCACTGACGAGGAACTGCGAAACGTGGCGTTCGCAATGGTCTCTTCGTTCATGGACATTGCAGGAACATCACTCGTCAAAAAGTACGGTCATCAGGCCAGGAAACTGTTGCAAGCCACTGCACTGTGGGTCGGACCGGACATGAAGGGCGCCAACGCGAGTCGGTTGCGGATTCTGCTTGAAGAGTACCTCACTACCGGCAAAATCGGCTTGGATTATGATTTTGACCGGTAATGCGGCACACACAATACTGGCGTTGTTCTATTATTGTACGGATTGTAGTGGAGCAGTACTACCTGGGCGTGTAATGGGCATTCTTGTGGTTTCTTTCTTGGGATAGATGGCTTTTAATAATTGCGTTGCAAAGTCGGGCATAATTCCTGTACAAAATCACCTACTGGTTGTTACATCATTACGTGCCAAGACTAATTGTCTCCCGTCAAAAGTGACCTTGCAACATTGTCGGGGCCGGCACATAGCCAAGGTCTCGGCCAGTCTCATCAAATGTCGAAGTCATCTCGTGGTATCGTGTCTGCGTGCTCACCTGCAACTGATTGTCGTGAAGCTTGACCTTGGCGTCTACTTGTCGTCTCTTGCAACTCGACATTATCCGTGACACGTTCATGAACAGGGACCTGGGCATAAATCCTCCCACGCCGGCGAAAGTTCAGGAAACGCAAAATAGACGCGCCACGTCGTCGATGCATGTATAGCATGAGAAAGGTGAACACTGCGAAAAGTGGCAGAAGCAGCGTGAATATCAGCGCAACGACGGGATGCTCATACGCAGTCGCCTTGATTTGACTGTACGTCTGCTTCACTGAACCCGAGAGGGCACTCAATGTACTGTTGATATCAGCTTGATCGTCGATACTCGATAGCGTCATTTTCTCATTCATCATCTCTTGAATTGCTGACGCGAGGTGCATGTGTGCTTTTGGTGTCCAGTGCGTGTCGTCCATGAGCAGGTACTCGGATGAATCTGAGCAATCGACCGTTGAGTGCTTTGACCTTGCTGTAGAGCACCATTCTGTCGTGTACGTAAAGTTGTATCGTTCCGGCATGGCTAGAAAGTCGTTGTATACACTGTTCGTGTCCATCCAATACACTTTTGCGCCTGACTTGTCCAGATGAACAGTACTGATACGTCTATCCAGTATTCGATTCCAGTCGTCGGTCAATGATGATACTTTGGCGGTAGTGGCAGGCAGCTTGAAGACGAGAAAGTGCCGTAAACCGTCATCATACAGAGTGTTCATGCTTTGCTCGATGACTTCGATACGCTCCAGTATGTCGACTTCGGTCTGATATGTAGGATCATCGTCGACTACTCGACTAGTGACAAGATTCAAGTCACTCCATCCATAGAACAAAGACACCAGTGTCTCGTTCGTCTCAAAGGACAATTCTGGCTTGACATAGGTTCTCCAATTGCTCACTTGTGATGTTATTGATACACGTCCTTCCTCCGTGGGGACGGATTGATTTCCCAATCTTACTCCAGCGGATGCAAGATCTATGAGGCTAATGGGACACGTCAGAGGATCTAGACCATCCTTCGTACAATTTGTGAGGTAATTGAGGTAGTTAAGGCCACTATTGAACGCACAATCCGTAAAGATAGGATTGCCGCGGAGTCCTGAGCCAAAATCTGTCCAAGAATTCAAGTTGATGTCCAAAGCTTTGGTCTTTGTATTTGTTTGTGTTCCACATTGTGCGGAAAAGGCATCACCAAATGCGATGATGGTTCTGAAGGACAACATTGAGTGTTATACTATAAGTCGATCGAGCCACTCCTATCAATATATGCATTGTTTTCATCCACATATATGCATGTTCAAACTGTCTTTTCAGTTGTCGGTCGTGGTGATCAAACCTCTTTGAGTGGTGCACTATGTATGACTATATATGGATATAGTAAAAGCCTCTGTATACGTATAGAAGATGCAAAGTCCTCTAAATTGAAGGTTATAGCGCCACACTAATGATCCTGAGATCATGGTTGTGTGGGAACCAGAATCAAAGTCAAAAGTCGCTCTACTTATTGCAGTTGTAAATATGTGAGTGTTTATATGGCATGTGTGACCTTTGATGAACAAAGGAGGCTTTATGAGGCATACAAAGATCGAAGCTAAGGACACATTCTATTCTTCCTTGCGATACTCATGCTCTAATCCTGTGGAAACAAATCCCCTAAACACAAAAACCTTCCAAAATCCATTATGCCGTTTGTTCTTCTTCTTCTTTCCATGCTTCTTTTTGCCTTTATTCTTGTTGATGCTTTCACCCTCGCTCGAGCATGGTTCGTCCTCTAACAGATCTTCCGTTTCAAAATTGCCCATGAAATTTAAGATTGCATCGTCCTCAATCTCACACTTTGGCACTTTGCCAGCGCCATGCAGGCCACTGATGGCGTTGCCTAGGTTCACCCAGCTCGCGATCGTCAAGTCTGCCATCGAATAGGGGCTTGCAGATGTGTCATATTCGACCTCGTACTCGACCTGAGTCAAGGAATGATTGGCGTTTGCGGTAGTGGTATTCAGGAACCACTGAACATATTTCATAGGCGTATACTTTTGCCGCACGAGACCAGGCCCCAGGCTGTCAACAGGTGGTATGGATGGCTTCTTCTTCTTCTTTTTTCTTTTCTTTCTCTTCTTTTTGGAGTTTCTACCACGTCTACTCTGCTGTAACACAGCTGGGTTGTTGGCTTGCGTCGTCTCTCCTGTGAGGTACTCGTACACTCGAAGAGTTGGGTAGTAATTGGGCACAACGCTAGGTCCCACATTCACTACAGCCAGATGACCCAGAGCTTTGTCAAGATCAGCCGCCGAGGATTTCTTGGCCTTTGAAGAATATACGGGAAGATTGTCAAAGATCTCTCGTGCATCGGCCAGCACGTCTAAGGGACTCTTTAGCACAGACACATCATCCTTTCGTCCCGCAGTGATGGTAACTTGCTCGTCCTCTTTCGATTGTGCTAGGGCTTTGATGTTATTGTGCTCCATGAAATAAAAGTGGTCGATATTAACATGGCCGAAGATCTGGCCAATGACAAGGTCTCGGAATTCGATCATTAAATTGGCATATCTATAATAGCAGCCATCATACCACTGTCGTTCGGTTGGTGGCACATGGCCAATCACCCACACTTTGATGTTTTGCTGACGGAAGAGCTTCAACTGGATCTCGAGCCAATCTAGCTGTAAAGAACCGGCTTCGTCTTTAGAAGAGCAGCCGTCTACTGCTTTGTTGTTTTCATAAAAGTACAACGAATTCAGGGAAATGACCGATAACTTTGGCGCGACAGGCATGTGGAAGTAAGCCCCACGATCGAAGGTGTGAGATTGCTCTGGCGGCACCCAAGCTTTCCACATAGATTTGTATTCAGCTATAGTCCTGCTGTTGGGACCTGCAAACATGATGTTGTGCGGATAGACATCGTTGTTTCCAACAGTGGGCACCACAGGAATGAAATCTTCGCTATACTTGTCCGAGCCAAAGATCTCCTGCATTTTGTCCACCATGAAAGCATTGGAGGCATAGATCTGTTTCAAGGTTCGTGGATATCTGTTGTCGTTGTCGTGTCGGACGTTGTCTCCAGTCCATATGACAAAATCAATACCTCCCTGACGTTCTACTATCTCCCTCTGCACAAAGTCGAATGTAGCGTTGACGAGTGGTATAGAACTATCGCATTCTGTACTCGGCGGCGGCGCCCAAAACCCAGCTTTGGCTTCTTTGTGATCCTTCTTATGATGTGCGAACTGTGTATCGACTGCATCGTCAGAGTCAGAGTCTTCAGGATCCACATGACAGAACTCGTTGAGCTTGGCACCTGGCCTATAGAACCAGTCTGGGTGAAAATCAGTAATCTATTAGAAAGGTCAGCATCATTTACCGATCTAATGTGCTCAACAAACATGCAAGAATCGTCCACTTAGCTCTCGACTTGATCGGAGAGCACCATCGGCATCATGTGATGCAAAGAGCTTCTGACTGCCGGAAGCCAAGCTCCATAAAAATGACAAGCCTAGTAAAACCATGTCTGCGATGCGACTGGAACCACGACACGGGCTGTTGACCTCAGGCGCGCGCGCAAAGTCCTCGCTCACTTACGCGAGATTACTATGGTGTGCATCATCAGTCACTTGCTAAGACATGTCGATAGCACAAGGGGTCGATATACAGACAGAGAAATCCAGTCTGAGGTCTGTGTCACAAAGAGAGAAAGAGTGCATGGAGGATGTGGTTGGGACTGAAGATGAGATTTGGTCGGTGGCAGAAGCCTGTGCTCCAGAAGAGGTAAACTCTGGCGCGCACTTCCCACAAGAGAAGCGCAACTTGAATTGACATGCGCTCGCTCGGTTCATCCTCTCGTTCCCTCACAAACAAATCATTGCGGCCTTCCTCCACTTAAGACACCTCCTGAGTAACATACCATCATCCTTCGCTTCCCCTCAACAGGTCTGACTCTGGCACTGGTGAAGAACAAGTGCTTCCGTCAATAAGCAATCAAGCTCATCTCAAGATATCGACTACCAAGACTTCAGGAAAGAGAAGCGGACTTGTCCTGCCGGTCCTGCCCCACATACCCCTCCACTAGTGTCGCATGACGTCCACGCCCCTCCGACAACGGCCCATAGCTGAGCGGATACAAAGCTACATCGATAGAGAGCTCATACCAATCCAATTTCAAGTTCGTTCAAATCATGTTGACGAGGATACGAGGGCACTACTGAAACGAGTTTTTCCCGATTGGAAGGATAATGAGGTCTCAATCGATCAAGAACAGGATGGCGTCACCAACATGCTCTTGCGATGTACCAGACGGTCGGGACATGAGCGCACCGTGGTTCTGGTCCGTGTCTATGGAAATGCGACAGAAACCATGATCTATCGAGATCGGGAGATGCGGAACTTTGTTTCTCTGCACTTGAACGGATACGCTCCAAAACTCCTGGAACGCTTCACAAATGGATTGGTCTACGAATTTGTGCCGGGTCGTGTTTTATCTAAAAAGGAAATGTCTGATCCGTTGTACGCACGAGCTGTCGCTAAGCTCTTGGCTTCTTGGCACAGAGACATGCCTACAATCAAGAACACTGATCAATTTTGGGAGGTGATCCGAAATTGGGTCGCTCAAATACCATCGGAAACCACCAGGAAGGCTTGCGAGGACAGTACCGAGTCGGAAGCGATCCTTCGTTCTAGCGGGCGTATGGCATGGATTGAGGAAAATCTCGTATGGCTTGAGAAACACGCCAAATCAGTGTCTGACCATGCCGTTTTCAGTCACAATGATCTCCTACACGCCAACATCATTGTGCAGGATTCACAAGACAGTGAGGGTGAACCAGTAGTGGCATTCATTGACTACGAATATGGCTGCTCAAACGATATGCACTTTGACGTAGCGAATCACTTCCTGGAATTTGCGGGTTTCGAATGTGATTGGGATGCATTACCAAAGAAGGAGTTACAGACCATCTTCCTCGAAGCATATCTGAAATCGTTCAAGAATGTTGATACGATCTCCGCAGAAGAGGTTGAGAGTGAATTGGACAAGGTGGCAGCGTACTTTTCAGTGTCGCACTTTTACTGGGCAGCTTGGGCCCTTTTGCAAGCTGCCATTTCCAAGATTGACTTTGACTATGAGAGCTACGGGGAGCGAAAGATGGAAGCCTTTTTGCGTGAGCGTAAGAGGATCGAAAGCGAATAGACATAGACATTTGAAAGCCGTTGATGATGCCATATTATGGTCCAAAGTCATGCACTTGACACAGCACAACCTCTTACATTGAGTTCAAGTCAGTTTCTTGCCGTGTTTGAGAGCATATTCGCGCCTCCTCTTGACAATGTCGATAAATCCAACTCGATCAGTCTCGTGACTCCTGACTATAGTCAGTGATGTTTCATAGTGTGGAACTGGTACATACGGCTGAGTGGCAGCCCAAGCACTTCTGCTGACCAACTTCAAGGGCGTCTTTCGAGCGTTCAAGACAGTGGAGAGACAGAACACTAGGAGAGCGACCAGTAATTCAATGACAATCTACCACAATCAGATGATGCCAAGACATATCGGATCTTCGCATACGTCGATAGGGAGAGCCCTCGATAGCCCTGTAACGGACCGCTTCGTGCTCGAGATGAATTCATATGCAGAGTAACTTGCATGAGCAATGAAGAATGTGGAGATATACAGGAGTGTCTTGCTCATGTTGTCGAACTCGGTCTGTCGATGTTGTAGCTTGTGATACCTGCGTTTCTGCAGCCCGCTCCTGCCAGACTAACTAAGGCCTTTGTGTGTTTATGTCTATGTCAATTGCGCGACTATACGACTGTCCACCTCTCTAGAATTAATGACTCGGAACATATAATAATACTTAGCAGACAGATGCGTAAAGGTAACGATTGGTCAAGTTCAGCCTTGCTTCGCTTCCGATCCGAGCGCGCGGTGGTGATGAGATGGCAGATTTTATGGAGCCGATTCTTCGCTCTTCGGCAATAAATTCCCGGTGCTCAACTCGGATGATTTGAAATGTTACACCTGGATGTCTTGTAGTAATAGTGTGACATCCTCTGTGTCCCGACGGTGTTCCCATCAACACCTTTCCTGCTACACTATTACTTCAAGGTTGCTTGACTGAAACATTTGTGACTTTCGGATGTCGTGTCCGATAGGTGAACTCGAAAACATTTACGCATACACCGTAACACCGAAAGCGGATACCGCGAGGCATGACAGTGACGAAAAGGACTTGTATTGGTACTTTGGATATGGCTCGAACCTCAACAACGAAACTTTCTTAGTGCGTAGGGGTATCAGACCAATACGCCAACTAAGGCTGGTTGTTCCAGGTTGGAGGTTGAACTTTCAAATTGCCGGCATTCCATATGCCGAACCTGCATTTGGTTCAATAGATGAGTTCTCCACAACCGATAGCGACGCGGAGCAATCTCAACCCACGTTACAGGGTATGGCTTACCTCGTATCGAGTAAAGACTATTGGCACATCATTGCAACCGAAGGCGGAAACTCGTCGTACAGGCAGATTCAGGTGCAAGCAATTGACCCTCTCACAAAAGAAGAGTACAAAGTATGGACATTACAAGCAGTCAGGCCTAGGAAAGATTGTCAACCTTCTTTGCGCTACATCACCATCATCCGCCAGGGAGCGAGGGAACATAAGTTCCCACAAGAGTACCTGGATTATCTCGACGCTGTTGAGCCCTTTGTTCTGAAGGGCAAGAGGCAAAAGATCGGTGCGGCACTCTTCATTGGCTTCTTTATGCCCATCATTACATGGATCTTTGCTCTCCGTGCGTTGCTGACGAAGGAGAACGGTGATGGTCCTGCGTGGTTGTCTGCATTTGCTGAAATCGTCTTCAAAACAGCTTGGGCCATTCACGACACAGTCTGGGCTGATAAGTTTGGTAGAGGTGATCACAACGCCCGGAGAGGTGATGAAGGAATGCCCCAAAACACAGAGAAGCCTATAGCGTACTCCACAGTGCTTTCCGATGATGTTTGAACGAAATCTGAGTCGTTGTGTCGAAACACTCGTACCGCGGCCTCTTGTGACAGGACAACCATTCGAAATGTACAATTTAGGGGCTCGGGCATCAAAAGATGTATATGTGCATTATAAGTATTGAACGAATGTAATGTAATGAAATGTAGGTAAAGTGACTTATTTTGCTGTTTGAGCTGCCTTTCGTTTCTCAGCGGCTCGTTTCTCCATGTTATCATAACTCCGATCAATTTCATCCTCGAATGCCTGCCGCCTGACACTCTGCTGCTCGACCCTAATCCTTTTTTCGGCCTTTTGCATCCTACTCATTAGCATAAACGTAATCAGTTATGCTCCTTGACTAACCTGGCATCAGCATTGACCATGCCTCCGGTAATGACGACACTCATCTGTAGAAACGTCTTGAACGGGACTGTCAGGTTTCTGTATATCGGCCAAGTGTACTGAGCCACGCCAAAGACGAATAGTCCAGCTATGCCCCACCGTATGCTGCCTTCCAGAGCGCCTTGCTTGGCTTCTTCATACGCTTGATCAATGTTGCGTATCGTGTTGCGATCATAGGGCATTTTTGTTGTATAGAACGAAACGTGTGCAAGTGCAGGAACAGCTAAAGACCTCTCGGCAAGACGCCGTCCACTACAGTATCGAAGGATACTTTTGTTCAAGAGTAATCAAGATCGTCTTCTGTATCCGTAGCTATACAGCAATTGCAAGCTTAAGGTGAGGTATGTTCTTGGTCCCGGCGAAGATTATCACCAAGATGGAGGATGTATGCTTCGCTAAAGCTCAAAGCTCGACCTATGGGTAATTGGCTTCGAGCTTGTCCATCCCTGCCATCGACACTTTTTCAATCACCAGCTAGAATGACAATAGTACTGGCCATAGCTATTGCTGCTGCAGCTGCTGCGTTTAATGGTGAATCCAATGTATGGCGTTTTGGTGGTGTACCCTAATGACCGTAAACCCGTGCAGTGGAGGACGCATTGCACGACACGTCCACGGAAAGTTGTAGCTCTCGTATTTCATGCCTATCACGATACAAGATGCGTGATTCGAACTGTGGTGGTATAGTCCTGAAATCTACAGAACAGTAGACGGGTGACAGTCAAGGACGATGGCTATGCAGCCTCTCACCGCGTTCCGAGTGGTGATCCTGGCATTCATCGCCATGGCCGCCATCTCGTCCCGATTGTTCTCCGTGGTCAACTTTGAATCAATCATTCACGAATTCGATCCTTGGTAATGGCAATGGCTGTGTATCAAGCTTCCCTCTGACATCATCAGGTTCAATTTCAGAGCTTCGAAACATTTTGTCAAGAATGGACAATACGACTTTATGAATTGGTTCGATGAGCGATCATGGTATCCGCTTGGTCGGGTGGCTGGAGGAACACTGTACCCCGGCCTTATGTTCACTTCTGGTGCCATACATTGGATTCTTGAAAAGATCAATTATCCGGTGGATATCAGGAATGTGTGTGTCTTGCTTGCACCAGGTTTCAGTGGTCTCACCGCGATTGCAACATACCTCTTCACAAAGGAGCTCAAGGATGAATCTGCCGGTCTTTTGGCGGCAGCGTTTATTGGCATAGCACCTGGGTACATCTCAAGAAGTGTGGCAGGCTCGTACGACAATGAAGCGATCGCGATTACGCTACTAATGACCACTTTTCTGTTTTGGATCAAAGCACTCAAGCAGGGCTCTGCTTTGTGGGGAGGAATTACAGCACTCTTTTACTTCTACATGGTCGCTGCGTGGGGTGGTTACGTGTTTATCACAAATATGATTCCCCTGCATGCCTTTGTGCTCATCCTGATGGGCCGGTTCTCCTCCAGGCTGTATGTGGCATACTCTTCCTATTACGCACTCGGTACTCTGATGTCGATGCAAGTGCCATTTGTCGGTTTCCAGCCTATAAGAACGAGTGAGCATATGTCTGCGCTGGGGATCTTCGGACTACTACAGATCATAGCCTTTGTGGACTTGCTGCGATCTCACCTACCGAGCAAGAAATTCCAGGTGCTGCTCAGGTTCCTCGTTGTCACAATCTTCCTTGTTGCCGCTGGTGGGCTTGTCGGACTGACCATGACTGGTACGATTGCTCCGTGGACAGGTCGATTCTATTCCCTGTGGGACACTGGGTATGCCAAGATTCACATTCCGATCATTGCGTCAGTGTCAGAACATCAGCCGACTGCCTGGCCGGCGTTTTTCTTTGACCTGCAGATGCTCATCTGGCTGTTTCCGGCCGGTGTGTACATGTGCTTCCGCGAGCTTCGAGACGAACACGTCTTCATCATTGTGTATGCTGTCTTGGCTAGTTACTTTGCAGGTGTTATGGTGCGATTGATGCTTACCCTGACTCCTTGTGTTGTCGTGGCGGCATCAATTGCCATCTCACGTCTGCTAGACACTTATCTAGACTTCTCTGACGCCGAGGAGAAACTGCAAGATGCGGAACTATCGCAGGCTACTAAGTCAGCACCGAAGCAGGCAACGAAAGCAGAAAATCCTGGCGGAGCATTCAAGTCGTTCAAAGGACTATCACTCGATGCAACTTATTATGGCATATTCTCGTTCCCAGCAAAATTGGTTGTCGCAGGAATTTTCGCACTATACTTGATTCTCTTTGTATACCACTCGACCTGGGTGACAGCCAACGCCTACTCTTCTCCGTCGGTCGTACTTGCGAGTCGAATGCCTGATGGTTCTCAATTCATCATTGATGACTACAGAGAAGCTTACTACTGGTTGCGCAAGAACACACCAGCCGACGCACGAGTGATGAGTTGGTGGGACTATGGCTACCAGATTGCTGGTATGGCAGACAAGGTTACATTGGTCGACAACAATACATGGAACAACACACACATTGCCACAGTCGGGAAAGCCATGTCTACCGGTGAGGAGACAGCTTATCCAATTTTAAAGAAACACGATGTCGACTACGTTCTAGTAGTCTTTGGAGGACTTCTCGGGTATTCCGGAGACGATATCAACAAGTTCTTGTGGATGGTGAGGATAGCTGAGGGTATCTGGCCAGACGAAGTGCGCGAGCGTGACTTCTTCACACCCCGAGGAGAGTACAAAGTAGATGGCGAGGCTACAGAAGCTATGAAAAACAGTCTGATGTACAAGATGAGTTATCATAAATTCGCTAATCTGTTCCCTGCAGGACAGGCAACTGACAGAGTCCGACAACAGACTATGCCGGCACAAGGACCAGAGCTAGATTCTCTTGAGGAGGCTTTCACGACGGAGAACTGGATCGTCAGAATATACAAGGTCAAGGACTTTGACAATCTCGGCCGCACCCATCAAGCCGCGTCTCTGTTCGAAAAGGGCAAGAAAAAGAAGAGAAAGGGTGGTCGTGGCAAGGGCGTTAATGTAATCTCGAGATTGAGGGTCGAGTAATGCAAAAAGCATGACCAAAATACTTAAGATACTGGACAAATATGCATGTACCAATGTTTGGCATTCCAGGCAAAATCTTAGCCACTTCCCCATCCCTTCCCTGTCTAAATATTGCATGATTGCGCAGTAGTATAGGTACGGTAAGGTGAATTCATGATGGTGATCACGATGGTGATTGCTGATCATAGATCCCTGATCACAGCTGATCATCCTTCACGTGACCTCAACTGCGGCTACAAATTGATTCCAGGCGGGACGGTGTGCATGAATTGGCAGTCATTCTCTCAATTCCACTTTTCGAGCAGCAACGCCTCCAACTGGCAGAACTCCTCCTGCTCCTCAGCAGTTCCGCCAGGTTTTGCTTTCTATCATTATTTTTGTCGTCTGCTACTATTCAACATCTGTAGTTTCCGACACTCAGCATACCCATCTCGCGAAACATTTGTAGCGATGAGCAAGATTTCAGTTGCTTCCGTCAGGGAGTCAGTCGACCAAGTTCTCGAGGGATCTCAGACCAAGAAGAGACAATTCACTGAGACCATCGAACTCCAGATTGGTTTGAAGAACTATGACCCACAGAGAGACAAGCGTTTCTCAGGATCAGTCAAGATGCCAAAGGTCCCTCGACCACAGATGTCCATCTGCATTCTCGGAGACGCTCACGACATTGACCGAGCCAAGCACGTTGGAAACGACGCTATGTCAGTTGAGGATCTGAAGAAACTTAACAAGAACAAGAAGCTTGTCAAGGTGAGGAGCAATTACGATTGCGCTAGCACTCAATCTAACGATCTCAGAAATTGGCAAAGAAGTACGATGCGTTCATCGCTTCGGAAGTCCTGATCAAGCAAATTCCCCGACTATTAGGACCAGGTCTTTCAAAGGCCGGAAAGTTCCCATCTCCACTCTCACACGCCGACGACATGGCCGCCAAGCTCACTGAGGTCCGATCCACCATCAAGTTCCAGCTGAAGAAGGTCCTCTGTCTCGCCGTTGCCATCGGTAACGTTGAGTTCACCCGAGACGAGCTCGTCTCAAACATCATGTTGGCCATCAACTTCCTCATTTCGCTTCTTAAAAAGGTCAGCTAACACTGAGACTAACATTTCGTCTTGCTAACGTTGTCAGGCATGGCAGAACATCAACTCACTTGTCATCAAGTCGAGTATGGGTAAACCAGTCAGGTTGTACTAGATTCCTGTATGATCCGTGATTTAGCTGTGAGGAAAATTGAGCCTGTTTCTGGCGCAGGTCTACCGTGTATGTAGGGCATACTATGCATTGCGTTCCTTGTCCAATCAACATTTCGGGTTGGACATTCTTTGTCTGAGCCGCAGACATCGATGCGTCGATCGATCGGTTCGTTAGGTACAATTTCATGTTGCACGAAATAAAGTCATTTACACAATCTTCTGTTATTGCCTTCCATGCTCACGTCTTAATGTTCTCAAGACTATTGGTATCTTGTCAGGTGTATAACCACATTCACTATGATAGCACCAGTAGATACCCATCTTCAACTAGTCTGCCACCGCAACGTACGAATCTACTCGTCCAGCAATGCCTCTTCATGGTAACGACATTCAAATTCAGTAATGTTGAGATCTTGGTGGTGCAATGAACCCTTGTTATGCGACAGAGAGTCACTTTGTACCATTCGACGTACGTGACTCAGCCATTGAGCACGACGGATGCTGCTGTTGGAGAGGGCATGATTCATATCGAAATTGCATGCTTTCGTGGTTTGCCTTGACCTGTCTGTGCATACGCGATGTTGCAGAAATGAATCAGCCTTGACAATGGTCACCTTTTGTAAAGATAACTTTCTGATTATGAAGTGAAAGACGTCCGTCCTTGTAGGCACATCTCCTCAGTGGGGGGCCGGAGGGATAGTGAGCAGCATACTCAATCAATCATGTCTCTGATGTGCTTTACCACTTCCGTAAGGGCGATCGTGGCAGGCGAGTCAGGCACTTCATCGACGAAACTAAGACCAGAGTCACATGCTTTACCGAGCCTTGGATCTAGAGGAATCTCTCCCAGAAATTTGAGTCCCAGCTCTTCAGCGAGTGCGCGTCCACCACCAGTGGTGGGCTTGAAAATCTTGCTCTCGTGTGTACATGAAGGACAAACGAAGCCGCTCATGTTTTCGATGATGCCGAGAATTTTGATGCCCGCTTTGTGACAAAAGTCAATCTCCTTCCTGACATCGAGGAGGGCTACTTCTTGCGGAGTCGTGACGATGACCGCTCCATCGATTCCACTTTCCTTCAAGTACTGACTGACTGAGAGGTGTTCGTCCGAAGTGCCCGGGGGAGTGTCGACCACGAGGTAATCCAGTTCGCCCCAATCTACATCCTTCAAGAACTGCTTGATGAGTCCATTCTTCTTTGGTCCACGCCAAATGACTGCATCGTCGGGATTAGGCAGGAGAAAACCGATGCTCATGACACCGAGATTGTCAGTGACGTAGACCGGACTCCAGCCAGTGCCGGAAGTATGTATCTCCTCCCCTATGCAGCCCATGATACGAGGGATCGAAGGACCACAAATATCGACGTCCATGAGTCCGACTTGAGCCTCTTCATCCACGCTCAATGCCCATGCTATTTGACTACTCAGAGTGGACTTGCCGACGCCGCCTTTACCGGACATTACTAGGATCTTGTGCTTGACCGTGCTCATTCGCTCACGGATGAAAGGCAGGTCTGGGTCTGGTCCTTTCGGAGTGGTCGCGCATATCTGTTGGTTCGGACATCCGGCGCAAGAGTCGGCCTTTCCTGCCTCGACTGAATCTGTGCCAGGACAGTGTTCAGGAGCGTTCTCCGGCACTATCGGCAGCGCGTTGCCTTCGACCTCAGTCGTTGTCGTCGTTGTAGTCGACATTGGGCTAGCGATGCCGATAGACTCTATAGATGCTATGTCCTTGAAAAATATGTAAAGATGAGTAATTGTCAGGTGAGGCAAGTGCAATTGCAACGGTTGGATTGTAAATTCGGGATGTGGCGGCCGGCAATTATGACACCTTTTCAAACTTTAATTATACGGTACATCGACAGAAGTAGTGCCTATCTTCAGTGCGATAATGTAAACGCTTATTGCTAGGCTATTTGATTCGTCCTATATACAGTGTTCTTTATGATTCGACGACCACATCTTGATAAATCCTTAGCGACAGATCTCTGTACCATAGTGAGATTTGATGAAATTCCCGAGCATCAGCTTGTTGTGCCTGCTCTTCGACCTGAGGCTTACAAGCACAAGTGAATGTTCGTGTACGATCCAGTAGATGGAGAGACACGGATGTTTGCAGAGAAATTTTCATGCCTCAAAGTGTTTATTGAGTCACATCCCGCAATGCTCATGCCAAACCCATGGCACGAGAAGCAGATTTCGCCCACCTATGCCTGATCTCTCGAAAGCAATTTCCACAGATATGGTGACTCAGTTTCGGTTGTCCACAAGCTGAACAATTGTTGATATTGCTCCTGTCCTTGAGACCTTTCGTTGCACTTCTCATTCGTGTCTTTGAGTGCGTTGTCTTCTTTTTCGGCACTGCATTCCAGATAGCATCCCAGAGTCCCAAGCCAAGACAGACTGGTATTAGATGGAATGATTTGGTCAATCCAAGTGCTCGAGGCACAAGAGCTGTATTTCGTACAGCAGCTGGTTTTATTTGTATCGACGCCATGTAAGCAGCCAGGAAGCGGGATGAAAGTGAGTGAAGGTCGGTGAGAGACGAGTGTTATATGTGCAAGAGACAGGCGACTTGTACAGAGTAGGATTTCCACACAGTTGTAGCTACAGATACTATTTCACTTTTATTGTCTGGTGCCAAGAATCAGTGTTCGGAGACGAATGTGCCATCGTATTCGTGTGTGGCTGAATACGATCGGTGGTCCCAAACCACCATGCATACATGTACAGCTGTCATGCGTACCTACATCCTTGAGCATTGCACTAGTCCGGACCATTGCTAGTGAGTTTGAAAACTGTTACCAGAAACTTTGGTCAGAACGACTGAGCTTTCGATAAGAGAATCATGGTCTATCATTATTGTAGGAGGACAGGCTGGTATCTAGGTGCTATAGGTGCTATATTATTTCTTGCCATAGCACCTATTAGGCCGTGACTTATTGACAAGTAGCGAACATTCTGTGCCGCTAAGATTGATGTACAGACGCTTGTTTCTCACGGGCGATTCGAGATGTTTTCTAGCTCGCACGAGTTCCCTGACATTTGGGATATCGAGCAATCCTGTTTCAAATGAGCAAGCAGCAAAGATCACTTCACAATGTCCTTGTTCTCAGCTGTCGTCACTCCTCTTCAAAGCTCCGAGATGGTGCCAAGTATCAGACCTTACACACTGGCAATTGGCTGAATTGGAATTACCATGCTGTGCATCACGAATTGATTATGTCGAACACAAATGATGCGATGGAGCTTTGTCACCGAAGTTCTTGTTAGAATGTTGGAGTGTCTTGCATTGTGGTCTTCAGATGGTTCGTGTGTAGTCCGACGTTATGTGCAACCCCTTCTACCGTGCCCGTGACATAAAACCAGAAGCGCGAAACGACAAAGCTTGCGTGGCTCGGCATTGATGTGTAAATTGCAAAGGATAAAAGTATGGCCATACTTATGACGGTGAAATCAACCACTACCTTCTCGATCGGCGTCAACATCTACATCGAATCAGTGTCTGTCAGACCAAGGAATATTGCAGAACGCACATATAAGCCGAAAGTCACTTCGTACTGATATCGCCAGCGAGCCAATAATCCTTTCTTTGGAGTCGGTGCATAATGACTTGTCATCTCGCCTGAGGACAGCTTATTCGTGTGACGGAGCGAGGAGACGAGCCTTTACTTTGAGACGCAATTGATGGATCGTGTGCTGAGAACACAAGACTGTCCGTTGCTTGTGTAAAGCGCGCATGAATGATGATTTGTGTTTGACGTTGTGTCATGGCATGCGCAACTCGGACGCTGCCAAGGGGAGATGCAGATCCCGCTGATGCCGGCTCACATTTACGATACCGTAGCCACCTGCTCAAGCCACTTCGAGGCCTCCACCTGCGCCTGACAAAATTTCGAGCGAGCTTATAATGTTAGCATATATGTACCTACGTATACATGCATCGAATTCAACATTGAAGCATTGTAGTCTTCCTTGCTACGCAGTCAACATCTTTCGGCAAAGCTACCTTCTTGACAGACCGCAGGCCTGTAAGCTCGAAGAAGATACCCTTTGAGAAGCACTGATCCACAACCCGGCTCTTGCTCGATGTCGCGACCCGAACACATCTCTCCCCCCGAATTCTTCTACAATGATGTCGAAGCTAAGAAATACACTGATAACTCTCGGATACAGAGTATACAAGCTGAGATGTCGATTCGAACAATCGACTTGTTAGAGCTGCCAGAAGAGCAACCATGTTTTATACTTGACATAGGCTGTGGCTCAGGACTCTCAGGAGAGATCCTTGAGCAAGAAGGCCATTATTGGGTAGGCATGGACATAGCGCCAGCCATGCTTGAGGTCGCATTGACGCGCGAGACTGAGGGTGATCTTCTACTGTCCGACATTGGGCATGGCGTTCCCTTCAGGGCTGGTACCTTCGATGGAGCTATTAGTGTTTCAGTGTTACAGTGGTTGCTCAATGCCGATAAAGCCAGTGCAAATCCTCAAACGCGGCTGCAAAGATTCTTTACAAGTCTCTACTCTTCTCTCAAACGCGGGGCGAAAGCAGTCTTTCAATTTTATCCCGAGTCCGAACAAGCTTTGAGTATGATCATGGCGTCTGCCACGAAATGTGGATTCGGTGGTGGAGTGGTCGTTGACAATCCGGAGTCGAAGAAGGCGAAAAAGTACTATTTGTGTCTGCAAGTGGGCGGTGGTACGTTGACTCTACCTGATGCACAAGTAGCGAAGGAGGATTTGAAGCAGATCAAGAAGAAAAAGGTCGAGAAGACGAAGAAAGATCTGATACTCAAGAAGAAAGAGCTATACAGAAAGCGCGGCAAAATGGACGTACCTCGGGATTCCAAATTCACTGGGCGTAAGAGGCGAATACAATTCTAATGGCTCAAGTTCGGTTTTTCCAACTCCATGACCTGCTGGATAAGTGCTTCAGAACACGGCGAGGCACGGAGATTCTCAACGGACACTGTTCACATCTTACACGTGTGGCCATGTTATTGCCGCTAATGGCAATGTACAAGATCTTGCAAGGGGGCTGTCTTGGGAAATCGGAGTGGTACAAAATCCTGGTTTCCTCTTGCAAATGTTCATGAGCCGCAGCTACTCATGAATGTTGGTCATCAAATAAAGCCAAAGCATGCAGCGTAAGGCAGAGCATAAGTATAGCGCATTTCTAGCATAGTTTTGTCTCTGTATCTGTACTTGAAAGGTGCAATTTGTTTTACTTCGTAGTGTAGTCATGACTATGCACGGTCGCCAAACACATTCTTGAACTCAGAAATCGTTGTATCATTCTCGAGTAGAATCAGCCATACTTGATTGGCTCCTTTTGCAGTAGTATTCCTAGCAGTTCGATCTTTGAGCAGTGAGCAAATGTATACGTATGTTCTGCAATAGCCGTCGCTGCTAGCTGCTAGCTGCAGCAGCTGCTGAGTGTCCCATTACAAGTGAAAAGACTGATCACTCTGATCATTGGTTCTCTCGAAAATCAAAGGTTTCACTGAAACTGGACTGGGAGCTCCTTGTAAAATTACTCGAACACTCAATGTACAACAACGGTGTATATCGCAGGTATAACAGCCTCAACCTTCCATTAGTTTGATTTTCTTGAACCGTTTTACCACCTGTATTCTTTCCGCCGATCCCTTCTGCCCCTAGTTATGCCAATACACATCATACCCCAGGTGGCGAAGGCTCGAAATGGAGTCGGGGCTTTCATTCTTCAAGTCAGAGTTAAACAGATCCTGAAGGTGCTATACTTACTTCGATAGTGCAAAAATATAGAGTTTGGGTACTGCGAGTGGGCGGGGTCTTCTCGGGGCATGAATCGATTTCTTCTATCGAAATTACCCCAATTTGCAGCTCAGAATTCTCAAATCAATTTTAACGTCACGAAACGACCACATTCACATCCTATAATTCGCGGCACCTATATCAACGGTAGAGAAAAGGTGATTTGTGTTCGAAACATGGATGAATCCGAGATATTGCAAAAGTGTGAACTGCTCAAGAACTCATCAGGCAACAAGCTGAAACGACGAAGACATCCTGTGGAAAGTTCAAATGAGAGTGTCAGGGGAATCTGGAGTCCTTTCGCAACTACGAAGCACACTATTTGATGTCCCAATCATGACGCAATGATCTAAGATGTGATTGTGCTGGATACCACAACCTGCATGCGGATCAGAATGGCACATCACGACAATTCGAAGCGTCGGCCTTTGTGTACACCACTCTGAGGTCTTTTTGTCACTCGAATTGCGAAAGCCGTATGCAGGCGCAACTCTCAGTGGCGCGCATTAGTTCGAGTCACGCTTTCCAAACGCCTGTTCTAACTGCGCCTCAGGATTTACGAGACTAAAGAGTCCTTCGCTTTGCGCTGCGACTCTTGAATAGCAAGGCGCATGTTGTCGAACGCTTCGTGGAACCAGTGCTGATAGGACATATAGCAACCGCCACGAAACCACACAGGCATATTCCGTGATGAGCACGCATCAAGATGCGCAGTAACGGCCATCGATTAGTTCTGCCTAGGAGAATATATTGTGAAAACAAAGAATGCTTTCAGAAGTGTGACCATGAGGCAACAATCTGAGAAATTGCTCGATCCATGTTAGAACTGACGATAGGGCCATTCTCATCCACTCGCGCAAGGTGGAAAGGATTCATCACTGTTTAAATTAGTCTTCCAATAGAGGCCCACAGCGATCCATGGTTTACCTGCTCTTGTGTACTCTGCCTGAATGCGTGAAAGCACATGGCGGACCTTGCTTTCGTTTATGACCACTGCTTTCTCCTGCAGCGCAATGACAAACCGTATTCGCGTGTTACTCATGGCGCCAAAGAGTAAGATACCTTCGAGAGCGATCAGACGTCCAAAGTAACTATCATTGAGCCTTGCTTTCGTCTCAAATCTTTCATGGAAGATGTCGCAAGCTGCAAAAGCCAATTCGATGAGACGTGCGTCTGAGTAAGCCTCATTTTCGTATGTTCTGAGGTATAGTGGTTTGTCTTGTCTGCCGATAATGCCTACTAGAGAGATCATCTATGCCGGACTAGGATAGATGTACTCGAGAAGCCGGGAAATGCGATCACAACAGATTTTTTACCGTGTCGAGTAGTGTCATGGACTGGTCGAATTCAATTGATGTGGTTACTGCGACGCTCACCATGAAGACCAGTATGAAGCTTGTCCGTAGACAGAATAAGACTTATTTCGATGATGCCTGAGTAATTCAAGAGCTGCAAAGGGCGCCAAGGACTGGATGTATCAGTCTAGGATTGGTCACGACTCCTCGATCGAGTACTTGCCATGGGAGGAAATTACTCAGTCCCGTTCGTTCTCGAGAAGGGCATGCATTGATTGACATGAGTTCAGTGCTTATTCGTACAATGTCACGACACCTGAGCCAAGATGAATTCTCTACGTTGATTGGTCAATTCAAGAGTGTGGGGTCGATCGATAGGATCATTATAACGGCAGATACGAGAGCATCTAGCATGATCTCCGAGACCCACGTGGAGCATCTTGGAGCTAAGGTTAACATTAACCTTCCAAGGTGATGCGCCAAATGCATGGACACATCCATCCCACCATACATACTTGGACCTCCATTTGAGCTGGAACAACCTGCTCTTGAGGCAGTCGAGTCCCTTCAAGACTCTGCACGTAATCTGAGCTAGCTTAGATGCATCCCGTTTTAAGCTGGGCGATATTCTTCGTGATTGTCCTTGGATATTTCGCCCTCAATGGACTACCACGCTCAATACCTCGACCTTTCATTCAGGAATCGGACAAAATAGGTGGTTCTTCGAAGCGTAGCAAGAAACAAGCTCGCAATCTGCCAAACAAAAGAGATTCAAAACTCTACTCAAATAGCAGTCATGAGTCTGACTCTGACTCTACTCAACATGTCCCTGCATTGAACACGTCAAGTAAGCCCCTAAAGGACAATAAGAGTTCTCAAGTCGGTGCAATGATTACCGAGGCACAAATGAAGCAGGTTGCGAGCAGAGATCCTGCTACGAACGGGGTCACGGCTGTTTCAGGCCATGATGCAATGGATGAGAACGCTCACGACTCTGACGACCCTGTGGAGAACGTCATGAAAGGGTACGTAACTCTCAAAGCTGTTGCTGACCTTATGCGAAGTTGTTGCTGAATGGATTGCAGGAGACCAAGGAAGACATCAACACCTATTGGAATGCGAAGTAACAAGTTGGCAATTTCAAATGGTGCGCAGAAGTCCCCTATAGCAGCTCTTACATCTGAAGATGCGGACGAGGACGATTCACGAATGTCTTATGTTGAGTCACGCCAGGTTACACGATCGCACGCCACTGATGACATGTTGCCTACAAACAACACGTCACTACCTAGGACACTAAAAATTGTGCCTTCTACACAGACCAACGGTCACAATACGTCGACGACACAGAAACCTAAAAAGGGGGACGACAAATTAACAAAGAAGCAGAGACAAAATGCTGCTAAAAAACTCAAAGCCAAGGCTGAGAAGGCTGACGCGGACGAACGTCAAGCCGCGGCATTGCGATCACACAAGAAAACACGCGAAGCACAAAGGCTAGCTGAACAAGTCAGTCGATCAAGCAATGCGGTTCCTTTACACACAAACAATGTATGGGACTCACAGGATTGGACAACTGTATCGAAGAACAAGAAGCCGACCTCAGTCGAAGCGCTTCCTGAGCCTTCGACAGAGGCATTAATTTGGGATCCTTGAACTTCTCGGCATCAATCATATAGTCAGAGTCACCTCATGTCTGACACACACGCAAAACCAATATAGGTATCACTTCTTGTGCTATTGGTTCAGGTCTTCTGAAACACAACGATGCCGTTTCTTACCAGTATATGGAACTGCAGACATTTTCCTACTCGTGCATGAGATTGTGCAGTCACATAAAAGATCGACCATAAAAGCATGAATGGAGTGGTTTGGCTCGTACTCCTTCCTTCTCAGCAAACTCTCTTTTGACTTCGACAGCCTCTCATTTCACAATGCATTTTATAGCACGATCACTACAATGATATGATTTACTACATTTTTTACAATGCTAATTATTTTCTGAAAAGCCTGGAATGCAATCACATATCAAACGACTGATCATTTCGTAGACGGCATCTTGTGTTGAGTAGCATCACGTTCACTCTAAGATGCATGGTATCGTGAGTGTTCGGCAACGGACACTTGTGCAGGAGTGTGCCACAGTACCGGAGTGTCAGCGCACAGCAGTTTCGTCAACTCAACACTAAAGCACAAAGTTTGTCCGCTTGTGAACAATGCGGATTCAAAGCGAGTTGGAGCTCGTCTGTAGCTTGATGCTGAAGTCTTCAATTTTGCCTTTTGATGACTCATCACTTGCTCTGGAGATCTGCTTGGCAGGTGTTAAGCATACATCAAGCAGCTCATTTGAGCTTTGTGTCCATGGATGAAGTCACCGCTTTCGAGATTGGGAAATTGATCCGGTAAATTGGTTTGTGCTGTGAGGGATACTCAAGAGGTGTCCATGGATTTGGCGCCATCTGATCTAGAGCTGACGAGGGTTCTTCTGCGGTTCCTTCTGCTACAAGAGTACGTTCTACAGTGTCCAAAATGAATTTGTGTGTCTTCCTGTCGAGATCATTTGAATTGTCTGCACTGGCATATGATGATTGCGCCGGTCCGGCAGTACTACTTGTATCATTACTGCTTTGATCAGGCGCCTTCTCACGAATCGCCTTGAGATCGTGGTCCAAATCTGCAGAGCTTGGCGGTCGATCGTTAAAATCGACCTCTCCTCGTGTCATGCGAGCCCGAGAGTGTGTGCGTGCACGTTTGGGCTGTACCATCAGCTTCGCTTCTGCTGCTGATCTTGACTTCCTCGAAGGCTTCCGTATTGTCGTGGTTGTGCATATGGAAGTCGAGTCAAATAAATGCTTGTGGTTGCCAGGTAAGCACAAGTGGCAGAACTATGGTCAGATTAGCAAAATCCAGTTCCGGTGTCCTTCACCTACATAATCTGCTGGGATGCTTTCTCGCGGTATTCTTAAACAAGGAATATGTTGCCAATTTCCGCACTCTATACTGGTCAGCGAAAACGCTGTACAATCGGGGCGCACGAACGATCACACTGAACCATTTCTCTTGTTTCCTGGAAATGTCAGAGCCTTTGGCTTGAGCTAGCTACGGTAAGGCTGACCTCTTCATCTGGACAACTAAAATTGCACACACATTTGACAACATCTGTCTCATGTTCTTGTGGATGATAACGCTTCTCGAAACCGTCCATCCACGGCAAGATAGCATCGAGAATCACTTGAGATGAGTTGCCGTGGCTGATCACCGCAGTAGATCCTAGCATTGATCGTAAGGACGATTCTGCTTTGGCTCGCCGTCGTGGACGGGTCGTCATGGCCCGTTCGGCTGTGCTATCGGAGAAATCTTGTGGTCTTACGACCCTGCCTAGGCAAGACTCGTCGACAAACCTATCTGATGTCTCAGAAGTCTGAAGAAGATTACGAGACTTATTGTTTTCGGGTCATGCACATGGCTTGTGTTTGATCACTCTTTGCTCGAGCCGGCCCTGCAAATGGCCATGCGCTCGAATTTTGTTCGGCCCGGAAGTGGAGTACCATCAGATCAGACTGCAATGCCTGAAATCTGTTGTAAGCTTTAGCGCGATGTGCATCTGAACACTATCAAGCAGAATGAAGTACGAGGTCCGAGAAGCACTACATAGCAAAGGCAACTGTATACGTTGATGCACGCGATTACAAAAGGGCTGTTTACGACTGAGGGTGATTCGAGCTCTAAATTACATGGCTGGCTCTAGCATTTTACGCATACGTAGACGCTTATTGAAGTTCAGCCATATTGAGGGGCACAGTAGAGCCCTGTGGTCTTCCACTTCGGTAATGTTTGTGACAGTTTGTGAAAGGTCTGATGATTGGCAATGCATTATCGGGCTGAAATTTGTATCTGCTATCGTCGATACGCTTTACACGCTGAGCTTTCAACGAATATGCTGAACTGTCGAACCCATTTTCGGCAGTCTGCTTGAACGTAGATTCTCCGTTCGGTACAATCTCAAGTGAAGAGTGGCTAGCTCGATTATTGCCACGATCGGCTAAAGCAGCCTGAAGACCATCGAGAGCAGAAGCATTGGAAGTAGGCCTTAATGGTGTCTGTATGATTAAGGAAGTAGCAATGACTGGAGCGGTCTCAATTTGACTCGATGACGACCCCTGTGTCACCGAGGCTGACATTGGTGCTGGAGCTCGAGGGAGAGGTGGTGCTGGCGAGACTCCTGACGGTAGTGGAGGTGGAGGTGCTGTAGGTAATGAGGGCAATCGCTGAGCAGTCCTATCATTCGAATGTTCGGCCACTTTGTGAATAGCAGCTCGCTCACTCGGCGCTGGGCGTGTCGGCACCTGTACTGGAGGGACGACAGCTTTTGGCTCATTCACTACTCTCGCACCAGGCATAGGTGGCGGCGGAGGTGGTACTGGCGGTACATGACTTGTAGGTAATGCTGGCGGTACCGGAGGTGGAGGAGGTATACCAAGAGGTGGAGCATTAGAAAGAGGTTCTGCTGCAACACTAGGTCTCGTTAAGGGAGCCTTGGGACTGAAAAAGGTCAGCACTCTATCAGTAAGAGCTAATTGCTTACGGTAGACGATTTGGTCCTGGAGCTGTGTTGTAGACAGCTGTCATCGAAGGCGCACGATCTTTGATGGTGCTGGTCGAGGTTTCTTCACTATTTGTACCAGAATTGGCATTGGCCCGTGAAGTCTTCCTGAGAGTTGGCATTCCCCCAGCGAAAAGGCCACCCAGTTGTGGTGCTGAGGAAGATTGATTGTCAGTTTGCCTTGTGGGTCCGGTAGCGCGATTGTTAGGCACGACAGGAGGCCGACCAAGGCCTGATGCACCATGATTATTGGAGACGACTCCACCTCCCACTTGAGGCGCACTACGGTCGTCTAGTAAATGAGATAATGCTCGATAGTATTTAACAGTAGACTCACTTGTGACAGCTTTCTTCAATTGTTTACCTTTAGCGATATCACCAAGCAGTCCTTTCCGGTCTGGCAAAGCACCCCGAGGTGTCCCTAAAGTTGCTGAAAAGCATGAGCAGATGGACAATGTGTGATTACTGGGATGATTTACGAGGCGGAGGCGGTCCTGGAGGCCCAGGCCCTGGAGGACTCCGATCCTGTCAGCATGAATGGCCCAAGTTACAGTCATAGACTTACGGTGGGGGAGCTGTGATGGTCAATTTTGAAACTATACAGACATGGCTTTGTATCCTTACGAGGTGGTGGCATGAACCTTGCTGCTCCACGTATCCGAGCACAAGCGGAAGTGCTTCTAAAACTAGAATGCTACGAAGAGTCACAGCGAGGAGGAACAGTCCACGAGACACAGGCAACCGACTCTTGATCCTGTGAATATCACCTGGCTCTATGTATTGGTCGTTACTGTCCTTGTAGGTTATCTGTACCTTCGTTCACGAGACCTTCCTTCATGCAATTACGCATGTGGGATACATCATCTTATAAGGTCATTACACGTACAGCTGTGTAAGAGCTCGAACCGGCCGGTGCGATGTCGAAGTTGTGGAGAATGTCCATCATTTCCAGAGTCCCAGGTGGACATCCTCTGGAGCGGGCAATAGCAAGGCTTGAGGCAACTCGGTAAGGCGGCCCGAAATGAACTAGCATATCGATGCCCTCTACGCCTTAAACGCGCCCGGGATTGATGTCAAGTAAGTGCTTAAAGCTATGCCATTCTCTCACTTTCATTGGCACATGAGATGACAAAAATAGTATACTTGTGAACGAATCTGTCAAAGCGACTTGAGGAATCATCTTTCTTGATAATTCGGTTTTGCTAGTGTTTCGCGAAGCAGGCAAGTGATCTTTACTTAACACTTCGTGTTATAGGAAATTTGTGTAAGATCTTGCAATTGACGAAGATTCATCAGCAGTATTTCGTTGTGTGACTTCTTCCTAGCATATCTTTACCGAGCACATACATGTCGTCGGAGGTTGAAGACCTCTTTGGTGATGATGAAGTTGTTCAAGCAAACACAGCTGAAATAACAAACGACAATTCGGAAGATCCTCTCTCTGATCGTGACGACTTATTTGGGGATGAACAGGGTTCTGAGCAGAACGAACGTGAACAGCGAATTGAGGAAGAGAACGAGGAAGTTTCCACAGAAGTTGTGGTTCCAAATCTTCGGGTCCCTACAAGTGACACTGGCAACATATATCTTGCTAAATTGCCATCATTCTTGGACATAAACGCGCTACCATATGATCCAGATCTTTTATTGACAGAGATTCAACATAGTGCTGCGACCACAGCAGACAACGATGAGAGAATGACTAAAAAGCGATCTCTTGTGAACACATTACGTTGGAAGCACAAGACACTACCGGATGGGTCAGACTCCCGGCAGAGTAATGCTCGATTTGTACGATGGAGTGACGGAACGATGTCATTACAAGTTGGTGAAGAACTTTTTGATGTGCCTATCAAGAATATGCTCAGAGAACACAGTTATTTAACCTTGATGCATGCTGAAGAAGGTCTGTTGCGAGGTGTTCAGCGTTTTTCGAATTCTATGACTTTCCAGCCATTCGGGTTGTCTTCTAAGTCACATGCTGAGTTGAAAGCAGATATCGCCCGCCGGGCTATTAGCTCGAAAGGTCGCACTGTCAAGTTACATACCGAAATGATAGACCCCGCAGATTTCCAGAAACAAGCTATTAAGGCTGACAACGAGAAACAAAAAGCACGTCGTAGATTGGACAATCAAAAGGCTAGAGTGATGGGTCATTCCAACGCTGGAAGAGATCGAACGCAATTGACTGCACGCTACTTGGACGACTCGGACGAGGAGTTAGATCACGTCCGACAAAGTTATGCCGAGGATGATGACGACGGCTTTGTCGAGGACGACGAAGACGATCAGGACTCAGCAGGACGACAAAGGCTGCAAGCCCTCAAAGACGCCGGAGCAGCTGAATATAGGAATCGAGATTCGAAAAAGGCTAGACGCGGCTCGGAAGAAGAACTCGAGAGTGGTGATGAATCTATTGTGTATGAGGACGGTGCAGAAGACATGTCCGAAGAGGAAGCCGTAATGACGCCCAAAGGAGGGAATTCCCCGGTGGCACCAAACGATGTGCCTAGAAACAGGAAATTGAAACGCCGAATAGCGGACTCAGATGACGATAGCCTTGAAGAATGAAACTGGTGTGAAACTCGCGATAGCAAGCTATGCTCCGAGAGACACTCACAGCCCGGACTTTTCATGTTTTCTTGAAGTCTACCGAACGTGGTTAGCTCTTCGGCAACATGTCCTTGGCTACGAGATCTATTGCACATTCAAACTATGTTCGAAGGCTTACTCACCGGGTTCGATGACAAGTCGACTTCATCAGTTGGCCGCCTACGATCATACCCGGAACGCGAGGAGAGATCAATCAGGCAGTCATGTTCGGACAAGACAGCTGCCAAGCACGCCAGCAATGTCAAACCATAAAAAGAAATCTCATCATGCTTATTATAAAGGCATGCCCTTGTCTACGCAATGCTTTTTTTATTCTGATACTAGTCAGCATCGCAAACTAATCAATATTGCAAATTGCAAGGTCAGGCCACGATATGAGGGCTACGATATGAGGAATAATCCACGATATATATATATATAGTACTTGTTAACTGATCATGAGCACACTGAGATTTGATTTGCTTGACAGCCACAATTTGCCTGTCTGGCTGCTCTGAGTACTCGAGTCAGTGAGACGAAGCCTAAAATCAGTGGAGCCGTGCTTCGCGCTCTGCCAAGTCCGAAACATTGAGTTTGGCTTCCGCGAAATTCATGATACTTCATCTCAGGAGTTGAAATCCATAGCTGTGCTCTTGACATTCGTTTGTCGATAGTATCTCGCAGGTTAGAGTGCCATAGCGCGTGATGTGCTGCCCATACCACCCATTGCCACAATTTCCGAGAAGTCCGAGCACTTTACCAACATGATGCCGACGAACAATCACGAGGTGCGGGGATCTCGTAAAACATCTTCTGGAAGGACAAGAGTGACGAGGGCATGCGATAACTGTAAAAGGTCTGTGTAGCAGCAAGGTTTAAATTCTTCAATTGACCTTTATGCAGGTTGAAAGCGAAATGCGACGGAAAGTATCCGTGCTCTCGTTGTGTTCGTGTAAAAGAAGCTTGTCAGTATAATCTACCATACAAAAGAGGACGGCTACCAAGTGTTCCTCAGTCGAATGAGGCTTCCACATCTCAGGTCGGCTCTTCACCTCCTGTCATCCTCAATCGCGATCCTTCGACATGCGTACCGAATTTTAGCAAAACTTTTGCTACCATTGCACCGGGAGTGTCCTCACCCGTGTCAATCGAGTCTAACCTACGAGTTGACAAGCGTTCAATGACCGCTTCTAGATTCTCGGCTACACGTGAGACCAACAGAAGTCAGTATTTCGGTGATGCGAGTGGTATGTCGTTCTCCTCGAGCTTGAGGAATATCTTGTTAGATCAGAATGCCGCGGAAGACAGCTTACTAGCGGAAGAAAGGTTCTCGACACGGGAGGCCTTCGATACTGACCATACTGCTATCGAAGCGCCGTCTCATCAATTGGCAACGGCATGGGTGAACACGTATTTCGACTTTGCTATGCCGACCTATCGACTGCTGCACAGAACTCGTATTATGAGAGCGATTAACAGAAGATTTTCACTAAACGCGGACGATACCATGAGAGAACAAGACAGTCTCTTTTATGCAATTTACGCTCTTGGTGTTATTTATGAACGTACGCCTGATGGCGATCGTTCTGCTCAAAACAAGGAATTGGCCTATGAATTACATCGAGAAGCTCTACGCTTGCGCATAGTTCGCAACAGAACCTGTTCTATTGTCTCAGCTCAGGCCGACTTCCTAACATGCCTATATTACCTGAACATGTCAATGTTTGCGGAGGCATGGATGGCTGTAGGAAGTCTTGCTCGATCACTCCAAGCTATCGGCTTGCATCGGTCCACAAAATTAAACAATTCGTCACATTTCGATTTTGAAGACGGCAAACGACTCTTCTGGTGTGCTTACTGCCTCGACCGTTATGTCTCGGCTATGTTAGGCAGACCTAATGCTTTTCAAGACCGGGATATTGATGCTGATTTTCCGACTCTGGTGTCTGATACGGAAGAGAATGATCTACACGGCACCGGATCATCTGCGCCGTGTCTAATGACTGCGGCACTTGCTCACTTCAAGTTGGCTAGCATAGTGGGTTGCATCACATCTGAAATCTATGGGCCAAATTGTAGAGACATTTCGCAACGCCAGCAACTCATCTTGAGCTTAAGAAGTCGTGTCAAGGATTGGGTCGAGCAACTCCCAGCTTATCTAAATCCTCATAGTGGTGCGCGGCTTCCGTTACTTCCAACTTATGCACGTCAAGCTAGCGTCCTCAATCTGGCGTATTGGCACGCCATTTTGTCCTTATATCGTTCGTATGTTGTTCTACGCACACCCCTGTCTACACTCGATCCTATCTTTGTGTCTGACGCCCAAAGTCAAGCTTTGGAGGCAGCTCAAAGTATAGCAACTGCTGTGGGACAAATTCATGATTCTGGGCACTATACTTTCGGCTTCTGGTTCACATCCTACATTGCTTTTTCAGCGTCACTGGTCATGATAGTCTCAACCTCGCAAGTCAATCCTAATGAGGTTCGTTACGCTTCACTAGACAGCTCAATCAGGTCTTGCATGATGTTTCTGGAATCCGTGGGACGCATCAATCGCGTTACAGAACTCTACTTCAAGGTTGTGCAAAACATTCGTAACGCGGTCCGTGATAATGCCCCACATGCGCAAAATGCAGTTGCAGATAGTGCGGTTGATTTTGACTGGTCCTGGCTCGATGAGACATTTGCCATGAGCCAAGCTACGGGTGCCAACGCAAGGCAGCATACCATGCAGAACTCCGATAGCGCATTCATGCCAATGCAGTACACTTCGGGCTTCTTCCAGAGCCCCGCTGACATGCTTGAAGCTTACGTGATCTCTACGACGACCTAGCACTTTATGTATCACATTAGTAACAGGCTTGGTGCACAGACGTGTATGATAGTGTACAAATTCATGCAGATAATAATGATTGTGTACATCTATTGAAGATATGTAAGTACTATTGATGACTTGGAGACAAAGCACCCGTCACGAGATAATCCGACCAGTAAGGAAAGACAGCTCTAGTTGAGTCAGTCTTTATGCCTCAATCACTTCTCGCCTCGGGACTTCTTTAAATCAGATATTTATATCGCTTCACACCGTCTTGTCTCTCAAGAGCCTCGCTCTTCTTATTTTCGCGGTGAAGAACAGCTCCGAGAACGCAAGCCAGCACAGCTCCTGCAAGGGCGAAAGCAATAAGGGCAATACCGCCGGAACGATATTTTGGACCAGTCTTGGAAGGGAAGAAATAAGAACCATAAATGTTTGAGCAATTTGCAATCATGTTGACCATAGCCAAAGAGACGGCTCGTTTAGTCTGTGGCCGTGGAATGGTTGCACTGACCCACGATAAGACAACATTGAACGCCGAATATGAGCCAATGACCATGAGAAACATGCCAAAGTATCTAGGCGCGGTCTTGAGCGTTGAAATGACAATGATGTCTCCAATAGCAGCGACCACGAGAGGCCATACAATTAAAATCGTTCGTTTACCAGTCTTTGCAGCGATGAGACTGTTGATAATGGAGGTGAAGAAACCAGCGAAGTAAGGTGGAGCAGTAAGTAAGAGAGTAGTTGTAGTGTCTTTTCCGAGCGTTTTCACAATGGTTGGGAAGAAGAAGCTGTAGGTTTGCGAAGTCAACAGACATAATTGTATGGCGACTAAAAGCCAGACCTTGTAGTCGGTGACCGCCGCGAGAATACCTGCACCGATGGACGACTTTGTGTCTTCTTCACCATTTGCATCGACAGTCATTCTCCAGGCGCAGAAACGACGCTCTTGCTCGGTCAGCCACTTTGTATCAGTGGGAAAGTTTGGAAGTACGAAGAATGCAACGAGACCTAAAGCAACGGTACAAGATCCCTCAATGATGAAGAGCCATCTCCAACCACGAATTCCATGGGCACCTTCCAGGTCTTTGAGTATACCTGCAGCGAGAAGCCCACCGAAAGCATTAGCAAGTGTGTTCCCACTGTACATGATAGCAATTCGAGGCGCCATTTCTCTTCTCGTGTACCAAGCGGACAGGATCAGAAGAGCACCGGAGAAAAACGGAGCTTCAGCGAAACCTAGGAAGAAACGGATCAGAATCAGATCAGTGTAGTTCCTCGCCTTGGCAGTGCAAGCGGAAATGGTGCCCCATATTATCATGACCAAAGGAAGATAGAGATTTGCTCTCACTCGAGTGAGAATTAGATTGGACGGTAGCTGAAAGGAAAGATATCCGACAAACAGAATTGAGATACATGTGTCGAACTGTGTATCAGTAAGTTTAAGATCTTTCTCAAGACCCTTCAGTCGAGCCTGACTGATGTTGCTCCGGTCTAGAATGTTGAAAATGAAAATGAGAATGAGTGTTGGCATTAATACCCAATCGACCTTTCGTACTAGTCTTGAATTGAATTTTCTCTGCTCGTCAAGACTCATGTTCTCGAATCGAGGTTCGTTCCAGACTTGCTCGCCATTTGAGTTAAGGGAAGCCTCCTTCTGTTCTTGGACAGCCATTTCATGATGCTCAAATGCAGAGCCCTGCTTGCTGATATCGTCTACCCGAGTGGTCATGTTCGGTTATTGACTGTCTTATTTGCGACACTGATATGATGCTTATTGGGAAAGAAAGTCTGCCGAGTGATGCTACTGAAGTCCGACAAACAAGCCTGAATATTGCTTGCAATGTCAGCGTGCGGATGGGCAGATTGCGAGGCAGGCTAGAGCCCACATTTGTACCCAAAGACACGAGTCGAAGCGCTGAAATTGTCCCCGCGTTTTGCACTGGTAGCACTTTTCTCCATGGCATAGTACTCCACAAAAGTTAGCCTCAAAACATATATGCCACCGGCAACCAATGGCAACCAATAAAGCCTGACTTTGTCCCACTCGTATAGGTGTTTAGACAAAGGGGGATCGGTTCAAACACGATTATTGGTTGTGCCAGAAAGTCCAACTACCGTAGTGGTGCATTCCCCGCTTCTTAAAAATTGAGCTCCACCAATACCAGCCCCAGCTTCGCGGATCCTTCGGAAATGTGTCCGTTTCTCCGGTAAAGTCTAGGTGGTCGAATCAGCCCTGGAGATGCGAAGCGGAATTTTACTTCCACTTTTCCGTTGCCTGGCCTGCCAGGTGGTGAAGCTTGTACATATCCGTTTCTATTGCTCGTAATCTCGAGCTCTACAGCTGCAAGTCAGGACATAAATCGATCTTCATGAGCGTCCTCCCTCGGACTTCACTCGTGTGCATCCCTCGCACCCAGAATGTCTTCTGGTGCAAGCTTCACTCTGAACGATGGCAAGAGAATTCCAGCTGTAGGACTGGGAACGTGGCAAGCCAAACCGAATGAAGTAAAGATCGCAGTAGAGGTCGCTTTGCGGAGTGGGTACAGACATATCGACTGTGCTGCTATTTATCGAAATGAAACTGAGGTTGGCGAGGGGATCTTAGCTTCCGGCGTCGCTCGCAGCGACATCTTCCTTACGTCAAAGTTGTAAGTCTGCCTGAAACTAGTGAATGTCATCGTGGCCTAACATATTCTACAGATGGAACACGAAACACGACCCGGCACTCGTTGAAGCTGCACTAGACAAAACTCTGAAGGACCTCCAAACGGACTTTCTCGATCTGTATTTGATGCATTGGCCCACGGCTTTTCAGTCTGGGGACAAATGGTTCCCGTTGTCAAGCGATGGAGTGTTTCAGCTCTCTGATGTCAGCTACATCGAGACCTACAAGGCAATGGAGGCACTCTTAAAGACTGGGAAGGTCAGGTCCATTGGTGTTTCCAATTTCAATCTGCGAAAGCTCAAGGACTTGTTAGCTGCAACGACCGTTGTTCCTGCAGTCAATCAAATCGAAGCACACCCATGGCTACAACAGCCTGAGCTCTTCGAATTCTGCAAGTCAAAACAGATACTCATTGAGGCTTATTCTCCACTTGGTAATAACCAGACGGGCGAACCAAGGTGTATTGATGATGAAAGTATCATTTCACTTGCCAAGGAACAGGGTAAGGATGTGGGTCAGCTCCTGGTGTCATGGAGCATACAGCGTGGTGTAGTCTGCCTGCCAAAATCTGTGTCCGAAGACCGAATTAAGTCGAACTTTCAAGACTTTCAGATACCTTCCGAGACGTTTGAGAAATTGAACTCCATGGACAAGCACAAGCGTTTCAATTTCCCAAAAGTTTGGGGCGACAATATATTCGAGGAAACGTCTGATGACGATGTTGTAGGCGTCGCAAATTCAGAGGCAACGAAGGAAAGTAATCTGGCTAAATTTGCTGGAATCTAGGACTTGCGCTTAAAACTTGTCAGACATAGCCATAGTGTATTGTAGCATAATCTTACTGCACCAGGAGGCATACATCTATCAGGGCAACACGTTTTGCAAAAAATTTCAGGCCAACCGTATGCGTTCGTGCTTTGACATTCCTAAATCCTCGAGGCTGATATGCGTACGTATACACTGTCCTAGATTTGACGCCAACGTTAATAGTCATACTGTTTCCTGCGATAGAGAGCACGCGCACAACAACTTCACAGTATCGCGATAGATCGAACGACAGAATTCCACGCCCTGAGCTGCAGAGTTGACATCAATTGCACATGTTCAATTTCAAGGCCTAAAGTTGGTCCTGCAGCTGGACGATGACCATGGCTGTCATGAGGTCTACGGATGCGGGATGCACAATCACTGGACTTGCGTGCCGCCAATAAAGCGAGGACATTTGCTGCGGAACAACTTTTTTCTGACAACTCTTGTCGAGTGCGTGAAAAGCGCACCATATGGTACATATTGTTGAAACGAAGGTCTCTCCTTGGTGAGAGGTCGAATCTTAGTGCACGTGCGCGTCGCGTTGTGCAGTGGCTTTTGGAAGTTTGGGTAGTGTAGTACCAACTGTAAATCTCTTTTATAGATGAAGGAAGCTACTAATAGCTTTGATAGTTGTTATAGAGATTAGGGGATCTATCTTCGTCTATCCCACTGTGTTAAATAGGAGTATCCTGGACCACGTCGTTGTCGATTAGCCGGAGACGTCTCTGATACGCATACATGTGCTCGGCCCGAGATTAAGGTAGGATTAACGCATATAGCCTTAGATGAAGGGTGGCGTCTCCACAACACATATCCATATTTGCATGCCCAAGTGTGCACTACGAGCAGCAGCAGAATCAATCAATACCAACATGTCAGATTGCTCCCCACAAACTTCTCAACTTTTGAGTGCCCAGGTGGTTCTCTTCCCACATTAGACTTGTCCTTTTCCGGTCTGGAGTGCACAATTTCCGTGCTCCCCACAAGGCGGACTCCGGTTACCTACTGCCTCGTAGTTGCTTTTCCGAAGCTCATACATGCTGCTCAGGAAGTGGCTATGTAGACTTCGAGATACCAAAGTGCCCAAAGGATGGGTATCATCAGGTAAATCTTTATCCGGACAGACGTATAGCAGATACCCTTGCTGAGTCTGATCTGCTCGGATTACGATTCCTGCCGGCTAGACGTTTGTCTTGCGACTGGACACTTCAGCAGGCTGTCAAATGGTATAAGTTCTGATCGACCCTTACGTTCATCTACATGAATACCTGAAATCACGTCCCATCCTTGGACAATTCATCGCTCATCCTTTGTCTGCACGAATCGTTAGCGTGAGGCAACAATCGTTCTTTCCGCAGACCCATCAAGCATGGTCGCACCATCACAAAGATCCCCAAGGACCCTCGATGAGCTTCTGCGTCTACGCGCGAGTCAGATACCAGATGCCGGCATAGCAGCCTTTCCAAAGACGTCCGATGTGGAGAGTTACGAGGTCTATACAGTGCGACAACTTGATGAATATACAGAAAGTGCTGCTGCACTATATGCGCAGAAGATTTCCCCGAGAACTCGAGACAGTCCCGAAATGGTCGTTGCATTACTAGGTCCAAGTGATCTGGACTATGTTATCACACAGTTCGCACTGGGTCGACTTGGTTTGACAGTCTTATTCTTGTCAAACAGACTGAGCGCTGATGCAGTTGCTAGTCTCTTAGTGACCACGAAGTGCGTGGCTATTGTGGCAGCCAAGGGTTTCGAGATCCTAGTTTCATCTATACAGGACCTCTGTCCTGGTGTTGTGCCAATCCAGATGGTGGGATACGACGCTTATTCGTCAAGTGAGACAAGACAGAAGTGATCATTCCTTCATATCTGCTGATTCAGAATAGCTTCCGTGAATGATTCAGACTCAAAAGATACAAGACCGGTCTTGAATCAGGACTTCGAAACCACCAAGAGCTGTCACATAATTCACTCGTCCGGCTCAACTGGCTTTCCGAAGCCTATACGCAATATTCACCAAAATTTCCTGCATAATGTGTCGAACAATTTTGATATGGTTGGTTTCATCACTCTACCACTCTTTCATAACCACGGCATCTCATCTTTCTACCGTGCCCTAACTTCTGGAAAAGTCTTGTACTTCTATAATCCTCGTCTTCCACTGAGCGCAACACAACTAGGAACTGCATTCCAGTTTCTCTCATCAAGGTTGGAAATATTCTATGGAGTTCCTTATGCTTTGAAGGTCTTAGCTGACACACCTGGAGGAGTCAACTTGCTATCCAGTTTCAAAATTGTCATGTTTGGTGGGTCTTCATGTCCTGATGATCTCGGTGATCGATTGGTAGGCGGTGGAGTGAACCTCGTGTCTCATTACGGAGCTACCGAGGTGGGACAACTCATGACTTCTTTCAGGCCTAAAGGGGATAATGATTGGAACTACGTACGACCCAGTCCAGAGCTTCTAAGATACTTACAATGGGTACCTCATGGAGACGCTCTCGAGTGCGTCATCAAGGATGGCTGGAAGAGCAAGGTGGTCTCAAATCAACCTGGTGGCAGCTATGCTACCCGCGATCTGTTCGTCCCTCATCCGACAAAATCAGATCGTTTTAAATACCTCGGGCGTTTAGACGACTGGATCGTACTAGTGTGTGGTGAGAAAATCAATCCTGTGCAATTTGAACACACTATCAGGACTGATTGCCACGTTGCAGAAGCTGTTGTATTCGGTGTTGGCCAAGTCTGTGCGGGATTAATCATCGTTCCCACTCGAGATTTCGATACACTCACCGAAAACGAGTACTTGGATCTTGTACAGCCCACTATCACTATTGCCAACGAGAGAGCAGAATACTATGCTCAGATCGACAGGGACCACATTCGAGTACTCAGCTCGGAAGCGATCAGCGACTGCCCTAGGACAGACAAGGGCACTGTCATTCGTGCTGCCTTCTACAAAAAGTACGCCACCTTGATTGAAACAATTTATGAAGATGCAGAACGTAGCGTTGAAGAAGATTTGAAGACACTTGACCGCGAGCAGATCAGAGATTGGTTATTACAATCTCTGAGCGCCGTACTCAAAATCGATTCTGTGACGATGAAGAGCATTACCTCGGATACAGACTTTTTTGCTATTGGTCTAGATTCGTTGTCGGCATACAGATTCTATACACTAATCATTAGAACATTAAATCTCGGCGATAATGCTGCAAAGCTGGCCGCGAACATTTGCTTCGAGTATCCCAGTGCCGATGCCTTGTCACATTACTTGCTCAACTTAAGAGAAGGCCAGACAGAAGACAAGGCTTCAGAACTAGAGGTGATGCAGCAACTGATACAAAGGTACGGATCATTCACCACCATGTCGACGTCGAAGAGCCGTCTACATCGATCTGGCACTTTTAAAAGGGTCCTCCTGACTGGTGTCACCGGATCGCTTGGCGCATACCTGTTGCAAGCTTTACTGGAGCAAGAGAGTATTGAAAAGATCTACTGCTTGAACCGGGCAGGTTCGCATCATCTAGCGGAAACTCGAACATTGGCTTCCATGACTGAGCGAAAGCTCAAGTACGATGCCACAAGAGTTGAATCGTTCATGGCCGATGTCTCGAAAGCCGACTTTGGCCTGGGAGAGGAGATTCTCACGAGCTTGCTAGACTCAGTCGACCTTGTCATACATAATGCTTGGCCGGTCAATTTCAATATGGGTGTCTCATCCTTCGAGAGTCAAATTCATGGGGTGCAAAATCTTTTAAATTTCTGCTCATCCTCCTCTGCACAATTTTACTTCGTCTCATCTGTGTCTGCAGCAATCAGAGCGGGTAGTATGGTACATGAGACGAGTCTAGATGATCTTACCGATGCACAAGAGATGGGATATGCACGTTCGAAATTCGTGGCTGAGGCTTTGTGCCGTAGAGCGAGAGAAGAGGCTCAAATTGACGCTTGTGTTTTTCGTGTGGGACAGATCATTGCGGATACACAACAGGGTCAATGGAATGCTACTGAAGCTATTCCACTTATGATTCGCTCTGCTGTCACTATTGGTGCTCTACCAGGTTTGAACGATACACTTTCTTGGTTACCGACCGATGTAGTCGCAAAGGTGATGGTCGAGCTTTGTCACAATGAAAGGTCATCATCCACTGATGTATACCATGTTGTCAACCCGAAGTCCATTAACTGGAAGGTCGACTTCTTACCAATGCTCCGAAACGCAGGTCTTAACTTCAAAACTGTGACTCAACACGAATGGCTTGAGCTTCTGAGACAAAGCGAGCAAGATCCTCAACTTAATCCTACGATCAAGCTGTTAGACTTTTTTACGAACAAATACGGTGGGCCCGTCGATGCGAGACCCCTGGTTGTCTTTGAGACCGTCAGAACAAAAGAACAAAGTGCAACCCTGAGGGCTGTACACGCGCCCAATCAAGAATTGGTCAATAAGATGGTGCATTTCTGGAGGACCAATTCCTGGCCACCGCCCCGCTAGCTTGCATTCGACTATTCGCCATTGAAGATAGTCTTCTGATGCATTTATAAGAGAGCTACACCACTATAGAGCCAGGGGACAAGTGCTCGACTTCGCATGAGTAAGTAAGTAGCATCCACTGACATCTATCTAGACCGGGACGAGCTACGCCAGAACGGCCAGCCAAGCGTCTGAATCTTTGACCCTTTTAGGGTTGTGTCGTGCAGGTGCGATCTCATTGTATATGTACAGTGCCAGCCGGAAAGTTTGTACCTACCCCACATTTGAGCCCTCGTCGACCTGCACGGATGATTAAATTAACAACTTCTAAGCTCTATAACTATACTAATATGGGTACTAAGAAACATCTAACACCTGCTAAGCGCAACCAGATCATAAGAGCACATAATAACAGAGTTCCAATGAGTGAAATCAGTGTAAATGAAGGTGTCTGTTACTCTACTGTTCAAAACACTATCAAATTGGCCACCATCAGAGGTCCTGCCCAGAAAGATCTACCAAGGTCTGGAAAACCTAGGAAATCTACAATAGCTCAGGATAACAGACTCTATAGATGTCTTAGAAGGAATAACAATCTTTCCTGGAAGGAAGTTGAGCTATTACATTCAAAATCAAGCTAAGAATGAAGGAGATTGATCTAAGCTTCCATCAATATAAAAGATTATGGAAGCCTGAAATCAACAAACAAAACAGACTACAAAGACTGGCACAATGCCAACTATGGGCTACTATGCCTGAAGAGCTCTAGAAGAATGCTCACTAGACTGTTAAATGTGTTGTTGACATTACAAGTGGACAACAATGTTAATGGTACTGGAGACATACTGGAGAACAGGATCTACCTGAGAATACTGCAGTAAGGTCTGAGAACAAGCTGACAGTGAATATATGGGCTTCTATGCAAGCAGATGGAACTATATGTATGCTCTTTCCTGGTAATTACTATGATGAAGGGCAGAACCATATGATAAAAGATGCATATAATAGGATGATGCAAGACATACTGCCTAAGATTCATAAGCCTGGTCAGAGATACATTCAGGACAACTCACCTATACACACAGCACAAGTATGTCAGTCTTAGATGCTTGAGTATAGTGTATGGTGTATGGTGTCTTCAATGGATGGCCAGCCACATCACCAGATTCAAATTGCATTGAACATTTCTGGAATGCACTAAAAAACAAGATGCACAATGATAATCCTGGTATAGAAGACATTACAGGAGCAGTAAAAACAAAAAAAAAAACGGCTGAGAAAGGCACTAGAGCAGGCAGTTATTGCTTTACAAAATGATTCAACTTGGGATTTACCTATGAGACTAGTAGAGTCTTTTCCAAGAAGAATACAGGCTTGTATACTGGTGGAGGGCAGGATGACAAGATACTAGTGAATAGAGTGAACCTACAGCTACATATACCATAGCTACATGGTCAATTAGAGCTATACAACAAATATGTGATCATCATTATGCACTTGGACAAAACCATTGTCAACCGGGTAAGTGTAGAGTAGGTACAAACTTTCCGGCTAGTACTGTATATATAGCTGAGTTCTCTCACATTAGTACAAGCTACAAGGTTTTTCCATGTTCTGAGGCTCCTACAAAAGATGAGCTCAAGACAGCCTGTTCTAAGCATTTTAATCTAAGCTGCCCTTGCTCAATTCACTTGTTGCTTTATGCAAATCTAATACTGTAAGAGTGTTCTTTGACCACTTTAGAATACATACACAGAGTTTCAGCTTAGTATCTAATTTACAGTAATTCAATATTGTATTGTAAGATTACAGCATGAACTTTTAGAGTAGAAAGTTTGCATCTTTCTTGAAGCTTCAAAATTAATGTTCTAGATCAAAACTTTGTTAGACAATGTTATCTCAGTTTTTTAATGTCATGCTTAATTTGTAGCATCACAGCATAGAAGTAGGTTAGATCTACTGTATAGTGTTTCTAATGACATATTGCTATAGTCAAAGCTTACTTTTGACATGCAAATTTGGTGTCTTTTATTTCAAAGGGTATTTTGACACAAGCTACACTTTTCTGTGCTATCTAAGACTTCTTGTATAGTCTGTTTTGTTAATTTAGAACATTCTTACCAAATTCAGGTTTTTTAGAGTCAGAGATGTTTGTACATGAGCTAGACAATGGGTTAGTACAGTAGTGGATCAGCAAAGTGCAATGCTCTAATCACATGTGGTTGTCATCACAAACTTTGAAGTGCTATACAATTGTCAAAATAGATACTATCACATTGTAATTTATTGTGAGTATAGTAATACTTCTCAGCAGTTTGTACATAAATAATGGAATCTATCAGCCATGATTTAAGTCCGTTCTATCTCAATCTATCTATACTACAACATTTATGCCTTCTCAATATTCTCACTTAAGTCCTGCCCAGAAGGACTGCATTGATCTACTTAACAAATCAGGGTTTTCACAGAGTTACATTACTTCTAAGCTATACAAAAATTGCTCTACCATTTCTAGATATCTCAAGAAGCAAGCACAGCATGGTCTCAAACATTGTTCATCCTCAACTATCTCAGAGCAATTTCAAAGCGCAATAGAAGACTCATTTCTGGTTAGATCTCTCTCAAATTTGCAATCAATGTCGAACAGGTCTATTGCTACTACTCTGCAAATTTCCAAACAAAAATTAGAAAAGCCCTTCTTGCAAGAGAACTTGAAAAAATATGTGGCGCCTGTCAGACCTTATCTCAGCCACCAACACATGGAGAATCAATTCAATTGGGCTCTACAACATCTACACTGGTCTGTAGAAGACTGGAAACGTGTCATATGGTCAGATGAGTCTTCTATCAGTCTAGGAAAAATCAAGGGACAAAAATTTGTGCTTAGGAGTCCTGGTTCAAGGTAAGTTTTTAATAAATCTACTTCTAGCCTTCAAAAACCATAAAAAAAGCGTCATGGTATCGGGCTGCTTCTATGGAGAGACTCTAGGAACACTTCACTACCCACTGATGGCTCTATCAACTCTTAAACATACACAAAGCTCCTGGAAAATTT
>RHGK01000031.1:0-192066 GCA_005281515.1 Taphrina wiesneri
CCTAACCCTAACCCTAACCCTAACCCTAACCCTGAAACTCCCAGAATTATCCGACGATAGGACTACGTGCGGGCAGTCTTTGACATGGGAATTCGACGGCCATCACAAATTAATCCATATAAAATGCTGCAGAAAGCTTGAGATATCACGTAGGATCAAGTAAAGCCACTCAATAATTCAATTCACGCAAATGCTACAATTCGTGTTTTTTTCTTGCCACTGCTGTTTTCATGATTCGTGCCAAATGTACAGTTTACATCTTGTAAGATTGGTACTGCGCTAAATTTCGCAAGAAGCTAAGTGAGCAGCGACTACACGGGATGTAGTGGGCAGGACTTGGCATTGAACGATGAATGAATCGACTGCAGTGGGCCTATCTACACATTCGAAAATTGCGATAGAAAGACACGCAGGTTACTTCGGACGTGAATCATCCACATAAAGAAGAACGCTTGATATGAACCGATATTATGTCTATTTAGGGTCAATTCAGAGTCCGACAAAGATCCAGAACTTTCTGGCCGATCATTCATTTGTTGACAAAGGACTCATGGCCAGGTGTCAGTAGCGATCGGTGGGTCCTCGTCAAGTTTGCATCGGCGACCTCCCGGAGGCGGACATCTTCCTGTAATAGCATGGGCAGGTAGTTTGACACAATTTTCGCTCATCCATCCACCTCTCGGATCACCGTGTCCTGGCTGCACTGCATCGATGGTTATTCCCGGATGTTTGCCTAGCACGGTGACCTTGACAGTAGCGGTAACAAAGAAGTGGTATGTACACATGTAGCCGTTCATGTAACGACAATCGGTGCGAGACATTGCAGCACTACTGGTAATAGGATGGCCATATCCACCACCAATTGTAATTTCTCCAAATTTTCCAACACTACTTTTGAGAGGCTGCCAATACACATGGTGTCCGTCAAACATGATCTTTAAGAAGAACACACCATAAATTTCCTGTGGTACAAGGGAACAATCGCCTTGAAACAAAACAAGACCCTTTTGTGAAAGAAAAATGGGTTTCTTGATAGCACTGACGTTCAGTGTCGCAATGCTGACCTCTGGATTGTTTTGATTACTGAAGCCGAGTTCCTGCTCAGCAGGGTCGGTTCTTCTGCCATTCTGTGTCTTGGCAAGTTCTTCGAGCTCTGCAATGGAGTAATCCCGACCAATTTCGAGAGCAACATATTCGTGTGTTGTCGGAAGAGCAGCAGTATATGCCAGAAGATGCGCGGTGAGCAACGTCAACATCGGTGTCAACTTCATATTGAGTGCCAGCTGACTCTTGGTGAGTAGAAAGTCGGACCATTGCCATAATCTTATAAGCAGTCGCAAAGTAATAGAATAAGTGACCCACATGTGTCCACTACTCTAGTCAAGTAAAATGGCCGAAAGTGATCTGCACCAGTCTTTCTGAGGTGAGACACTACAGCTCACCAAAAGGGCAAATTTCAAGTTCGTTGAGGACTTTGGCTGTCGCGTCGCCCTTCAACATGCGTTACCATAAAACGGATTGCAGATGCCAAGCGCGCTCCGATACTTTGCGGGTTGTCGATGCATGACTTCATCACAAACAGTCGCGATTGTTTCACGAATAGTAGTTTTTCATTGGTTCTCAAGCCTCCTTCTGCAATTCAGTCTTTCAAGCAATCGATCAACAGGTTGCGTCAACAAATTGCGGATGGCGAAGCAGACGCACAACGGGAATGTATATGACCACTCTGAACGTACTCAGAATCCTCCCGTGTGGTAAACATTATCAATGCTCTCATAGAGATTGATGTTTTGTCAATCACGAGTGTTTATGTGTCGGATAACTCACACTAATGTAAAAGCATCGTATATGACCATATTGCCGTTCCGGCCAGACTACAAAATCAGTTGCTGATATATTCCACAGGTAGGGCATCATACCATGGCGAAAGATACGATTTTATTGATCCAGCTATACCTCTCGTCTCCACACTCGAATTTGAGACTTAGGCGCATAGAGTACTGGTCAGCAGTGATACTCTCATCATCTCCCAACTTGTCGAGAACATCTTTCGGCCCTTTTCGCACGCCTGTCGTTTGCAAGTATATGACGGCCCCGTCATCGGTCTCAAGATTATACCTAGTGTCGAGATATGCCGTCGAGTCGGCATCGATGACTTCCCAATCACCTCCACCGGGCAAGATGCGACCTTGCAATTTAGGGCCCTTGAACCGACCACCCTTGAAAATGACAGTCGCTCGTTTGCCATGCGGTCCCTGTCCGATCTATGCCGTCAGTCAATCTCACGAAGGCTTGAATTTCGGATGCGCGTACCATGTGGAACTCCTCCATGTCGCATTCCAAGTGGAGCAGGAACTCAAACTTTGGCTCCGGCAGCTTGAAATCGGGCTTTATCCAAGTGATGCTCATCCTGATCTTTCACTGTGTTCAACGACGTTCTGACTACTGTATGCCAAGCAAAATGGACTTGAAATCAACGTTTAGCTTGTGTCTACGCTTGGTACGTCATTATGAAGTGAGCGGCATTTCGTTGATCCAAAAACGGAATTCATCCGGAATTGTTTTGTGATGCACGTGCATACAAGTAAATCCAATGTTACAACGTTGACGTCCATCTCCGGGCTTGTTGGGCCATGTTTGGTGACTCCATAATAGCGGTATTTCGCAAAGTCGGTGTGAGAACAAATGTGTGCGAGCGAATACACGGTACTACGCATCATGGAAATCGAGATGCTCAAATGAATGAGCACGAAATTTAGATCAAAGACAAAAGGGTGCCCACACGCCGGATCGAACGGCGGACTTCCTCATGCCTGATGGAACATCTACGAGTGAGGCGGTCTACCACTGAACTATATGGGCACATCATAAGTGACTGGTCAGATTTGGTAGATCATACACCAATCAATTTTCAATGGTTTCTAAATAGTCAAGTTCCAGCATCAACCTTTATTCCGAATCAGCACCAGGTTTGACTGCCGAATGAACATTGTTTAGCACATCTGCAGCAAGCATGGATTGGCCGTTCAAGCGCGGCTTTCCTGGGAGATCACAAACATCGAGCTGAGGTCGCTTGCCTCAGCACTTTGCTTGACAGCTTGATATCCTTTGTCCTTGCAACAATCACACGAGTATGATGACCGTGGGAACATTCGAACAACGTTTCATTAATTAGCATACAGTTTCTATGAAATCTATGAAACAGAGTGTCGTGAGTGTCATTATTGTAGCGTCAATAGTGTGATCTACAAAGGCATCAACCATTATCATCATGGCGTCAGTCATGGCGGAAGTTTCGTGTAGCCTGGCAGTCTGAAAAGTGCTTGTAGTCTTGAGTCATCACCATGTCTATCCACGACGCATCTATGCTTGAACTCCTGCTGTGTCGGTCGTCATCAGAATCATCAGGAGGCGAAGATGCAGTAGACATCCGCTGAAGTGCGTCCAAGGCTGATTGTCGATGGAATCTGCGCCGTTGGCTGATCGACCGGTACTGTCTCACAGCTTCCATGTGGGCATCGGACTCTGCCCCTTTGTCGTCGTCGCTTGATCGGTTGAATGAGCCCGGTGCGGTCTTAGAGGTCCCTTGGGAGCTTGACAACCTTCTACTGTCACCAGGACTAGACTGGCGGGGAGTGTGTCTAGGCTCGCTCAAGGAATTGCCGGCCCATTCTTCGCCTGTCGAGATCGGTGAGGTCGAATCGGGAGAAGACGGCGAAAGTCCAAGAATTAGCCCGCGCCTCCTCGACTTTACAGGAAGCGGAGGTAGTTCATAAGGGACAGTAGTTCTTGTCTTTGTCGATATGGTCAATCTCTGAGTTGCCATGAGCGGCTCGCGCGCGAACTATGGACACTTCAGGATCCGTCTTGTATGCGTATAGTCGCCGCGGTATGGGCGTGAATCTTACGCGGCTTGCGGGTGCGGAAACTCTCAATCTAATATATCAAAGTGGGAGGCTGTGGAGTAGCGAGGAAGCCGAAGTGATGGACCAAAAACGTTTGGCGTGCGCATTTGTGGTGGAGCCACTCAAATCGAAATGCACTGCAAGAAGATCTTTCTCGAGAGATGCAGATTGGTTGGTCGGCCTTTGTCTTACGGTGGCATCTGCTTCAGAGCTCCAAGCGGTGAAGTCGCAGCGATTGTCAGTACCTAGTGTTTCCACAACTGCCGAAGGACGTCTTGTGTTCAAGCAGAGGCCATGATGGCCACTTGAAATGTGCGATCCTGAGGGAAATGTTCTACAATTGCATATTCGGTGCTTATTGAGTGCATGTTCATGGACCCATTCATTGCGTCAGAGCACTCCTTGAGGACCTCCGATCGCGACAATCAAAGTATGGAGAGCACGTGTGCATGTGCCATGTCAAGTCTCGTGCAAGTGCAGTGAGACTACTGGTTGTCAATGAGACCGTAACAATCGGGCCTCGATATTGGGTTGTGGGATGACGTAGTGGAAAATCCACATCTTGGCTTCTAACTTTCTTTTGCTTAGCACAAACAGTATTTCGAAAAGTGATGCCTTCTCCGGACGACCGTTGACCCCGTAGTGCGTGGCTGCATTGGTTGCATATGCTTGAGTAGGTGGCTTTTTTGGGAATTCAGTTCAGTTCTTGATGATAAGTGCTGCAGTGACTCGCATGTTTGCACCTGAAGTTTACCAGCGTCAATGGCATTCCAGTGTTGTGGCTCACATTAGTGGGATCGACAGAGAAGCTTGGCAAACATGGATCTGATGAGATTCGCATCCAGAATTTGCATGAGATCACTGGCAGTAGCGGTGTTGTATTAAACATGCCTTCGAGATCTCATGATCAGCACAGATCTTCGAGCAGTATCCTCACAGATCTGACAAGTGGCGCTATGTCCAACCCTCAAAGTTTCGATTTGTCTCTTGTCATTGTTCTGTGGTGATGTGTGACCGGCTGGGTACAGGAGATACATCTGCCACTAGCAGAGCCTGAATTGGTATTCTGCCTGTCGTCGCGTCTTTGTAGCAAGGAGCCGCGATTGAGATGCTACTAATGATTGTCGATGCTACTGAGGAGACGACCGTCCCATCGGTCACATGTTCCACAGACTCGCGACCTTCACTGCTCTCTTGATGTGTGCGAAGCATGTCTCTCAATTCGCTCAGGTGAAGGCTGCCTGCCGACGCAAATCTGGACAATTTCAACGGTTCTGAAACTGATCTCTTACTGGATTGCCGAGATCGTCTTTGAGAATTGACTGGTGACTTCCTACTGCGAACTTCATCAGAAACAATGCCTGGTACAAGATGCCGAAGCTCGACGGCAGGCAGATGTCGGGACTCGATTAATGTACTCGGGCCTTCCGCAGCTTGAGTTTTCGAAGAGATTCTGGGTGACACTCGTCTGGTTCTAAAAGGGCTGTCATCCGAAGCTTGGTTGTGCAATACCGATGGCTGATCTGCTCGCAAGTCTCCTGCAGGGCCTGGTCTGTGGCGATTCAGATAGTCCAAGACGATATCTCGATCGTACCGACAATGCATGGATGCGGGGGGAACATCGCTGAAACACCTTCGCTGTCGAAGTCTTGCAGGCTCTTCGAGACTGCTTGTATATTTGTTCACAATCGAGTTTTGATAGTTGTCTCGAAAAGGGTCGGTATAAATTGGTCGTCTTGAATGACTTCTTGGACTGGCTTGGTGTCATCAGTAAGAGCCTCATTGATCAGAAGTGGTATCCTCACGATGATTGAAGGGACAGTCATATGTGGCTGGAATGTCATCTACCCTGTACTTCTGTAGCATGAGATCTTTGCAGCGCCTTGAATTATTGACGAGACGTTCCCGTCGATATTCTCGATCTTCGTTCTCGATCTTCTGGGAAAGCTTTGATATTGAGAGGGCTCTTTGTTGCTCTGACTCTTCCTTCAGATGGCAACATTCCGACGGACCTCGATCTGGCTTGTATGTTGTGTGACTTGCAGCAATTTCTTCGTCTTCACATCGTGGACACAATCCTGCTCGACCACGATGCAAGGCATAGAACACTATTGCCACAGCGACGAAAAGCCCCAGAGTCGTCGTTATCAAGACTGCTGCTATCACGGTATTCTGTGCTGACGGTGGACTCAGAACGTCAGAGGAAGTGGAAGACGCTGTCGCGGAGACAGCTGGTTGGATACTAGAGGCCATGGTCGATCGAGATTGCTCCCGTCTTATAGCTCGATAGACCACGACACGACGATGATAGTGATGAGTATAGAACCTCCCCTGAGTTGCCCTTCAACTTGTGGTTCCAATCTATTGTCCACCAAGTGGGAAATTGAGAATAGATAGTCGATAATCTCCTTTGGCGGAAGGCTTTCGATGATTATACTACTGATACAATTGAGAAATCAATGATACAGGGGATATGGCGAGTGGCGGAGGAAGAGTAAGCAAGATGAATCGTCCTCCAGAAGTGCTTGAGAGTGTCGCTCCAGGAGAGGTGATCAGTGCTCTTGATCAGAACCATAAATTCAGACTGAACACGCAGTTTTCTTACACAAATAACTATTATGGTCTATCACAAGTATAATTATCGCCATCGCTTCTATAAAACGTCCTTATGTACGACCTGTCATTACCAAGCATCAGTATCCCAGTCCTCTCCTCCTCGTCCCTCTTCCTCATTATCCTCCTTCTTCGAGACAACAGCAGTCTGCGGTTTTGTTGATGATGATGTCGTCTTGACCACCTTCGAAGTGCTCTTGGCCAATGGTTTCGCCAGTGTCCGCGATTTAGGCTCTACTTTGGGTGCACTTTGCACGTCATTCCAGTCTTCGGCTCCCCAAGCGTCTTCTCCGTTTCCAAAGTCTTCGGCAACCTCTTGTGCATATATGGATGACAAATCGACCTTGTTTGGTTTTGCTGACAATTTCAGTCCACTACCCTTGCTAGTGACAGACGGACGGATTGCTCCTGTCTGCTTGGCTGAATCTATGGTCGGCGTTGAGGTCGGTTTGACTCCAGTAGGAGTGACAACTCGAGTCACTGGTAGGCTCGCAGTCCCACCGGCTGTTGCTAGCGTGGGTACATTGGAAGACGAGTCGATATTGCGAGACAAGGTAGAGACCGCCCATCCTGCCCATACCCCAGCAGTCTCGATTGCTCCCGTGGCAGAGGGTTCATTGCCGTTCGTCGTTGTTCCTGCATATGACAACGAGGAGTTAGTAGTCTCTGGCATCGTACTGGTCAGCTTCTCTAACCTGGTCAAGAGTGTGTCTAGCGTCTTTCTTGCCTGTTCGCGCACGGAACGCTCTGGATCAATTAGAAGAGGGACAATTCCTGGCATAATGCGTGTGGCTAGATCGTCTTTTTCGTAAACATCAGAGGTCGCATTGAGTGCTTGTAACGACGCCATGCGTGCGTGCATGAAGGGATCCTTCAAACTTCGCGAGAAAGCTGCGGTGAGCACTTTTCTCTTGCTGTTTGCGCCTAGATGTGGTGCAATCTTCCCTAAGCAGATCGTGGTGTTTGTTCGTATACCAGGCTGTTGATCATTTGCAGTCTTCGCGAGATATTTGAGCAGATCGCCATTGATGTTGCGGTCTGTGAGATGTGGTGTCAATATCATGATTTGTCGGATAGCTGTCTCTCTCATTATTGGAGCTGCATCAGAGAAGCTTGTGCCCAATTGAGGGAACAGTTTGTCGTTGATTTGCTTGGGTGTCAGGTAGTCAATGTAGTCTTTCAGATTCTCCAACAGAACCAAATGCACTGCGCGGTCTCTTGAACTCCAAACACGAAGTAACATAGGTGCGACCAGGATTTCGACGTCCGATGGCGACAGGTCCTTAGTCAGCGTGAGAATGGCATTCAATGCCGTACCTCCACCACCTCCAAACTCGAAAGATTTGACCAACTCTGGCAAGACTCTGTTCTTCGAAAAGCCTATGGGTAGTGCTGCTATTGTCTTTTTGTTTTGCTCCAGGAACAATTCAACCTCTGCTTTTGGTCTTAGTGATAGTGAAGGAATGCTCTCTGATATCTCGATCAGATCAGTTCGGAAAAAGCCTCCAGGTCGTCTGCCAAAGTCCACAAAGTTGGATACTGGTAAGCGTGATTGAGCAGATGGCGACAACAGACGTCTGTACTGTGCAAACATGTTGTTTGGTATTTTCCCCTGGCTTGAAAGACTGGACGGGCTCGAGAATGGTCCATTGAAGCAGTTCCATACAAGACATGCGAATTGCCAGCTGTCGAGTGAAGTCAAGCTGATATTGCGAAGCTCTGTGAGTCCTTTATTCTGCAGCTCGGTAGGCGTGATTGAATACACGTCTGGCACAATCGACCCATATCGGAGAATGAATGGATCTTCATCCTTCATACACGTCAAAGCCTCGAACCCAGCGAGTTTCCATTCCCCAGCCTCATTGACAAACACCGAAGATGGTCGCAGATTACCGTGCAGACTTGTCGTTTCAGTGTTGAGGAAGGCGACTATCGATGCAATATGGTAGAGTCCCCAACAAATGACTCCAGGGTCTACAGATTTGGCCAGCGTATGCGCTAATGGTGAGACTCGTTCTGTCGCTATGTAAATGTAGCTATCAGTCTCGAGAGAGTCCAGGAATTTGACCACTTGTGGCAATTTGAGACTCCGCAACTTTGAGACATAGTTTTTTGCAAGAGGTAAAAGTGTCGGAGCTTTCGATGTCTCGAACGTAAAGACGGAGCACGGAGCACCTGTCTCGCGTACTACAGCATTATGCAATGAGAATATGCAATTGGGAGGGAGATCAATCTTGTCCTGTATCGTGTATCCAGGAAATCCTCCTGACGAGCTCAAAACAGATTTCAGGAAGTTCATGCCGCTTGTTCACCACTACGGATACAATTCGAAATACATGATGACTGTTGTGTTCAAGAAAACAACATGACAATATTAGTGTTGTTGAAAGTCAGAGTGATCAGATGGAAAGTGGAGACAAGGGAGTGATTTCCTGAAGCAGTAATGTTCTGATCAGTGATCGTTTCTACGTACAAAATGCTTCTGAATGCTAACTCGAGTCCCGAGGCGACGTATATACTACATAGCTGTAGCCTTGAACAGTAGCCTCAGCTTCTTGTCTGTTGGTGCCATGGAAAATCCCGTGGTGTCCTCGGACATGTCCATTGCATCTCGATTCGGCTGACCGGTCAAGCTTATCGAGAAGCGAGAGACGACCTCCGCAACAATCAACTTCATTTCCAGCAGTGCAAGTGCTTTGCCAATGCAAGCACGACTTCCACTAGAGAAGGCCCACATATGATCATGCATGTTTCTAGAAGCATCGAGCCAACGTTCAGGCTCATATGTCTCCGGATCAGGGAAGATGTCAGGATTCCGATGCATCGAATAGCATTGCACACCCACACGCGTGCCTCGCGGAATATGTCGACCATGTATTTCGAGAGACACCGTCAAGACACGAGGCAAGGTCATAGGAATAGCAGCAAAGAGCCGTAAAGCTTCTGTGATGACTCCATCCAGGTATGTGCACGCTTCCAATTCTTGTATAGCAAAGTGCTCCTTATCGTCTCGGCCAAGTCGACTCAACTCGGTATTCAAGCGCAGGTAGATGTCCGGCCTCGAAGCAAGTGTGTAGAAGAGATATGTGAGTACAGTCGTTGTGGTGTCTGAGCCCGCTATGACGTTATCTCGTGTTTCAGAGAGCATGTGTGCTTCTGTGCAGCCTCGATCCAGAAGTTTCTCTGCCAGAGATGGTGGATCATTGATTGAACTGCGAGTCAACTTTGCCAAAAGTCTTTCACACGTCTCGATTATAAACCCATCGATATCGTCTGTGTCTTTTGCAGCATAAGAGGTAGCACTCCTGAATTTATGTGCTACCGAAAATGTTGCACTCGTGAGTGCTGCAATGACATGATGGCCTGCCTTTCTGAAGTAACGTCTCCAATTACGCGAAGTAGAACTACTTGAAGCAATTCGAGACCTATTGACTTCATTGTTCACCAAGGGTCCAGCACAGTATCTGCGACCATAAACCACCGAAGAGATGACGTCGAGCGTAAAGTAGCTCAAGGTAGTATATAGCTCGACACTTTGAGAGTCGTCCAACAGAGCACAGAATTGAGAGACTCTCTCCTGCAACATAGATAATGTAGGACCGGCTAGAACTGAGGATCGAGCATAGTGGTTTGCTATTCCTCTCTTCTTCTCGGCATGGTTCGCGTCGTCAATGGTCGAAAACATATTCTCGTGCCCATCTTTAGCGAACTCTGCATAATACGGCTCCTTGACAACGGAGCTTCGTACACCGTAAATCTTCTTTACTGCTTCAACACTGTTGTAATGTACTTCGGAATTGCTCAGGCGGACAATTGGACCATAACGAGCATGTAATTCATGAATCCAGCGAGTTCTATCATACTTGTACTCATGCCATAGCAGAGACCAGTCAGAGATCAGTGTATACCACGGACCAGGCACGTTCCTCAACAGCCACGACCTATAGAGAGACTTGCATATGGTTTGCGCTATGATCAGGAAAAGACAAAGATGTAACGAATTCGTGACGAGCTGAGACGCCATCATGTCTGCACACCACAAGCATATTTCAGAGAGGTAAGCTTTGAACCATTTAGTCACGACATGTCAAAGCAGACATTGACTTTGACCTTGTTGTCATACACAGAAAGTGGGACAGATAAGATAAGGACATGCATCCATTCATTCATTCGCGTTCTTACCAATGCGGAGAAATGTGCCGAACATCAACAGATCCTTCTTCTTGGGAATCTAGTTGATGTCATAGTACAACGCTCAGTTATCATTGTGATCTTGCTTGACCAACATTGTCACAGGCTCAACCAGAAGCAGAAAACACAAATTTTTGGCTGGTCTTTCCACAAAGTCGCTCTTGTTGGGCGAATGCCACAATTCAGAAGGAAGGAAGAAGAAAGTCATATGCAGTTTCAACGTATTTTCATAAAACGATATTCGTAGTGTTCTGTAGCCGATGACAATGATTATGTATTTCGTGGCTCAAGTGTCGAGCGATGCGTCAATTTGGAACTTATGAGATGACGTCTCGTCGGCTACACAGGTCAGCATTGTGTTCTTGTGTCCCGAATTGTTTGCAAGCACTTACTGTCCAAAGGCAGTCAAGACAAGACCAAGTCCGACAGTCTGGATCAGTCCAGTGACGGCCTTGATGGCAGTGTACTCGACAGGTCGTCGCTCAGCAAACATTGAGCTGACGATTCCTGGCACTGAGGTGGCACCAAAGACGATGAGTCCGAGGTAGGCAGTTCCCTTGTACGAGACAGTTCCGGTCAACTGCAGCAGAGCTGAGAGACAGTAGGTCTGGAAACCAGATGAGACGAGGGAAGCAGAGTAGATCGAGACGGCTGATTGAGCCTCCTTGGTCTTCCAGAACTCAGAGTTCTTGTCCTAGGCTGTGTCAGTCGATGTACTGGGACATTTCTGCTTGAGAACTGTTCTTGCAATTCTGTTGATCTTTCGCGTACATAGCGCAACGATAAAGAGCAATGCTAGAACAGTCCAAACAAACAATGGTTCTTCGAGAAACTTACAGCGTTCATGACCTTCTCCCATGTCTGTCCAAAGAGTGGTCCGTAGACGAGGGCAGAGGTGACGTGTTCAAAGACAGTTCCGAGAGCGAGGGCAGCCGGCCTGATTGAAGGGAAGTACGAGATTGGGATTGATGCGTTTGGAGAAGTCATTGAACCACCGGTGAAGTTTGCGCTAACCATATCTGATGCTTTATCTAATTAGATTTGATGCTCTTACAGGAAATAGACAAAAGGTCTCTTTGTTAGACGAGGGAGAGAAGCAGGGGAGGATACTGGGAGGGAGAGGGAAGGGTGAGGAAGGGAGCGAGAGTGAGAGAGTGAGAGAGAGAGAGAGAGAGAGCGAAGAGGAAGAGACGAGTCAGTGACGGAGGAATTTGGGGTCTCGGTGGCAGTGGCAGCGGAGGAGGAGGAGGAGTTCAGTGGGAGGAGTTGGTATCTTGGTTGGCTCCACAGTGATAATGTCATACATGCATCGACACTCGTCATTCTTATCCTCTTCGATTGTTGTTTTATGAGTCTACAGTAGTATTGTCTTTTTCAATGCATATGATTCTCTTGCAGACAGGCTGTGGCCTGTAGATGACCGTGAGTGACTGACACAGCACTGTCGACATGGATATGGGGACGACTAATGGCAGATTGTGATTGGCTGCGCCTGACTATGGAATGCGGCTGGTGTCATGTGACGTCAGAGTCCATCAGCCCCGAGCTGGAGTCTGAGGCTGGGGCTGGAAGCTGGGAGTCACGGTCTCTCGTGTCTCTTTCAGTGTTTCTTTGGAAGCCTTCCGTTGATGCACTGAGATCTAGATCCATCTGTATCACTGTGCCTTCTTGTATAATGATTCATGGTCATAAAAAGTCTCATCTCATGAATAGATGATGATGATCATGATGATGTGTGAGTCATGCTTCAGCAACATTTACAACATCTGGATCTAGATCTAGGTACAGACCAATGTAGTGAATGCACTTTTGGGTGGATCTCTAATCCTTACTGTGACAGCTGCCAGTATCAGGTCTGAATCCAATAGAAAGCTTAAGCTGCCTACTGGATTACAATTCATGGATATGCAGCATAAACAATCACAGCATAAACAATCACAGACAGTCTGTATTGAATAATAGTTGATGATTTGGCTCACGATAGTACAGATAAAGGCGTGTTTAAACATCCTCATAAGATTCGTTGCACTCTGCTGGGACGGGCACAGGGTGTAGTGCGCGACAGGCCCGGATCATATCTGAACTGATCGAAACCCTGTCTGGCACTCTGAAATCTGCCTTCGTGCCCAACATTGCTGGACGGTTGACGCCTAGTCATGCTTGAAGTTCTTGACGAGATATCATCAGGCCTCATTACACCCAGAGGTGCAGTTGTGTTGGGAGTAGCAAAGCTCGGGAGAAACCTGGAATAATTACCTGGAAGGATTCGATTCGGGGGTTGGAAGTAAGAGCTTGTGGTCGGCCTTTGTGGCAGAGTCAACAAGGGTCGCCCCTGACGGCTATTTTGTGAGGGTGGTGCTAGCGCCAATGAGCTTCTGCTTGCATTGTTCTTGTTCAGCACCGAACGAGACTGTGACCACCGCTGATGCCTCGATCCAGGAAGCCTCTGATCTTGGATCTGGTTATTCAAAGTACTTGGCCTCGCATGATCATTCACTTTCTCTCGCGCAGTAAGCGAGGATTTTAGTGGAGAACGATTGGCACCGGCATGAAGAAAACTTGTTGGTAACGGCTGTTTGAACTGGGTCACAACGGACGAAGGTTGTCGAAGTGCACCACTATGAGCACTTTGCGCAGTGCTTGCTCGTAAGGGAATTTGGTTCGCCGGTCGTGGCTGGTAGATCTGTAACGATCCGGTCGCGGTAGACCGCATACTAATTCCAGAATCATTCGAGTGACAATGAGCCGGGCTGTGAGACCGTTGAGGATCTGGTCGTTCAGACTCAAGCGCCATGAGTCGTCGTTGGAGGTGAGCAGCCTTGTGTATGAGTGCTTCGTGTTCTTCTTGCAGCGCTTGAGCCGCAAGAATAGTATTCTCTGTTTCTCGTCGAGCCTGGTGTTCTGTCGTGAGAGTTTTCTGCAAGTGGTTGAGGAGTAAGTTCTTTTGACTCAATTGAAATGCAGCTGATGCGACTAAATTATGAGACAATTCTTCAAGATCTTGAAAATAGTGCTTCATAGATTGCGGACACTAGCAAAACGGTCAGTTGAATCTATCTAGTGAAGGTGTGGACAAATACAAACATCCTTAGTCCGCACATGGATGCGTGTCATTGAGCCACATAATGGACAGGTGTTTGATGTGACCTGCGAAGCGCAACTCTGACAAACGATGTGTCCGCAGTCGGTGAGATACAGTTCGGATTTGTGCCCATCACCATCGAAGCACTTGTTGCAAAAGTGCTCCGTAGCATGATCCATTAAGCTTTAGCTGGACAGAGTATCTTGAAGTCTATCGCTATACATCGCAATATGTAGATGCTGACAAGCATGTGTCTCTTCAGCAGTGAGACCTTGTTCTGAGGAGTACTACTGGTCAGTGAACTGGCAGCATTGAGTGCCTCGGCACACTCTAGAGCGAGTCGATGATCACTGATCGGTCGAGTGAATGATCAACTCTTCTGCAGCTAGAACGATTGTGTACTGGAAAGATAAAATACCTTTGATAGAAGTCTTTAGACTTGGATGCATGCGAGATTAGAGCTTAGATTTGTTTGTGATGCCAATTACACCTCGCAATTCAGCCTTGGTAAGTTCTTTTATGCCCATGCTTCCCATCGTCACCTCAAGGTCTGCTTTGAGGCTCTTGAAGACGTTCTCTACACCTCGCTGGCCATCACAAGCAAGTCCGTAAATGTATGGTCTACCTAGCAGGATTGCATTCGCACCAAGAGCCATCGCTTTCAACACATCGCTACCCGTCCTAATGCCAGAGTCAAACAAGATAGTCAACTCAGAGCTTGAAACAGTCGGATCGGCGCAAATATTCGCAAGGGCATCGAGGCTGGCTACGGCTCCAGATACTTGCCTTCCTCCATGATTCGACACGATGATCCCGTCCATGCCGTGCTTGATGGCCAGTTTCGCGTCCTCGACTGACTGGATGCCTTTAAGCAAGATAGGACCGTGTGTCCAGTTCTCCTTGATCAGAGCCAGTTGCTCCCATGACATGTACGTGGAGCTGTTCATCTCCGCCAACCATGCCTGACTCTTTTTGATTGTCCTTGCATAATACAGCAATTTCAGGGCCTGTAGCGGATTGGTCATTTTTGACAACAAGTTGGTCACATCCCCGAGACCAGTGGCAGGACGATTTGCAAAGATCTGTTCGAAAGCTGGATCAGAAAATCCTATTTGCGTTCCTTCACCAAACAGAAACGGTAGATAAGATTCGTCCAGGTCACGACTTCGCCAGCCCAAGGTAAAAGTGTCTAATGTGACAACTAGCGTCGTGTATCCTGCCTTTTTGGCACGTTTGAGAAGTGATACCGTGATCGCATCTGTACGGGGCCAATATAGCTGATACCATCGCTCCCCGTTGCCGTTTGCCTCTGCAGCCTGTTCTATAGTTCGAGTCGCCGCTGTGGAGAGAATCATAGGCACGTTCTGTGCATCGCAGGCTTTTGCCGTGGCGATCTCACCATTCCCGTGAGCGATACCTTGTACTCCAATCGGAGCTGCTAGAATTGGACTGTCATACTCCTTACCAAATAAGGTCACGCGCGTACTCCTTTTCGTTACATCACGTAGCATGCGGGGGATAAGAGGATAACGTTCGAAGGCTGCTCGGTTATGTTTATAAGTTAGACCCAGTGCTGCGGACCCATCGATGTAGCCCCATGCTCTGGTAGAAAGAACTTCCTTAGCTTGTGATTCGAGAATCAGGGGATCTGTGCTATAGCTCGGGCGAGTTCCTAAAGTACCATAAATTTCGCGCTGATAGTCAGAGTGGTTGGTGGGCTTGAAAGGCATAGCTAGTGATTTCCTTTCGTAAGTTCTAGGACCCGTCGAATTCTGTGTCATTCTGTCACAAGACGAGAAGAAGATCCCGAACAAGAGTCGGATGATTGAGGGGTGGTCAATCTTCAAGATTCCAGTTGCAAGATGAAACACGAAGTAAAAGGTGGACGAATGCAAATTGCGGGGAAATCCTGGGGCTCTTCGGGCTGTTCCGACGCGCGCAGTCTTCGAGTTCTGGGGACTTCAGGCGTTGTACATGTGTGAAAATGATGCTTTTCCAAGCAGGCCGTGTGACTAGAGTTCACAGTGATGCATGGTCGAGGATAAGTAATCTGTGTTATGTACACGGCAACAGCGTTCTCAGAATTCAGTTGTACATGTGAATCGACGTTGAAATCCGCGCCCGTAACACAGGCTCTATATGTAATTGAAACAGCTGATCAAGGAGCATATATAGCGTACATGACCGAGAAGTCCTCAATAAACATTAGCGAGGGTCGAATCCGAAATCACGATTCAGCGTCCAATTCAGCAACTCACTTGACAATCCTGTAAGTTACAGACGAGCTTTTTCCTGGCAATTATCATCATTTCTGCTCAACATGTACTTCACGGTAATGACTGCTCTTTCCGAGTCCATCTCTGTGGTACATACGTCGTTAAATTTCTGCAAGAGCGGCTTTGAGCTTTCTGATACCCATATCTTGTGCTCAGTATACCTTAAATTATCTGAGAGAAACGCTGGACTAATGATGGGCAACATTTCAATCAGTGTACTCAACAGCTTGTCCTGCTGAGAAACGTCTTGAGAAGTTCTCAGCGCTGTTTTTAAGGCACCCAAGATGCCCGAGGGATCCTCACATTCGTCCGGAATCGAGGTCATCAGAGAGAGTCGATATAGTGTAGTGAAGATTAATTGGAATTGTCTGTCATTGATAGAATCGATGTGCAGGAGGACATAATGTATATACCCCGACACTCTATCAGCGAACAGATTGTTCTTTGCGCTAATGAAGGAGAGGATGACTGAGTGATAGAGCTCAAGGATCTCTTTATTCTCTGTATCATCCGCGTGTAACATTTTATCGAAGCAGTGATCGAAAATGCGCTGACAAGCCTCTTTTGATTGAATTATCGCTGCTGTGCTCTCCACGATAGTCAATGCCCAAATGACATCCGTATCGTCGCGAATTCTCGAGTACAGTCCCTGATGTGATAGAGTCGACATAGGATTTCTAGAGAGTGGCGAGGACTGCAACAAATTGTCCACGTACGCCGTAAGTGCTCGTGGTTCGTTAGCAAGCATATCTAGAGATAGATTGAAACAGAATCGCCAGCTTTCGAAAACGGAGTTGTCAGGATTGACGCCTTGCATATCGTGTAGAATTGCAAGTGACTTGGTAGCTATAGCTTCGGAAAGTGCTGGCGACAACGAATGTTGCACGGTTGAGACAAGCACCGCCTGTTGAATGGTGACAATCGAGAGGAATAAAGGTCTCGCGATGTTGCTGCTAACGTATCGATCCGCGAAGCTTGATGTGGCGGTGGACAGGATGAGAAGTGCCTTTCGAATCGATGCTAACGACAAGTCGATGCACACTAAAGACACCGTCCTCGACAACAAGCCAAGTTCTTTGAAGCTAGAAGTCGTTTTAAGGTGCCCGGTGCTCCTATCAAGGAGCATATCGCCCTCATAAAGACCCTGTATACAACCGATCTTGCAATCGTCACTCAACCTCCCTTGTTGATATGTTGTCAGATAAGGCCAAATGTAAGACAGACAAACCAGTAAGGCACAGTGTGCAGCGTTGTCATCTTGTGCAACTGAGTTCATGTATGTACGACCATATTTTCCCTTAGATGACAGCCATGCGAGATTGGAAGCCTTCGTTCCTCGCATCTCTGCATAGGTCAAGGCTGCGAGCACGACACTTTTGCGCCAAGCCGGACACTGTGTTTCTCGAATTGCCTTGAGCAGGTCCTTGTTGTGAAGTGTGGCTTTCTCTGAGGACAAGTACCTGGTTGCATACATAAGATCATGGCTTATCGAATATTCTGTAGTTTCTTCCCACACTATTGAGCTGAGAAGCGCTCGAGCCAAGATGTCAATGTTTTTGGGATTTATCAAGTGTTCAAACAAAGTGAAAGCATCCTTGAATACGGATCGAATCGCGACCGGTTCAGAGCTCGACAATCTCGAAAGTGTTATGCGCAACAGATTTAGCGACATCCGGTCTGCACACTTTCGCAATACGCATACATATACAGCTTGTTATTACTGCAGTTCTATATGGACATACCGCAAAGCAGGCAGCGAGTTCTATCTAGACTGAGTTTATAGTATACCTAGATGGTTTAATTCATATGCGATGGCTTAATGGTCTAGTGGTATGATTCTCGCTTTGGGTGCGAGAGGTCATGGGTTCAATTCCCATTTGAGCCCGGCGTTTTACCGGAGTTTTTCCGAGGTTTAACCGACATAACACCGCATATTTTCCGAATACCTGTACATCTGAGCCTGATTCCTGACCGGTGTCTTGCCCAAGCTCAGCCGGACAAATATCCTGTTTAAAAGAGAATCACCTTTGTAGAGCTATAGCGACTTGCAATTCAGACTTAGTTTATCTGGGAGACAACTTATAACGGAGACCAGAAGAGAAAATTGAGGGAAAAAAAGAAAAAAAAAAACAATGAAACGGCGTATACATGTGAGCCCGATGCTCGCTTTGTTCAAGCTGCACGCGCCACAAACTGCTCATGACAATCATTCTAAAACGTGATGTGACGTACGTAATTGATTGTCATTGATCTTATTGATTTAGTAGTTTGTACTGCTATATACATGCTGCTCGCAGCTACATGACACTCCCAATTCCTTCTATTCATGTTATGCTTGATATCGAGGAGGGACTGTATGGCCTGTACTTGTGCCACTGAGTAATGGCAACAGCCTAGGCATGTACTGCACAATCATACTTTCCATGTAAAACTCATGTTCACTTGAATGTTCAGAGACGAGATTATGTGCCAACTCGTGCGCCAATGTGACGAACCAGTAAGTGACTGCCTCGCCCTGCAGTTCTGCCGGCAATTGACTGTGTAGCTGGTTGAAGAATCGCAGATTACAATATATCGTGCCATTCTTGTTGAACGCAATGGTCGGTCCAGCATCATCGTAACATATGTTCAGTGATCCCGGATTCGAATTGAAGACTTGACCGAGCTGTGAGAGTAATTGCGAGAACTGATGAGCTGAAGCAGTATGCTGCGCCAAGACGCTTTCCTGGTTCAGGTGGCGATTGGCGAAAAATTTCATGCCGTTCCCAAGAGTAGCCGCAAGTACGAGATCTTGAGCCGGTTTCGAGTCGCAGAATGACTTTGCCTCTGCAACTTGGTTTACGACACCAGCCGAGAAGACACTTTCATCGTCCGAGCTCCTAGTCATGCGCACCGCTCTCTGTAATGCCTGATTGATTACATTTTGGGAAGTCACGGCTTGATCTGGAGGCGGTCTAGCTTGAACAGATTCGAAAACCGCGGCTCCTGCTACGGCGGAAGCCTGAGGAGTTGCACCAGATTGTGTGGTACTAGACATCCTCTGGTCAGGTCTATTCATGCCAAATCCTTTCTTGATATTAGATAGAAACCCTGATGATCTCGGAGGCTGGGGGAATTCTCCCGGTATAGACATGGCTGTGGACTTGTTTCGATCTTCGACCTTGCTCGATTCTGCTGGTGGCAGCGCATGCGAATTCGATTGAGTTTGCTTCAACAAATCAGCCTTGCGTGCCTCCTCGACCTCGATAGCAGCTTGTCTTTCCTCCTGTTCACGTTCTAGATGTCTTTGTCTCTTCTCTCTCTCCTGTCGTTGCAATATCCGGTCCACATTGTAGCCTCTGACTTTCAAAGTCCGTAAAGTATTGATTAGGAGAGTTTCAAGCAGGAGATAGTCACCTGTCTTCGCCGAGTTGAGCACTACTTTGCACAAAGCAACCGCAATGTCGTATTTAGATGGCAACTTTGAAACGACAAGCGTAAGCTTGCGCCCTTCGTGAAGAGTCAGAGCCGTAACATTCTGATGCTTCGACACCTGTATATCACTGAAGCGTAGATCGCGTTGAATTGCTATCTTGTCTTGCTGTTTGACAAAAAGATTTCTGGTTAGATCATCAATGTCTCTCTTAGGTTTTGTGTTCAACTCAGACAGGAAGACAGTCAATCGTTCAAGGACTTCCGCTTTTAACGTAGTGGTTGAATCGTTTGTGACCGGAGTTCCATTCACAATAGGCCGATCAAGTATCATACTTGAGATGCGAGAGGAACCTAATTCGCGATAGAGATCTTCCAAATATTGGTCCTGCGGACATGAATGGATATATGTTCTGAACATGTTGAAGTCAATGACATCGTCCACAATCACAATGTTGCTTGCTTTTTGCAAAGACGTTTGCATGATCATATCTTCGTCCTCAAACTCTGTGCTCTCCTGCTGTGCAATTTTGGTTTTCTGGGCTACTGTATATTTGTAACATAGAAGAAATTTTGCACGCTTCATAGCCTCCCAAAGATGCCGATCCTTTTTGACTGCGACCACGTCTCGGGCAATTTGCGAAAGCAGACCGCTATACTTTATTCCACTGCCACAGATAGACCAGACATTCGTGGCATCATTGACAAGCATGCCCGCAATTTGTGTTGTGCTTGGCTCATCCCGAACACCTATCGAGCGTAGGAATTGATTACCCGCGGGCCCAAAATCGACAAAGTCAAAAATCTCGTGATACAAGGAGTCCACATTAGCCTGCTTGAAGAAGCATTTTCGAGGCTGACACATCTTGACAAACTTGCCATTCCGCTGGATGGGCAGAAGCTCTCTTTGGCTCAAGTTATCCGCATCAGTCTTAGACAGGGACGGCTGCATCCTTCCAATCAGAGAAAACTGAGCTACTGCCAATGAGTAATTCTTGGGAGGATTTTGGACGAGCAATGTCAGTAACTTTTCGACCGATGGCTGGGCCTTCACGCCAAGAACAGAGGATTTGCTGACCAGGTCCTTCCGCAAGACTTCGAAGCCGAAGACTGTACAAGCGGCATCGATATGAACATCTCTCGGCCTAGCAAGCTTACCAGACTCGCAAGGAACGAAATTCTGCATCGTGTTTTGCGGGTCGTACTCCGCGCCATAGTTGTTAATCGTATAGTTGACAATAAAATAGCTTAGCGCTCTTTCTCTCATTTGGACATCCTCAGAAGAAGACGCGATGGTCAATAAGACATCCAAGAGAGGTACTCTTCTCAGTCCCAAAGCATACAGAAGATTGAATTCTTCTGAATGCGGTCTCCATTTATCCTTCGGCCAGGAAATTATCGGTAGATCCAGTAATCTCATTGTTTCGTTGGGCTCAAATAGTTGACTGATCAATTGCCGGTCACCACTATTTTCGGAAACTGCGAGGGGCGTCGCTTTCAGACGCTCTAGGTCTCTAGCAGGAATATCTTTGCGGACGGATGCTAGGTAATTGATAACATCGAATGCTGACCAACGACCACCGGACACGAGTCTGTCGAAGATTATAGTAAGCTCAATTGTCTTTCGGACCCCAATGGCACTGAGAAATCGTTCCTTTACACCCTTCATGGTCAAGATTAAGGGGAGGTCGTCAAACATCTTGATTGTATGAAAGTATGTCTGATCAGGCTTTTGAATGCCATGATTCTTGGTACTGTGCTCGTCAGTTCAGCCAAATATGTGTCTCACAACGCCTTACGGGATGCATGGTCTGTCATGCAGCATCGTGATGATTTGACCACGATCATCAGTACTCAGCGCATCAAAGTTCTTCGAGACGATAGATAAGATCGAAATCGCAAAATCAGGTTCAGTGCTTAATCGTTTGGCATACATGCGATTGTCCGATAGCTGCGTGTCTGTTGTGATGAACTTAAGCCAAGCTGAAATAAGCAATTCTGACCATCCGAGAAGTGATAGCTCGTTTACATTCAGTCGATTAGTAAGGAGAGATGGAAGACATGTCCTGGGCAATGGTATACCATCAGGAATATTCTTCAGTTGCGCATAGTGTGTGATGTCACCAAGATGTATCGGTACACTTTGCGCCTCAAACATGACCACTGCAATGTTGAGTAACGATATTAAAGCCTGAGCGTCAATGTTAGCTGCTAACTTTGCACAGTATTTTAGGAACAGAGATGCTTCATTAAGCGTGAGAACACGATCTTGCAAGTCTTTTCTGATGTCTCCGATGCTGATTGACTCAATATAATTCATTCGGGTCAATCTTTGAATGAAGTCCGGTGTTTGCTGGACGAGCTCTTGCACTAAAAGAGGTGTCTTCTGAAGAAACTCAATATCCAGATCAGGCAGACGAACAGCGACAGAGCTTTGCACTCCGTGCGTGCTAAAAATTGGCAGGACACTAGAAGATTCGAAGAAGGACTGTTCTACAGACTGATTGATACTTTGAGGAGTAGCAACCTTCATGCTGAAGAATTTGATCGTGTGCAGCGCTTCCTCTACCGTAAGGAGACCTTCGAATTCAGTGTGATAAGCAATTCTCGCTAAGAGTCCTATGGCGCGTAAGACTTCAAAATTCCAAACCTTGATGTATCGATCAACCAAGTCAATGGACTCGCGCTCAACAGTAGGAATGATGCATGGCGCGCCTACATGACCAGCAAATCCTGTTGTCTGATGTGTTGGGAATCCGATGTATACTCGGCCCTGCTCAGGAAATGTCATCAGACTCTCGAAAATGGATGCTGTATGTGTCGAAGCCGCAAACTCTGAGGCATTGACAGTCACTAACTGTAATCTGGTGTGTTTCGGAGGTGGTTTCTTCGTAGCTCTTTGTAGTTCAGCTGCAAAGGATGAGTTGACAGATGATTTCAACGATCCAGTAAGGACTCTGAGGAAGATTGTGGACGTTGTTCTAGCTTCACGGTCGACATCCTTTGTTTCCGGTTGTTTACTGCCGGTGAAAAAGGACATAAATTTCGATTGGGTGCTTTGAACAACGGTGCCTGTTTGCGTGGTATTCAAGTACGAAGCAGATATCTGTACCGATGATATAGTTGCACCAGTAATCTTTAACATTCGACCTGAAGTCGTGGTGGCAAGACCACGAGGAATGCCAACAGGTGTTTCAGCCGAGGCAATTCTCTGGACCTTGCACAAATTTTGGTCATCTAACCAGAGCTCGATCTGGGCTAAAGAGCGACTGAAAGTCAAGGAAGTGGCCAGAAACTTAGTCAAGGTCTTGAGATTTGGCATCTCGCTGCTTTGCCTCATGTTCAGTGCGAAAGTTGTCCAATCATCTTTCGTAGGCAGAGACGCTTTCCTGGTAAAGAGCTGGTCGTTCCTCCAGTAGAAAGCCTGCTTTGGTCAATCGAAGCTGGGAGTCTATCAGAGCTCTTACCAATCCAGTCTGTCCAGATGTGACGAAGGGATCTTCGCATATGGAGAAGACAGAATAGAAACCCACTCCAAAGGCTCCGATTTTCTGTTCGTCAGGATTACCCTCTGCGATGCGGCTTAGCCGCGTCCAGTCCTCAGGGCGGAATAATTGACCATTGTTCTTGACCACGACTCTTTTGGTTAACCGCTTGTGAATATCTTGTGGATCAGTGTCATCTCGTGTTTGATCTGTCACTGACTCGTAGATAATCTTGACACAAGTTGCATTTGCGTCATCACTATTCTGCAGAAGCTCTCTCAATAAGGTATTTTCTGAGGAATATCGAGATAAAACCTTGTCGATCAAAGCGCGCTGATTCACAGTGACGGACGATTCGACGTTCTTCGCGTCCAAGGTGAGAGCGTGCAGAGCATCGATGCTCATTATGCGACTTGAAATCGAGCTCGTATATGTTGCTGTCTGTTTACGCCGTCGATCTCACGTTTCGACTGGGATTGATTACCTTGTGCATGCAATCAGAACTGATGCAGCTCATCGAATAGCTCTAGCATACTTGGTGTTTCAATGAGAGACTGGGATCTGATGGGGTAAAAGAATGCTAGGGTCACGTTGTAGACCCCTGCGCTGTCTATCTGCCTCCTGACGATAGATATTGTGACAGTGATCAGAGGAACGATGACAGAAGACCAATTATAAGTACATATACTGTATGCATTGCAAGTCATGAGAGTGTCGAAGGTGTTTTGGTCGTGGCAGACGCTCAGATCGCACCGGCTCCACTTTTACCTCGCATCTCATCGGCACATGATGCACGTGTTGTCATCTGCATAGAGACACGCCGCGACTGAAAATCCTTAGAAGGACAATTACAACACTGAACTCAAGTCACAAGTCTCTCTCGGTCCTCCTCAGGTTGTCGCTGTGATTTTTGCCTACTCGCGACTTAGCGGATCGTCAGCTGGTCCCTCCTTATCCACGATGTCGTCGAAATCTCGCTTGAATCGTCTGCTGCAACCTTGTTGGAGAAGAACCCTTTCAACAGATTCAAATCGTCCCACCTCAGCCCTGTTCTTTCCTGGTCAGGGGTCGCAGAGCGTAGGCATGACGAAACCCTGGCTGGAGCAGTTTGCCTCTGCTCGCAGGAAAATGGAGGAGATGGATGAGAGTGTGGGGTTCTCAATATCGAAGCTCATCGAACAAGGCCCACCGAAAGAGCTTAATGAAACAGAGAATGCTCAGCCCGCCATACTGGTCATGAGTGCTCTGATACTCGAGGTACTTATGGAGGACTTCAAGGTACCAATACACAAGATCTTTTCATACACACTTGGTCATTCGCTCGGGGAGTTTACGGCCTTAGCAATATCGGGTATGCTCGATATTCCGCAAAGTCTGAAATTGGTTCGTGCTAGAGGTCTGGCTATGAAAAAGGCAATGAGCACTGCAAGTAGGAATTCCTCAATGATTGCACTGGTGGTCGAGAAGGGCCGCTCCAGATTCGTGGTAGAGCAATTAGGTCGTTTTCGTGGTGAGCAAGGCTTACCGGCATCGGAAGTACTTTGTGTTGCAAACTACAACAGTGATAGTCAAGTCGTTGTCGCTGGATATGACGACCTACTACAGGACTTTATCAGTTCGCTGAAGAGGTTTGATGGTCGCGATCCACGGGCCATAAAGTTGCCGCTTTCCGCGCCATTCCATACACCAATCATGGCTCCTGCACAGACCTCAATCATGTCAGTCTTGGCCGACATGAAATTTCACCTTCCTCCGTTGATTCCTCTCATCTCAAATGTCACCTCGAGGCCATTACCTATCGATGATGAGGAATTCTGTAAAAGAGCTATTGCACGACAATGCACTGAGACCGTTCGCTGGTACGAATCTTTGGAGACTTGTAGGGAGCTGGGTGTCGAGCGATACCTGTCTATAGGACCGAGCATGGTCGCAAGGAAACTTGTCGAAGCCTCGGTAGGCAAGGATCGAGTGCTACACATTGGACAAGTCGCAGATCTCGACTCGGTCGTCAAAGAATTACTCAAATAGGGCCGTAGCACGTCCGTTGATCAAGAGTATCGTGGTCGCAACTTCTTGCAACTCTCTTTGACAAGGTGCATCCACATGATGACGAGAGCACTTGTAGAGATAGAACGCTTCCTGACAACGTAACCCGGCCGTCAGTGCTGTTGTACACATAGATTCGTCTGCTGAAGCCGCGGCCGAGTACAATCATGTTCACTCGGTGTGATCAATCTCCTGAAGATGTAATCTAGTTTGGCCGAATTTCTGCCAGAATACTTGGAGCATCCACCAATGTCGGACCATAGTCTGTCCTTCAGGGCAATGAGACTGTACGCGAGCATGATAGACTATAGGAGGGATGAACGCCGCGACACACAGACTTGCAATAAATCACAGAGAAATTATTGATGATGCTGTCGTGGCAGCGGAAGCAATTATCAGAAAGAAGCATTCAGCTTTCGTACAAGAAGCTGATGCTACCGAGCGACATATGTAAGCAACACAAGCCAAGCGTGCCAGCGGAGCGATACTTATCGATCGTAGCGCGGTATTACAGACATTTCGCGACAAGATTGCAGCTCAAGAGGTCTTGACTTCCGAGTACTGCCAACGAGTACAGGATCGGTTATCAAACCTCGTAGGCATAATAGAGGGAAAAATTGAAAGCATCGCCAAGATCGATGCAGAGTTGCAGGATCTGAGGGACAACGAGGTTGATCCGCAAGCCTTTGTACAATCCTTATGTAAGGAGTCTATATCGGAGCAGACGACTGCCTTCAAGCTTTCTCCCAAGCAGGATCTTGAAGCATTGAATCAAGGGACGGCGTTGAAGCTCAAGCATGAGATGGAGAAAATTGAGAAAGAGGAACGAACAGCAAGGAAGAAGATCCTCGTCAGCTTGTACTAGGATACGTCCTTCTCAAATCTTTCTTATATCATGCGACCTAGTATGAATGCTTGCATCATTAGATTTTCAGTAAGCGCAGTTCACATCCACAATTGAGCCACTCGTTCATTGTAGACCATTATTCATAATCACAACTTCATTGCAAATTCCAGCACAAACCTGAGCACCGTGGTTCATTGGAATGTGAGGAATTCACAGTGTCTTTGTAATTGATTATATGAATGTTTTCAGATGACGCTATATTCGTTGGCTTAATGGTCTAGTGGTATGATTCTCGCTTTGGGTGCGAGAGGTCATGGGTTCAATTCCCATTTGAGCCCGGCGTTTTACCGGAGTTTTTCCGAGGTTTAACCGACATAACACCGCATATTTTCCGAATAAATCATGAAATCAATGCTTAAATTAACTATTGGCACCCATGGTTGCGTATCCATAATCCAAGTACGCACTGATTGCATCATTTCCCAAAAGGTTTATTACTGCGTAGATATATGATCTACTCGTTGATCTGTGAATACTTCGATAGCGCGACTTAGTCTCCGATGATTTTCTAAAACGTGTTTCAGATTGATAACATTAGTCATTTAGGTTCAGCACTAGGATCGCTATATTTAGTGACAATGACATTGGAGCCAGGTTTGCGTATATTACACATATGACTGATTTGATCACCTATGTCAGAGTTTGAGCTTGACGGCGTAATGAGCTCTTTGAGCAGGTTCTATTCCGATACAGTCACGGCTGAGAATAGCTCTTGAGCACAGTGCTATAAGAAGAAGATTGGGCACTTCTTGTTCGCGGACTGTAAAGCTGTTCGTATTGAATGTAGTGTCTCGTCAAAAGAACACTGGCAGGCGCTTGCACTGCTAAGCAGACGATGGAGAACACAAATGTTGCTCACTAGCTATTGAACATTACTAATTATCCTTATAGTATTTCCCGTCCTACCAAGAGAACACGAATCGAACAACGATCTCAAACAGGTAGCACTTGTAACGTCGCTTGCAGCCTGTAGCAACAAATGACTGCTGCATAAGTCGGCCGGCCGGCTGGCTTGACAGTCAATGTCAACAATTTACAGTACGACCGGGCTCTGTATACCCAGGTCTCAAGGTAATTGACGGTCACCAGTCACCGTTATGCATTCAGGTGATCGGTTCTTGCAACACTAGGCACCCATGCTGCTGCTACAGCGTGCTCTCTCCTCGATCGCAAACATTACCATCAGCATCCTTGCGATGCAGCCTTGAACGCCGGCTAAGATATTGAAGAGTTGAGCATGCGCACTAAAGCTGTCGTCTCTGCGCTTCCTCTCATTGCTACTGCAATGACGATACAAGTGGCTATCCTGAGACGGAATTTGTTCGTTTAAGGCTTGAATGACCACATTTGACCTGCATTGTCGTGACCGGCTTACGGTCATTGCAGAATAATCCGATTTTCGACGGAAGAACAAGACAGTATTGTAGACTGTCATATCTGCATTCCGAACGCTTGTTTATGTGCCAGTTTGGTTCTCCATTTGTTTGTTTTTCATTTTTTATCTTTTACTTTTTTATTTTTTTATTTTTTTATTTTTTTATTTTTTTATTTTTTTATTTTTTTATTTTTTTATTTTTTCATTCATTCAATTTTTGTTTGATTGTCACGTTCCTCTCTCGTTGTAAATCGCTCGATGCGCATTGTCTCAACGCTGTAGTGATATCTATCATTTCCTGTAGCGAGTCGCAGCTGTCCAGAATCAATACTAGATCCTCATCATCAAGCTCGAGGACCGACACATTCATCTCTATCGTGTACCAAGTTGCGTATGCACCCGAGCTCCGCGAGAAGTCGGCACCACTGCGAACACCACGGACCAACGCAAGCGATGGTATATCCAGAACCTTGCGGCCTGAATATACCCGAAGCTCTTGTTGGGCCCAAGCTTCCGGAGTGTATTTTCCCAAGACACAGAGAATGTCCGACCAAATCAGGAGGTTAGGATCTCCTCTCTCTAAGGTGGTAGCGAGAGCTCTGTATGTTTTCTGATAAGTCGCCAGATTTCGAGGATGAGGGGCATGCGTGTATGCAATTGGATAAACATTTACCGGTAGACTTTTCACCCATGTGACGTGCTTGCCTAACTCGAGTGCCATGTGTACAGGACATACCCTATCGATCGTCCTGCGTATGCTTCTGATTAGGAGATGTGATTTGACATAGAAAAGTCCGTACATCGCCACAAACACCTCTGCAATACGGCAGACTCGTGCAAGATCTAATGGCGAGCACTTGCATATATCCTGGAGTGATCGGAAATCAGGCGAGGCAATCATACAATGATTAATCGTGGTCGTGCGCCGCTGAAAGGGTAAATTCTGCAACTCTTCCTTTTCATATCAGTGTCAAATTCAGGAGAATCGAGATTGGACATACCGAATAAGTTGTCGTAGATTCTACCAGCATCTCCAGATTTTATCTTGTACGTGACACTATACTTTGTCGTAAGACAACAAGTTCATTGAGGTTTAAGGTCACTAGTCGCAGCTGTGCTGATACGCACTCCTGGCAGGGGCAAGGTAGTCACATTCGTTTCTGAGAAGAGAGCCACGATCGCCATTAACAAGTATCAAGATAGATTGTCTCGGCCTACAGAGGGAATTTATCCCGCTGAGCAAATACAGAGCATTGCACTCTACATTTGAAGCCTTGTAGACTGGCAACCTAAGCACTATGGAACCTCTAACCGAAGTGACTGAAAGAAACATGAGTTTGAGCTCAATCGTACATAGACGTGCAACCATTTGTTTAGAGTTCAGATGACCTGTTCAAGACCCTTTCAAAAATGATTAGTTGATTTGAGCGCGAACTTGCGCTTTGTTCTCACACTTTGCATAAATTGGAGTGTCCACCACGTCTGAAAATTTCGCTCGCCTTGTAGTCGCCATTTCTTTGACAAGTTCCTTGAGTCTCTGGCGCTCTGGTTGACTCCTTTTTCCATAAAATAGTTTATTTAGCTCTTCCACTTGCTCAGGAGTGAATCCATCAGCACCGATCACGCCCTCAACTGCATCATATGAGGAGTGACTTGTAACGCTCGAGTTAGTAACGCTCGAGCTTTCAAAGGATCCCTGCTCGATCGAGTCGCTGGCGCGTCGTGATTGTGAGTCGTGATCAGTGTTTGAAGAAGCCGACATGAACGAGAGCTAATGGAACAATGGAGATGTCAGAAAGAAGCAAAAGTGAATCTGACCAGTCTTGTCGCTCGTAGCCAGTGTACCAATGCTGGAAGATGCTGCTTATGCGGAGTCAACGTTTAATGTTGATGTTTGAACTGATGGACAATTCGGCGATGTTTGTCATGCATCGTTCACAGATAATTCATTGCTCGGCTATTGCAACTGTCCTCTCTTTTCCCTATGCAGATGCGACTGCAAGCTTGAAAACTCATTTGAATCCACAGTGTAATCACAACTCAAACGCGGTGCAAGAACACACCGCGTTCAGCGTCGTGCATGCGGTCGAGACTTTGACAAAATTCATGTAATGTACATGTACAGCATGGAGCCGCCTCTACTGCGCTCAGAACCACTTGACAGTGATAGTCAGCTGAACTTCATGAGACAAGTGATCCGAGTGATGGTATTTGTTTATGTCCCTGCATGTAGCAGTCTTGTAGACCGATGTAGACACCATCTATTGAAGGTTATCCTATCGCTGATCATGTCCATGTAACACTTTTGCATGCAGTCCAGAAACGCACTCTTCCGACGAGGCATCGATAACACAACTCTCGATCTATGTACTCGCTGCGTAGGAACGAGGCCGTAGACCATATCTGCCACAGGAATAGTGACATGAGTGTTCATCAGTCTAGCTAAAATGTCTCATATTATGAGATGGTGCATGTGCGCACAATGGGCACATGCACATATGCTCCTGAGTCACTGCGTCCGGAACAAACTATAACCCTATACCATCGAGATGACACTGATAGTACACAGTGTGAAGTACAGACGCTATAGTTAGTACTTGCAATTGCTGCTGCGCTGGTCAAAACACAAAGTTCCGGACGCGTCCCGCCAACGTGGCTTCACGTCTCCGACAATTAGCCGCTCACCGTTGCCATCCGTCAATATTGCAGCTGAAGGTAGTGTAATATCATATATATGAGATGATACAAATCATGTACAACGGCTCAGGTGCCATGCAGTATGTAGAATAATGACTGGCGTTGTGGCTCTAGGATTGTATGGAGTTCTTGTAAGATGTGCTAGTGTTTCATAACCACCGGGGAGGAGATGTTGTGTAACAAGACATGCTGATGTCGATCATATGTCATGAAATCAGCTTTGATCTCTGATGCCATCAACATTACTAACCACTCTGACCAGACTGTTGCTCGTGACAACCATTCTATAGAAGGCACAGCATGCGAATTCATCTTTATAAGTGATGATGAGGGTCAAACAGTAGAAGAAGCAGAAGAGGAGGAGGAGGAGTGGTTCCAGTCTCAAGCATTGCATGAAGGTGTTGCGGGTATCTTGGCGGGCGAGACACTGGCCAGGCAACAGTTTGTGAATCTTAGTACCGTTGTGGCTGCCATCAGTGAAGTACGATCATTTGAAGACAAGAATAATCAAGCATTCTCTTCTGTATCAGAATTCAGCTCGTACCAGGAGTCCTCGAGTCATGGCGTCGATCCATCAACAACCACTACAAATGCGGCTCGAAGTCATCTCGGTCAAGCCAGACCAAATACAAAGGATTTCATTGTTGAGATCGAGCGCAGAAGATATCCGATCTCTCAGTGTTGGAGTGATTCTGCAAAGGATCAGCCCGTCTGTGAGTTGCAGCTGTTGAAGGACGTTATATCGACGATTGAAAGTGTTGAACCGGTCACTGATAGAGACTATCTGCTGCCCGACCTAGACATGGCTTCTGACTCTGTCTCGTTGCTTTCCCAGGACGATTTTCGCAATATCGATGTCCAGGATGTGACAGTATATCATGTCTTCGAAGCAAACTTCAGTGATTTTCCAGGACAGCCAAAAAAGGACGGCCTTGGCTATATGTGTATGCCTTCTCAGTCATTCTCAAGTGCAGCTGGTCAGGTCTATATTGACCTTACAGTGTCTTGGCCGAACACGACTGAAAACATCGAAACGATCAGCAGCAGACGACTTACTCGCGTACAAGTTCTTGGACTGTCTATTGGTACATCGATTGAAGGCTCTCTGCAAATTTGGGTTGAGACTGAGCATTCGCGCAAGTTACAGGCCTGGTATCAGTTACGGAGCTCAAGCGACGAATATCTCGAGTATTGGTCGGACTTCCAGTGGCTCGGTAACTTTACTCGTTTTGCAATAGGTTACCTGGAGACCTTGATCGATATTGGAAATAGTGGAAAAAAGACAAGATTCCAAGGGACACTTAGAGACTTCAGGTATGGTTTTGAACAGTTCCTTGGCTCGCTGCCGAATGTTGAAGCTCAGGATGTACAACTCCGTTTTGGCAAATCAGACTATCGTCAAGTGTTCAGTGTACACTCTCAATTCATCTGGCATATTGCTAATGGTATGGCCGTCCAACACTCACCGATATTTCTTGAGGTCTTGTGCCAGTCGATCCGACCGCACAAGTGGAGCACTAGCGATAAGACTATCGTCACTCCATATGTGCATGAATGCTTCTTGCACATTTTCGGTGATTTCATGAAGCCCGTTCAGCCAAGGACAGAGACCCGAGAAATGTCACACATCGAAATCTTCCCTAAGCACGCAGACATCCCTGTGTCGTGCTACACAGATGTGAAGCCTGGTGACTTTGTGCGATTCAAGCCTAACGAGGATCCCGAAGATTCCTGGGCTAAACCTGCATCTCTCACGATTGTCAGCAAATCAAGATCTAAGGAAGGCATCTATGCGCAAAAAAATGCTCAAAAACTGGCTGGTCAGCTCAAACCATCGGGTTTACCAGTAAAACCTCAAGAATTTCTGGACAATTCAAGTCCAGAGGACGTATCGATGGATGAGTATACCGATAAAGCGGCGCACCTCGATACCCCTGAACCATCAGACACGCCTGGGACGTCTTATCAAGATTACATGTATATCACAGAAATCCTATATAAACCGACTCTACAGAACCCTCAACGTCATGTTTATCGTGGTCTTTGGTGTTATCTGCCCGGAACATGGCATACGCATCTCGACACATCGTTCTACAAGTACAAGAATGAGGAAATCTTTCTCAGCGACCATTGTAATTGTCCTGAAAATTATGTCGACCACATACTAGCAGAGTTTGAGGACATTGAGTGCAAAGTCAGCGTAAATCTCTTCTCCGATACATTATCTGGCAATCGGTTCTTTTGTCGTTTCATGTGTATTGCAACTCATATAAGCCTAAGCATAACCGCTAATGTAAGTAGATCTCCATGACGAAGGCAATTTCGAGACGCTAGCTCCGGATCATCTTGCCATGGCTGGAAGGCAACTTCCATGCGGTTGTATGACACGGCGAATGCGAAAACTTGACAAAATCGAAGACCACTGTAAGCTGTTCTGTGCTGAATATGCAGTAGGGGATCCCGTGCTACTCGACGTTGCAAAAATCCCGACATTCAAGCCACAAAGAGGCATGCTTGAGCCATTCATCATAGAATCCATCAACAAGGTCGAGCATACCGTCACCGTGCTGCGATTAGACCGCCGAGTTGACGTCGATTCTCAATGCTTACCGAATGAGTTACTGGTGAGTAATGATAAATATGAGCTGACCATACGCAACGCTCGCAAAAGCATCCAAAGGAAATTTGGTCTGTGGTACTGTGACACAAACGCGCTGCCCGACCAACTACAGCTCAATGGCTCTGGTGAACAATTCTTCATACATAGCAACAGCATTGATGACTGCTCCGCAGATCGTATGGACAAATATTCGTCAAGTCTGCCGGGAAATTTGCAGCATGTCAACTTTACATCAGTTAGAGCACCATTCAAAAAGCTCCGAGGTTTAGATCTATTCTGCGGCGCAGGAAATCTTGGAGAAGGTATTCGGGATGCAGGAGTTGTGCAATATGCTAGTATCGTCGATCTCTTTTCGGAAGCCCTGCACTCGTACAAAGCAAATCATGTTTTCCAAGACGGAGATGATGAGACGTACGAGAGCGACTTTTACCTTGGGTCCGTCAATCGCTTTCTCGAAGCAGACATCAGACGTGGCAGATGTAACATACCCAACATCGACTTCATTGTCGCTGGTAGTCCTTGTCAAGGCTTCAGTCAAGCAAATGTTAATAAAGATACCGATGTCTCGCTGCGTAATTGTTCATTAATTGCCAGTTTTGCTTCCTACCTCGACTTCTATCGTCCCAAATATGCTTTACTCGAGAATGTCACGGGTCTTGGAGACAACGTGCGTTTACCGAATGGCAGAATCATCAATGTTCATCGTCAGCTGCTCGCTATGGCTGTAGGACTAGGTTACCAAGTCCGCACATATGTCAATCACGCATGGATGCATGGATCTGCTCAACAACGAACCAGAATATTTGTAGTTTTTGCAGCTGCTGGCTTAGTGCTCCCAACCCCACCAGTACAGTCACATGAACATCCGGCATATCACAAAAAGTCAGAAAAGTTGCGTGGTCCTCACGGCGATGTTTATCATAATCCAATGACGGACGACGACGCTCCTAAAGCATTCCGTCCGAGACTTCTACGTGATATCTGGGAAGATTTGCCAAACATTGGAGCCGGCCATCGCATCTGCATAACCCATCCAGAGCATCACCTAGCTGCAAGAGTCTCCTACGCAGAGCGCCAAATTTCGCGACTCTATGGGGGCTTTGCCCCGTCATTACCGACAAAGGTATCTCACTGCTACAAGAATCGTGGAAGGTCGGGGTACACCAATCGTTATGCAAAGACAGCCAGTGAGATGCACGAGTTGGGTGCTGTGCCTCTTGGCCTTGCGGAGGCCAATCCGGTGATATTTAGGCAAGGCTCGAAAGCCTACGGCCGAAGTAAGTTTTCCCTTGTCGCGTACTTGGCAGCATCGCAGACTGACACGCATAGCTGATCCGGGCCGATTACTAGGCACCGTTTTGACCCGTCCCTTTCCGCGAGCTAAACTAGGATCACCTTGCATCCACTACGAGCAGCCTCGACGATACACTATTTTAGAGGCAAAACGTGCTCAAGGTTTTCTGGACCATGATGTCCTGCTGGGATCGACGCTGTACAAGATGAAGCAGATTGGCAACAGTGTCAGCCGTCATGCCTCTTATGCAATCGGTCTCACCATACGTCAGGCAATGCTGCAAAACTATGAAAATGAGAGGAAAGCCAAGACTTGTTCGTTCGACACAGTCGTAAATCAAGTCTCTACACAATCAACTAGGCCATTTGGAAGAGATTCTGCGATCATCTCGTCAGCAGAGAAATCCTGTACATTTACCACTCCGACTGACAGATCACCAAAGAAACGCCGAATTATGGACGACTCGGACGACGAACTTGCTGCAGAACCAATCCTGGACCAAGCACAAACCACAACCAATTTGTAATCATTTCCGATGACGAAGACGATCAATAATGCAATGTATACATGTTTAGGATATTTCAAGTGGCACTAGCTATACAACGCTATCGTCTTCCGGCATTACCCTCCTGTTCAGGCTCATCGATGCCTCGATTGGGACCATATCCATTTGGATCGTCGAATCCAGCACCACCACCACCACCCTGCTGCTCATCAGCAGCCCACAAGTCTCCACCCTCGCCGCCTCCCTCGAGTTCAATCTGTTGCATGAGTTGCGCGACTTGTTCATCATTCAATTCCGTGTTCGGTTCGTGGTTCGGTAAAATCCGCCTCAACAAGTCCTGAATGAATTGTGGAACCATGGTGCGGCCACCGTCCAAGATGCCAGACGTAGGCATGTACGCGTCCAAGTACGAAGGCAATGAGTCATCCGGCGGCAGTGGATCGAATGAGAGACCCGGTGAGGCGATTATTTGTTTCGGGAGGTAGTGCAGTAATGTGCGTTCGTCGAGCAGCAGTATATGACGACACACGTTGGTGGGCAAGTCCTCCGGCATCTCGATGGGCGAAAAGGATTCTATCGGTAATGCTGCGTCCCGCAGGAACTTTGTAATCTCTGGAGTATTGTAAATGTCTCTAGCGCGGTAAATGTATAAATCCCTCACGAGTTGACCAAACTGATTAGTTGGCTCGATCGTGTCGTACTGTATTGGTCCGGTGGCCTTTAATTCGTTAAAAAGGGGACCTACAAAGTACGGAAATTGTTTGATGGCGGATCCGAGCTCAGCTTTATGTTCCTCCAATTCAGCGTGCTTGGTGTCCGACAAGAACGCAGCCAGAGCTTTAGCGTACGCTAGATTCGGTTTGTAGAAGTCAAAGTCCAGCACACGATCCCATGGACACTCTACCAATTTGCGAATATAATCCCAGTTTCGAGCTTTGATGGCGTAAAAGTCGATACTGAGTAGTGCTGCATATGGATCTTCTTCAGGAGCCAAGGCGTACAATAATTTATTAAACTCGAACGCCGTCGCCCAACAACCTCGACGACCGAGAGACTGTATGTATCGATAAATTGCCAGGTAGAATGGTCTGTTTTCCGGAACCTCGAATGGTAGACGGACCAGCCCGCTTGCAATGTTGAACAATGGATGGAATGCTCGATCAAAGGCGAATAGTGCCCGAGTGAGCATTTCGCCCGACTGTTCGTTGTCACCTTGATGACGTAGAATTTCGGAAACCTGTAGAAGCGTGTCGACGTGGAAAGGGGCTCTGGTGAGTAAGTTCATCAGTGTCTGTGGGTCACCACTCTGCACGCATTGCATGAAAGTATATTGTGTCTGCTGATACGTTTTCGAATGCACGAATCTGAATGTCTTGATACCATCAATGTCCTCTTCCATTTCCATCTCAAGTCCACCCTTGATGGTAAGTGGATAATTGTCCTCCATTGGCACAAGCACGGATTTACGACCTCGATTCAGTTGTTGTTGCATTCCTCGAGGCATGTTCCTTCGACTCGTGGACGTCCTTTCCGCTCTTTCGGAAGAGATAACTTTGGACCCGAACAACCTCCGCATCTCGACGTTAGGGTCTAGCATTCTGATGTCCACAGAGAGCAAGTCCGTCAAACTGAACGGCTTTCCCTCAGCTTCTGGTATCACTGTATTGGCCACCTCCTTTCGATGCGCGGAGAGCACTGCTTCAAATTCTGCATCGTTTGCGGTTGTCTTTTCTGTTGAATCTGTTGAAATCTTGTCCTTCTTGGCTTTGCGCTTCTTCTTAGTCTTTTTCTTTGGTTGATTTGACTTCAGGCTTTGTAAAGAGTCTGAAATTGCTTGTTGTAGCTCGACCCCTTCGTCTCCACTGTGATCTGAAGCATTGTTCCCCGACTCTTGATCTTCCACTACCTCCTGCTCGCTAGCATTGAGAAGATCGAACGGATTTGGAGCGGCCTTGCTGACGGCCTCCTCTTCATCTTCTTCGTTACTGTCGGAGTCCTGTTCATCGACATTTTTCGATTGTGCTTTCAAGTCTAGCTGTTGACGTTGCACCTTTCGTAGAGCTCTACTCATGTGCGAGGATGCTGTCTATTACGACACGGGCGATGAATGTATAAACGTTGAGAGTTACATCTTAGAGTCGAGTACAAGTGGACGAGTACTTGTGCAATGTCGTCAGTGGAGTTGAGAATTTCCCGATTTGAGTCGCAGGCTCCACTTCATCCTCGAGTTCTGCCAAGTTCCTCGACATTTCAAGCTTCAACGGCCTCTGCAACAGCACAGCAGGCTCGGCAATGGAGGGAAACTCTGTCGTCGATGACCTCCTCGACGAGTGTTCACAGTTTCGTGTGCTAGTAGTCGGATCATCGCGAGGAAAGGCCCAGTTGTTGCGCGAAATCTTTGGTGTCAACAGAATCACGCGGTATCCTGCTGAACTATCCAAGGACGAGGAATTGTACTCTAAGGAGAATGAGTACTTTGTCGCTCATGTCTTTGACGACTGGCATGGCGTCGGTGATGTTCTGAAGAGACGTGCAAGGGGAGAGCCCGACGAACGGATCCACTGTATATGGCACTACGTCGACAGTCAGGAAGCCCCCGGACTGGCCAATGGAGAAGGTTCAGATCAGGCTTGTCCGGCAAGCATACACAGATATAGTGTGCCTGTTATCACGATCTTCGGGAGGTTTGACAATATCGTGGCCAGAGCAACGGAGCTAGGACAAAAACGTCGACTCGAGCAGGAACTGTCCGAAGTCGAGCGCAGTGATGCAGCCCAGATACGAAAGGTCATGGAAGCAATCAACCTTTACTTGATGCAGTACGAAAAGACTGTCGCAATTTCGTCCAAGTCAGCATCGTCAAAGATGACCTTTTTGAATATGGTTATTCGAGAATTAGCGAAGAATAAGCAAGCCCAAATGCTTCTCATCATTGCGCAGCGGCTCAATCCTACATGGAAATTCGAGACTTCATTATCATTGGCAATGAAACAATTTTTATTGGGAACAGTCTCAACTGCATCTCCACTGCCCATACCGTTCGCTGGCCTTATTGGGTCGCAAGCAGCTACATACATGATTAAGCAGGATATCATTCGTGTTTGGAACATCTACGATCCAGAGTATTTATGTGCAGGTGCAAACGGCCAAGCGTCGATGATGGACACTCTTCTTGGAATACCGAAATTGGGTGCAAAGAGACTGTTGTACATGATTCCGGTAGTTGGACAAATCAGTGGTATCTGGGAAACGCCAATACTGGCTCGTGCACTCGGTGGTCTTATGATTGACCTCACCTTACTGATGGAGAGAGCGTTCCTGGCCACGATGGGGATCGATGACCTGAATGGCAGCCCTATCAGGACACCAGCACGCCGACTGCCAGCCCCAGGCTCGCCGGCGACACCCATACGACCCATCACACGAAATCGGTATGGAAAGAATGGAGTGAGGTCGCCTTTGAGCGCGGAGATCCTGCGCAACCGACAAGATCTCATGAGTCCAGGCCAAGGAGTCCGACCTGAATCACCGTTGAGGCGAGATACGGATCTGATTTCACTCATTGATGTGGAAGAGGAGCAGAATAGACCTGCGACTCCTCCAAGACCGCCTGTGAAGCCAGGCTCCACCAGCATGAAGAAGCCTGCACTACCGCCGAAGCCGCCTCGCCCGACGACGCCCAGGACCAGTTCGCCAAGCAGGCCGATGAGCGGAAGTCCTGGTATGCCAGCATTGGAATTGTCGACACCAGTATCGAGGGAAATTTTGGACACGACCATCAGACCTGCCTCTCTACCGTTGACGGGGAAGATGTTGGAGCACATTGCAAAGGAGTATCAACCCATCAAGGAATCTGTCAAGTTGGAGCTTGAGGAGTTCTTTGACCAGGAAGGGATGGGACTGAAGAGGAGTTTCCAGAAGGACACGGTGCGGAAGAAGTTGGATGAGATTGTGCATGAATGGCGACTGAGTGAGGTGGTGGATATAGTGTAAGAAGTGTATCACTATGCATATAGACGAGGCATGTAAGAAGAGACTTCGTGTACAGCAACTGTCGTTGTACTGTCGTTGTACTGTCGTTGTACAATAGATAAATTTCATTTTCCCCACGAAAACAAAGAAGATGAAACGACTGTGGAGCCGCACCAGTCATTCAGCTTCAACTGAATGTATCAAGTCATCCTCTTTCTTTGTTGGATCCATTCAGCTGACAAGTCAACGAAGGTACTTGATACCTTCAGAGAAGGTCAGCATTGTCTTGGAAAGCCTAGCAAAGACACATCAGGACACTCAATCACTTCTGTACAACATGATCATTCCTATCGGAGACCGCGTACCGCACATCACATCGATTCTTCCCTCTACAACAGTCCATACTCGTCTCCTACTGGTCCATGGAGAAGTACCGCATACAGCGAAAGGCGAACTCCAAATCACACCGCATCGCAGACACATCCCCACCCAAAAAGTCGCTGTGCGGAACAATATATTCAAGGCACTGATTCCATTGTGCCCGGGTGACAACGAGATTGAGCTGCTATACTTTTGTCCAGAGTCGCGCAGACCGTACTCGAGCTTCTTTTACTGTACTCACGTACCACTATTACAGAACCCGCCACTGAAGCTGGTCATCATTATTGGTTCAGATAGTCCCGCAACATACGACGATGTACCAGAACCAAAGCACTCGCCGAACTTGGAAACGGCCATCAAGAAACTTCGCTTCGCGGGGTACTTGTGGGCAGCATATACGTCGCAAGAGATGGCAGCCGCCGGATTCGACGAAAGGACGTTTCGTTTAGACGAGGCCTGGTTGCCAGACAGTATATCGAGCCAATGCTCAACCTACACACAAACCGCCAACGTTCACGTCTTGAGGGCCAAGTACACCACTGCAGAAATCAGAGACCCGGACAAGGCGCAACAAAACAAGGAAGCAGGCGCCGCTGGGGGATTGTTTGACATTGCTCTGCAAACTCTCTCCGCGAACCCGTTCACGAATGGACCGAAAGAGCATGTTGCGGCAATGTTCCTCGACGCACATTTTGATCCGAAATCAGGCCTCATTACAGGCCACGCAGCACTGGGTGGCGGCACTGCGCAACACTCACTCGCCATTTTTGGCTCCCACTCCCTCTTTTCATGGCCGACGTGTTTGGAGGAACTAGAGTCCTGCCTGTCCGACACGAGGGAAGTAGACAAAAAGTACTGCGGCATAGATGGCGAAGGACGACTCTACTATGCCGCATGCACGGTCGGCATCGGGGCAATGATGCACGAAGTAGGTCACTTATTCGGGTGCCCGCATCAGGAATCCGGAGTCATGTTGCGCGACTACCCGCGTCTCCATCGATCCCTCACCGCGCTCGATCCAGTGGACGCGAATGCAGTGGTAGGCGCCGGCCAGTGTCATTGGCATCGACTCGACTTGTTGCGGTTCCTGCACCACCCTTCCTTCACTCTACCATCCGACGATCCACCCGTGCGTCACGACTCTTATAGTATTTTACCGTCCGCCGCCGGCTTGAACATTACTTCGCGAGGCGTGATTAGTGTGGTAGAGTACTACACTTCCCACCAAGAATTCCCGCACCAATATCAAGAAATAAACGCGACTTGCGCATTCATTCCCTCCTCTAAACTCGGCGGCGTCAAACGGATTCAGGTCTTGGGTTCATGTCCCGCCGTCACGGTGGGTAATGTGCATGATTTACTCACCCCCCTCATCGAGCACGGCAAGACGGTGTGGCGGTCCATTGAGTTTGGGATACAATCCGGCGGCAGCAAGGCACGCGTCTTGAATGTCGTTGCGAAGATCGAGAGGGTGGAAGTCTTTGCTGGTGCCTGTCTTGATGGACTAGTGATACATTACCGCGATAGTCAGGGACCCTTTCATTTCGGCAAGAAGGGCGGACTGCGGCATGTATTTGAGGTTCATCAGGATGAAGACGTCGTTGGGGTCGTCGTACGCGCCGGAGCTTGGATCGATGGAGTACAATTCATCACCAAGAGGCGGAAAAGCGAGTTTTACGGCAACAGGCACGGTGGTGAGCAACACGTCGTGCAGTGTCCCCCCAACCACCGAATTTGTGGATTTTATGGACAAGTGGACGCGTGGATCAATAGATTGGGAGTCTTCTACACCGATTCATAGAAGAGAATCATCTACAAGCAGGAGTAATGGTATTGCATAAACAGGACAGGTGGGGTTATCATCTATGTAATTATACCTGATACATGTACAAAGACGCCAAAATTTTCGCTCAATTGTAATCACAAAAAGTCGCATGGAGGCTGATCAAGCATTAATCCACTCGCGCCGTGGTGCAGCACTGGGGAATCCTGATTGTTGACTTTGTTGAGGCTTCTCGGCGCTTTCCTCTGACCACGATATACCAGAAGCAGCAGCCTCCAAGACATCAAAGATGGCGTAAATCTGGTCAGCCTTGCCCTCAAGTGCTTCGATTGTTGTCCTGAGATCGTCTGCGAGTGCCTTGCGCTTCTTCTTTCCCAAGGACGGATCAAGCTGATTGTAGTTGTCGGCAAGTCCGTGGTACTTGAGTTTCAGATGCCTAAACTCATCTTCGAGACCTGCGAGAACAGAGTGTAGTGCAGGTACTGGGGGCTGTGACGGCCTGATAGTAGCATTTGCATCGTCACTCACTCGTCCACTTGAAGTCTTGCGTTGCTGCTCTGCTTGTCGTGCTTGATTGTTCTTGGCATTGGCTGCAGCTTTACGAGAGCATATCGTGCACCTGGCAGAGTCATGTCGCGAGAGTTCTTTGATGACTTTGTCAACGTTGACTTTGGCAGAGGAAGATTGTCGGCCACGATTTTGTTGTACCGGCTTGCGACGGTACAATATCTGAGATGGCTCGTCTTCGGCCATAGACACAAGATTGTCCTCTTCCTCATCGCTTGAGAGTAGTCCGGCTGCTCGTAGATCCTCTTCCTCTTCGTCATCATCCTCGTCTTCTCCGGACGCAAATGTGTCGTCCTCTGAAAGCTCAAGTATCGGGCTTGCTCGTTTCGTCTTGAGTGCAGCTGATCTCGAAGTGCTTCCTCTAGACTTGTGTTTTCTGTTGGTTGGTGCTTTGCTCATCTGCGTTGTGGGTGCAGGCCTTGAGCTCTGCTTAGACCGAACCTCTTTCTTGGCCTTGTTCTTCGTGGCAACCTTTTGTGCATTGCGTCGTCGAGTGGCTTGTATTTCCTCGGTCAAGTCCTCGATTTCACTGTCGTTGAGGATGGATCTGGACACCTCGATACCTTCGTCAGAGTAATCCAGCTCATCTACGACCTCCTTTCGGCTTGATCTGCTCGGTGCAGCTGCTGGAGGAGTCGCAGCACGCTGTTTTCGAACTTGTTCATCAATTCGTTGATCTACGGATCCTTCTCGTGACATTGTTTGGGCCATAGGAATATTGCTGGCTTCCTTTGTCAAGGAAGCGACCTGCTTTTTCAGTGACTCATTCTCCTTCGTCAACTCGTCAATCTTTTCGTGGGCATTAGCCAACCTAGTTATAGCTCCATTTCGTTCTTCATTGACACTAGTCACCTCGTCTCGAGCGAGCTCTAGTTCAAGTGTCCTGTTCTCGAGTTCTTTCTTGGTATTGTTATAAGCATTTAGGAGCGCAGCATTCCTTGATTCGAGCGCCTTCAACTGATTGTCATTTTGAGAAGCCTTTGAATTGGTGGCCAGGTATTGCTTCAACTCATTCTCCGCAAGTGCAGCACGTTGCTGTTCTGACTTGCATTTCTCCTCTGCGGCTTTGTGCTCATTTCGCAGCTTTTTCAGCTGAGCTTGGGCGTCAATGTTCACTTGCTCCAGAGCATTGACCGTTAATTGCAGGTCCTGTAGGGCACTAAAGAGCTTTTGATTATCCTCGCTCAGAGGCACGGAGTCGATTGCCTTGTGTCCAGCCTTTCGCGACGAGCTCATTAAAGTGGAGAGATCAGGTATGTTGCGCGGTAGGCGAAACGATTGACCTGGCTGCATAGTCGTTGCATCCCCCTGCTGCATAGAGTCCTCTAAGCCCAGTTCCTTGAACAGCTGAGCCGTGTCCCTGAATGACTTGGGTGACACTTTGCGCATCGACTGGGGTTGCATGCGTGATGCACCATGAGGAGTTCTAGCCGGCTGATAGTACTTTGATGGGGAGTACTCCGATTCACTCTCGTGTAGTCCCAATGCAGTCACCTTGCGCGTTGACATTGGACTAAATCTGGTAATGCTGCTGGACCGGTGTCCTCCCTCTGATCGTGTTTTTCGTGGTGCATCGCTGCGCGACGAAAGAGATGACAGTGTTGACATGGGTGGTAATGCTGATTTACTCCTGAAGCTTGCATCTGGATCCCGCTCAGAAACGCCCATACCACGTTCGATGGAGCGCATAGGGTCGAATGTAGAATGTGATCCACTAAAGTCGCCAAATTGGTTTAGTTCTGATTTTCCAGGGCTGTCATCGAACAGCTGGTTGTTGTGTGTGAAGGAGAACTTGTTGAGATCTTTGTCTAGTTCATCCTCAAAATTGCGCTTGCTGCTACGATCAAAATCACTTGGCATGTTGTGATTCCTGTCGATCGCAATCCGTTGATGCGGCTATTGAGAAGGACGGGCAAGGCAGTAGACCAAAGAAGAGAGCGTGTGAAAAGGAGAGTGTATGATGTCTGTAGCCTGAACGCAGGGGGGGGGAGACAGAGGCAGAGGGAGACGGCTTTTGTGATGAGAAGGATGAGGGAGTTGGCTGACGATGTTTTGGCAACCAAAAATGCTCATCCACCAATCAAATCACTCCGCCCACAACTCGCCCTTCACATTCATCTCAACTTCATTTATATCCGCAGTCGCGTTCATCGTGTCGTCACGTGTATCATCTGCCCAGAGTTACCCCGGATTTCCACATCTCATCCATTCATGATCAGCCATCTCCAACAGCTGTCAGTGCCGAGGCTGTCCAGGACGTCTATGCGAAATCTATAGTTGCCCATGTCCGTCTGTGAGAAATTTTGAATGTGCATAGCAATGACAAGTACCAGCACGCATTCCAAAATCTGAGCCTGACTTCTCAAGAGCAGTAAAGCAGGCAACATGACCAAAGAAGCACCTCTTCATGGCCTAAAAGTACTTGAACTAGCAGGCCTTGCACCAGCTCCTTTCGCAGGCCTCATTCTATCAGATTACGGTGCCGACGTGGTACGAGTCGATCGTCGATCATCATCCAGCAACACACCAACACCCGACAGTCTCACCCGCGGCAAACGATCAATCGCACTCGACCTCAAAGAGCAAGTTGACAAAGCGACGTTCTTGGCACTCGTTCAACAGGCGGATGTCTTGATTGAGGGATATCGCCCTGGCGTGATGGAGTCCCTCGGTCTCAGTCCAGACGACTTGCGTGCACGGAATCCTCGCTTGGTGTACGCACGACTCACTGGATTCCAACGTGCTGGCAAGTGGGCCAAGGCCGCCGGTCACGACATCAATTACCTTGCCTTGTCGGGATCCCTACACGCCCTCGGAACGAAGGAGAGGCCCATGCCGCCCGCCAATTTGTTGGGTGACTTTGCTGGAGGTGGCATGACTTGTGTCCTGGGTATTCTCCTGGCACTGCATACCAGACAGTCATCGGGTCAGGGATCAGTTGTCGAGGCAAACATGGTTGATGGTGCGAGTTACTTGAGTACATTTGTCCGTCATGCACAAACAGTGCCAGAAATATGGGGACGTCCTCGCGGCGAGAATCTGCTCGATGGTGGTTCACCATTCTATCGTTGTTATGAGACGAAAGATGGTAAGTTCATGGCCATTGGTGCACTAGAGCCACAATTTTACGATGCCTTTCTCAAAAAATTTGGCTTATCTGCTGCCGACACAAAGACTTGTCATGCCCGGGAACGTGAGGATTGGATGACCATAAAGAGTATTCTGGAGAAGAGGTTCCTTGCCCAAACAGCATCTGAATGGTGTAAAATTTATGATGGAACTGATGCATGTGTCACTCCAGTCTTGCCAAACATCTTGCCCACCAAAGTGCCTGTTAATGTCAATGACTACCAAGGCCTGCCTGAACACAGGACACATCGCAAAGGTAGAGAGCTTGTCGGCATGAGGGCTGGACAAGGAGAACAGAAAGTTCTGAAGACGTGGCTTGGCAAGGACAAATCCCGATTGTGAACTTGCGATGCTCAACTTGTATGATTGCACACTACATCGGGTTGATTTGGCATACACGGCCGGGCTCAGTATCGAAACCAGACTCAGATGACTTTCTCCCTGGCTGAAGACGATTAAAGTGGTTCGATCACTTCACACAAATTTCCAACAACCGCACACATGCAGCTGTTCCTATATGACGAAGGAGAGTCCACGCTGCTTGTCATCTGCATCTTAGCTGTCAGGTAGCATGTCAGTGTTTCAAACACTAGTGGATGTATGACGGTGATGAATTGAAGATGAGATGCTAGAAGTAAATGCCGCGCATTCGTATTATATACACTCCACTTGGCACCAAGACTATTTGCTCGGCCATTATCGAGTACTTCTAACTTGTCGTCGTTTTCCTTGGGAAAGAATGTCGAGGGTGATTCGTAATGATGCTATATGATATATGCATTTAGAAGGTAAGAGCTGCTCCCTTGGTCTTCTTGTCTAGCAACAGTCAGTTCTGTATCAAAGAGTCGTGCCTAGTCAGGTCTGTGCATAATTGATTTGTGATGAGTGCGATCGAGCTGCTCGACGACTCAGTAGTCGCTGGAACAGACATCGAGCTCATACACAACCAACTGCAAAAATCTGGTAGTAACAATAGTGACCCACCTCCACCGAGCTCGAAGTGCTTGCATCGCTTCAATGAAATCTGCATCTTGTACTTGCACGAAACACACTCCAATCGCAGGACAACCTTCTTTGTCGTCTTTGCCTTCTTGTGGAAGACTGGCTTAGTCTGTCCACCGTAACCCTTCTGCTTTCGGTCGTAACGTCTCTTTCCCTGAGCAAAGAGGGAATCACGACCCTTCTTGTACTGGGTGACCTTGTGCTGGGTGTGCTTTCGGCAGTCCTTGCCTTTGCAGTAGGTCTTTCTCGTCTTTGGAATATTGACCATCTTGTCTCACTTGTCGCTACTACAGACGCCGTGTTCAAAGAAACTATCTTTTCATATGGTTGCATGACCCAACTACCCCTTCGGGTCGCAAATTCTCTGGTCGCGACCGTTTACGAGCTGTGGAGCTCCGATCCGTGTTTGCTCGACTGCCTGTGATTTTCACCCAAGGACTGCCCGCCAGTGGTCACGTGACTTACAAATAGCTTATCACCGATATGATCAGTAGTCAAAGTGATCATCGATGCAGCTGCATGGACGTCCTTCACCACGCCGATGTCAACATGCTTGACACCACTGACATTGGATTACAGTGACGCTGATGGCGAGCATGGCAAAAGATCAAAAAGAAATGATCGAAGATGCACACAACACTTTTTAGTAGTTGTACCAGACTAGGCTGCCAATATCACATGACCGGTGGAGTCTGCCAGTTGACGCACTTCTGCTATCGTGCCGCATCTCCCTTGATCAACTTCTAGCCAACAAATGTCCGAGAATTCGGCGATTTTGAGAAAGTTCCTCGTGCCGGTAGATTGCGCAAGGTGTTTGCAAGTGTTGAAGAACCATGTTCTCAAGCCACGGTCCCGATCTGTAATCAGCGGCATAATTGTCAAAAGGACGAAGGCTAGGGAAGTACCGAAGCCACTATCCAATGGCAGCAAGCGGAGATAATTGATTATTCTTGATAGAGCGATTCTGGAGCTGTCTTGCTCGATTGTCGTCTGGTGAACACACCGGTTGTAGTACAGCCACACTGTTGTGCGCCAGACTGATTTCATGATCATGTAGTCGGAGAGTGTGCTCAGGGGCTCAAACACTTCCGAGTCCAGATACTCCCGAAGCAAGACACCAATCTCCGCCAGCAAGTCTGGCAGTTTCTCTGTGTATATAGCAAGATCTCGCTTGTAAGTGTACCTGGTGATCATTGCTGCGAGCTTTAGGCCATCACTCGGCACGCCAAACTCAACGGTCAGATTCTGGCCTTCGATCAGGCTGAGGTCGAGATCTCTATCCGTCGGACGAGCTATCTCGGCGAAACACATGTATTTCAGCAGCCTGCAATAGATGTAGGCCTGCAGGTCCTTGCTGCAGTCACTGGCTAAAGGCTTGGGCAGCACGGCCAACATACTGTACGCTGCTGCGCAATGCATTTGCCAAGTCTCAGTACCGGATTCTGTGACGGATAGTGTGATTTGACTGATGACGGAAACCATCAGATCCCGGCTGTATGTGATCTGTTCTCCTTGGCTTTGTGGAGAAAAGGCTTGTTGATAAACAAGTCGGTTCAAATGCTTGATGGAGACCATTTTATGATACAGCAAAGCTTGTTGCTGTCCAGGATCCTCCATGACCATCTGCGAAGCAGAAAATGCCAAGATTGCTTCCATCGCTACCGGATATTGAAGGCAGTATGGCATGATCAATTTTGATGATGTATTCTCGGCAATGTTTTGCTGGGGATGAATTGTAGCCACAGCCCGGTTGAGGTAGTAATGTATCAGCACTCGGGAATTGCGGAATTTGACAATCTCCATCACTTCAGGAGAGGCGTATGAAGCAATGTCGGAGAAGTCACCCCGAGGTCGTGGATGGTCAAACAACAACGAATTCCACTGAGTCTGTGTCCTTGTCACAGCCTGTTCACTCCCGATGTCCATCAAGCTGTTGCTGTTGCTGTTGCTGTTGCTGCTGCTGCTGCTGCTGTTGAGCACAGAATCGACATAGTCTGCATCTGAGAAAGGCTCCGTTGTACACCAATCCAGCTGCTGTATCTGGCTGTCCACACTGGGGTTTGCCTCGTTCTTCTGGATTTTGTCATCATGCTCAGAGCTGTCATCAAAGAGGGAGGAAGCCTGGGAAGTCCTTGATGTCTGTGCGTCGACAGAACTGGTCGACGATAGTGTAGGCGAAGTGTCTGGACAGAGAAGCTTATGGATGTTGGAATGTCTGTGAGGCGTGTCAGCATCCAGAAACCGAGGTGAAGACACAGGCGTTGGCAATTGACGTGCCTTGCGTTCTTGAGTGCAGCTGAGCCTCCCTGGGTTCTCAAAGATGACTTGGAAGAGGTGATCACCGCCAGCACGATCTTGAGCAGCGGAGACTGCCTTTGGAGTCCCTCCCTGGTCGCTCGACAGGGATGTTCGGGCGTCTAACACATCCTGTGCAATCTTGAGCTTGGTCTTCCTGCCCGTACGCTTGTCATGGGTACGCTTGTTGATGGTGTTGAATTGGATCTTGGAGTAGTTACAGTTCTCATGTTTGCGGAGACAACAACCGCAGATTGGCTTTGCACGGTCACACTTGACCCGACTAGTCTGGCCCAGTCAGCACAACGAGTCTCGCTGCATGAGCGCAGCACTCACTTTACAATTTTGACAGCCGTCTGTATTGCGGACATTGCGACGAGGCACTTCAGCAGCAGCAGCAGCAACAGCAGCAGGACCGGCCATGACCTTGTCCCCGCTCGGACTCACCATTTACTTGAGCACTAAGTACAATATTAAGTTGATGGTTTTCTGCCTCTATTTGGAGAACGGACTCTTGTTGCTGAGAAGAAAATTAGCGATTCGTCTTGCCTTTAGACTCCAAGGCCCCGAGGCCAATCTGCAGCGACCACTAACCACCACCAGATAAAGTGGCTCGGGCTGACTGACAAACAAAAATTTCCATGTCATCAAAGTGTGATTCTCGTAGGTTTTGCTTCCAATAGATGACATGCCAATCTGCAGGTTGTAATAAAACAAGTGGGACACACTTAGACACCAACAATGCCAATGTAAATACCCGCAAAGACATATGCTTACACATTGGCTTTGAAGTGGATTTGAAACTGGTGTTTTCAGTTTCTGTCGTGCCAGCCGGCCTGCAGCTGGAGACGGGGAAGTGCTCACATGTGCTGGGCAACAGGAGCGTCGTCTAAATCTGAAGTTGAGTGCCAATGTCCAACTCCATATTGCTCGTCTGATGATCGGCAGCAGACGCAATCGACAGGGACGAGAAGCCGTGTGTCCAGCTGCAGGAGAGAACGGGTCAGGAAACAGGGAGATCGTCCTGCCTGGCAGGGATCAGCGGACTGGGCCTGGGAAGGGAAGATCGGGCTCAACAGCGTCCAAACACACTCAAACACATGTCCCTGCAGGCGCAATCTAATCTGCGACTGATCATGAGCACATTGTTGACCTTGAGATAGATTGTTGGTGGACGCTGACGGGGAATCTCCTGAGAATAGCGCTCCCGAGAACGTTCTCCCTCCCATCCTGCAGCGCATCCCCGATCCAGCCTGCCCAGTCCAGTGCGGCAAGTCTCGCTCCCTCGAGCGTCTCTGTCCCCTGCACCTTTGTGGTTCTAATCACGGAATTTGATCTGATCATTCATATGCATGCAGCAAGACTGCGTCCATGTCCAGTCACATGGTCCATCAGCCAGTTACCAGACATTCCTTTCCCTCAAAGGCTTCTTCCCCTTTCAACAAATCGCATAGCATCATTCCTCGAACGCACAGTATCCCTCAACCACGAGGAACCAACCTCGCCAGTGTGGTGAGCACAATCTTGAGATCCTCTGATTGGTGCTTGTCTGTACTGTCCGTCGCAGGGTAAGATTCGTTGGCCAGGCCGGTCCTCCAGTTTGACACTGCTAGTCGTGCGGCAGGACGTCCATTGAAGACTGTCCCTGTGACGTAGAGCGCGGCAGTCTCGTTGATGGCCGATATGACCTCATTCATGTCACGATACCCGGATTGCGCGACAGTCTCGGCGTTCAGTGTAAAGAGGACGATGTTTGTCGTTTCATATACGCCCTGATCAAGGTTCTGACCAATGACCTTGGCAGGCTGGGGTGTCAATACTTCGAAATATGCTGACTCACGTAGCCATGAGTCGACCGACCTCGCAAACTCAATGTTGCGCTGAACCATTTCCGCGTAACCCTTTCGTCCATACGCCACGAGAGTTGCATACAGTGGAAAGGCTCTAAACCGTCTAGAGTTTTCTATGCCTACATTTAGAGGACTCTCAATGGTGTCGTCCGTATGATTTAACACCTGTGAGCTCGTCAAGTACGCCGCAGCACCACTTGCACAGACATTTTTGAGCATCTGCAAGTGCTTTGTGAAGAATGTTGCACAATCATATGGTACATTCAACCACTTATGTCCATCGATGCAGAGTGAATCGCCGTACTGAAGATCGAGTAGCATGCGAGAGAGAGGTTTGTAGATACCAGCAAAAATTGCAAAGGCTGCGTCAATGTGCAGCCAGGCACCGTAAGCATCGCACAACCCACTGATAACTGCCATGTTCGGAGTCGAGAGACCGGTGTTGACTTCTCCTATGGCAGCCACGACAATACTGCCAATTTCCTCCTCCTTGTTCTTTCCGAGAAGTGATTCTAGCTTGCCCATGTCGAAAGCGACACCGTATTTGTCTGCAGGATCAGACACATCGATACAGTTTCCTCTGCCGATACCAACAAGACTGGCGGCCTTTTTTATGCTCGCATGTGCACCAGCATGGAAGACGTGGACCTTCTTCCCAGCAAAGCCCTCCTCGCCAGCATCAATGCCCAGACGTTGTAGAGCAGAGTTGCGCCCACAAGCCAGACCAAGGAGATTGGATGCTGTTGCACCTGTGGTCAGTGTCCGTCCTGGCCACGACGGAGGAGTGAGGCTGAGTAGATCGAGAGTCATACGTAGGGCAGCATCATCCACCGTAGTCGACAGCGAACATTGGGGGAGATGGACCTGAACATTCTGATCATGAACCGTGGTCAAGAGATCGGCCAGCTGGGCAGCAGGTGTTGAGCCTCCGGTGACGAAGCCGAAGTATCGAGGCGAAGAAGAGTTGGCAAGTGCTGGACAGACATCCGCCAGAAGATGCTCTACAGTGGCCTCTATGTCACGCCCATCGTCCGGTAGACGTTTCAGGAGAGCGTTCCTGGCCTGATCCAGGGTCTCTTGGCTGGGATGTACTGGCTGCTGTGGTAGAGTTGCATGTCTAGCAGAGGCCAGATGGAGGACGTTGCCCAGAAGCTGATTGTACAGAACCTCAGGTGTCTCCATCCCGGCCAACAACAACAACAACAACAGCAACAACAGATCACGACATGTCCAGTCAAGTCCAGTCAAGTCCAGTCAAGTCAAGTCAAGTCAAGTCAAGTCAAGTCAAGGAGAATGAGCGCCGTCATCGGAACTTCCGCTTGCATCATTTGTGGAGCCGCAACTCTGGTCCAGATCATTCTTCAGTCTCCTCTTCCCTCCCTCCTTCCTTCCTTCCTTCTTCTACTCTCCTGTCCATCTCATTCACTCTCTCCCTCTTGCTTCTGTCGTGTATTCAATCAGGCCTGCGATTCTCACTGGGAACGATATATATAGATGCAGGAAATAACAACGCTAGCGCAATTTCACGCATTCAAGAGCAAGCCACTCCTCATCATCGACTTTTATGCAGACTGGTGCGGTCCATGCAAGGCCATCTCACCAGTCTTTCAAAAGCTCGCCGAAAAACACAAGGGATCAAACTCAATCATATTCGCAAAGGTCAACGTCGATGTGGCTCGCGACGTCTCCTCACAATGCGGCATCTCAGCGATGCCGACCTTTCAGTTCTGGAGCAACGGCGCGAAAAAGGACGAAATCAGGGGCGCCGATCCATCAGGTCTGACGCGCAAGATCGAATCCCTGGTGGCATCAATCAAGCCCAGTACGGCAGGTACAAAGTTGGGGGGCGAGTCCAAGACGTTTCAGGGCTCGACACCCGTCTCTTCAGGAACAACGGCATCCCTGCGCTCACTCATGGACTTTGACGCAAGTCATGTCCTCAATGCCTCCCCCACGAGTTCCATCAAGTCACTTCTGAAACCCTCGTTTGCCGGCACGACGGTCGACTCTCATGACGGTCCACGGCTGTTGCTGTACATTCCCCTCACGGCACGCGCCAATCTCAAATCAATCAAACTGTCCGTGCCGAGTGGTCAGGTGAGTGCCGCGCCGTCACGGATCCACGTAGGCAGCAATGTCTCGCCCGTACCCAGGGACATGCTCGCCCTCGCTCGTGCCGAGACGGTCCAGTCGTTTTCGGTATACTCGGATGAATATGCCGCTGGCGGGGTCACTGAACTGTCCCTGAAACAAGCGAAATTCAGGGACGTCACGTCACTTACGGTGTTGATTGATGCCAATGTCTCGTCGAGCGACATGACTCGGCTCTCGCAAATCGAACTGATGGGTACAAAGGCATAATCATGAATTTATTCGTCGTCATCATCATCGTCAATCTAGGTATGGCTAGCGCAGCAGCAGCAGCAGCAGCAGCAGTGGTGATAGTCGTAGTAGTAGTAGTAGTAATGGAACATCACTTGTGGGAATTGGCTCGGGCAGTCAATTCAGCCTGTACTTTAAGTGCCCGCGGGGCGTCCATCTTGCCCATGACGACCTCGACCAACTGGATCCTCTCTGCGTCCATAAACACCTGATCACGAAACAAGGCCAGGACGTCGTGCTGCGTGGCGACTTTATACGACTTTTGACGATCCCCGGCTCCGAAAAACTCGAGGAGGTGTTGATACCGCCAGTCCGTGTTGATGTCATTATACGCCCTGTCGGCGCCGTGAATGAACCGTTCAATGGTGTACCCTTCGTTATTGAGGACAAAGATGATGGGTCGAAGGCCTTGTCTGATCATGGTACTTATTTCCTGCACCGTGAGCTGGAGACTGCCGTCCCCGACAAAGAGCACGCTCCTGCCGCCGTCCTGTCTCTCCCTGGCGGCCATTGCGGCACCCAGGAGCGCGCCTACGCTGAATCCGATCGAGCCCCAGAGGACCTGACTCACAATCTCCACGTCGTGCGGCAATTTCGTGTCCAATATGCCGAAATTACTCGTCCCGGTCTCCGTCACCACCACGTCGCCTGGGCGAAGGAACGTTTCGCCCACGGTCGGCCAGAACCAGTCGTGCGTGATGGCGGTCGAGTGTTCCTTCTTCGGATCATTCTCAAACACGGGCACCGGGACGGCAGTTATCCTGCCCGTGTCGATCCGGGCAATGAGTTTCGGGAGGAGGGAGTTCATGCCGACGTTGGGGTACGTAGCGTACTTGACCTGCGTCCGATCACTGTGGAATTCGACCACGGCCAACTTGTTGATGTGGTACGAAAAGGAGCCCGTGTTGAAGTCGCTCTTGAGCGCACCCACACTCAACACCAAGTCGGCCTCCTCCACCACTTTCTTGATGTGCGGCTGTGTGATGCTGCCAATGTAGCACCCCCCGAACTGCGGGAGTTCCTCCGATATGGCTGATTTGCCCATTGGCGTGCAAAAGACTGGAAACTTGGTCTTTGCAATGAGTTGATTGACTTCCGCCAACACGCGATGCCTAATGGCGCACGCATCCACCAGAATGATGGGTGACTTGGCGTCGTGAATGAGTCTGAGAATCTCGTCGATCAGGTACGTCTCCGTTTCCTCCTCATTCTCCCGCGGCGAGAGGTCCAGTTCAGTCTCGAGTGGTTCGGCATTGACTTCCGCGTATGCCATGTCTGTCGGAATGCCGAGGTAGACCGGATGGGCACGAACATAACACGCCTGAAGCACACGATCTATTTCCGCCGCCGCGGTCGCCGGATCAGTCAACTTGGCCTGGGTCGTGGTGATGGCCTCTGACATCTTGGCAAACACGGAAAAGTCGCCGTTGCCCAGCGTGTGGTGCAGCAACGAGCCGGACTTTTGATCGAATGTCGATGGCGTGCCTACGATGTGCACCACGCCCACATGTTCAGAGTAACTCCCCGCGACACCGTTCATCGCCGACAACTCACCCACGCCAAACGTCGTCACGATCGCCGCGATACGGTGGTTCACGCGGGCGTAGCCGTCTGCTGCGTACGCCGCGTTGAGTTCATTCGCGCATCCCACCCATGTCAAGTCTTTATGATTGTCGAATTCATCCAGGAATGCCTATAGTCTGCCGTCAATGTCTCTCCTTTATTTCATCACGGTAGGGTACGCACGAGGTTAAAGTCTCCAGGGACGCCGAAGACTGAACGGAGACCAAGTTGTTCCAGTCTCGTCAACAAGTAGTTTGCCACGCTCGTAGTCATCATGCCAGACTTTTGTTACTCTCACAGCGGTGGGTGGATGTGTGTGTGGGTAAATGTGAAAAAGTAGCAGAGAGAGAGAGAGATAATGTCAAAAGATTGTAGGGGATATGACGGCACTCGTCGCCCTCACTCATATCACGGAGGAGCCGGGCGGGACACTCGGCAACTCAAGTTCCGCGGACTGTAAACACACTCGTAACAAGTAGGTAGAGCACAACGACACTTGCAAGATGATACAATGAGGGGTTTTTTATGCCCCGACTAAAACTACGAATTGGGCAGTCCCCCGTAAGCAGGGTCCAAGACTGCACGCGAAAAAAGCGAAAAGACTTGCTTCATCATTCACTACTTGGTAGCAAAGTAATCGCTCATCTCCGCATCGAGCTCTTCCGCAGTCTTGGCCACCTTCTTGACACGGCCCGGACCAGTCTTCTTCAACTTCTTGCTCTTGACGTCCGTCTTGCTGTTTGGCACCACTGCCCCAGACTTTCTCTGCCCCTTGGCCACCGCCTGTGCAACACTCTTTGGCAACCCGCCGAGTCTATCTGCAAGACCTGGTTGAGGCACTTCCGTGATGATTTCCACACGCATCTTCAGCGGCTTGGGACCGGTCGAATCGACCGATCGTCCGTTGAGTAACGCGCAGGCCTTTTGAGCGTAATTCTGATTCGAGTCCTTGCGGAAGATGATTGTTGCCGAGCCCTTTGATTTTCCTTGTGCATTGTAAGCGAGTTCGCAACGTCCTACAGGTCCGATTTCCGCCGTCATGTATTCCTTGATTTGCTTCTCCGTGACATCTGCTGGCAACCCGTGGACGATAATCTTCGAGGATTCTGGAACCTTGGCAAGAGTCCTGGCGACTGCTGCCTTGGCTCCGGCACCCGGTTTCGTCGTCGACTTCACACTTGGCTTTTTGATGCCGTTACCGGCAGTCGCGGTCTTTGCAGGTCGCGACTTTTTCGGTTGTCGAGGTTTGGCCGCCAAGATGGCATCGAGCGATTGATCCAAGTTTGACATGAGGATCCTTCCTGTGTTCTTAGTGAAATCAGTCTTTGTTCTTCGAAAGGTGTCGATGCTGTCGTCGTGAAGCGCGCTCGTCCGATAGCTCGTTTGCTGACATACCTGAGGAGGAGAATACTCGAAAGAGGAATTCGTCAAGGGAAAAAGGTGATTGGCCGGTCTTGCTTCGAAAGCGACGCGAGCAAATTGGGCAAGAATGGAAGAAAGGAGGAAAGATGAGACCGACCTGCAGACGGTGCCGGTAGGATGACTGACTGATGAATGATGGGATGTGGTAGAGGATGCGTGCGTGGGTGCGTGAGAGCAGGAAGCGGAAGCCAGGAGCGACAAACTCACACAAACTCACTTCAATTGACTTGTAATGAAGTCACCATACGAGTGAATACGAACATGATTAGCGTGATTAATTTCATCTCTTCCATCCATCCATCCATCCATCCATTCTTTCTTCCATCACACCAACCTTGTTACCCAATCGTATACTTTAGTGTCAGTCAGTCAGTCAGACCTACCTGACCATCCTTGCAATCTTGTACTTCATGTATGCCACAGTAATGACCAATGTTCCCACACTTACACCAACCAAACCAGCATTGACGGGCACGAAAGATCCGTGATACCGACCATACGTCACCACCTCCAAATCATGAGCCAAAAGATTGACGAGTCCGGCAACAGCCATAATCAGTCCATAGAAAGCACCAAACCTCTCATGACCAAACAACTTTGTCACCGTTCCGGGCAAGATTGAGTATATCCACGGCCTGAGAATCACAAACGTGATGATGTGCAGGACTTGAGCATACTTGTTTGGCACAAAACTCAGCGCCCCGCTGACGGCAGAGAGGAGGAACGTGAGGGCGTATACGGTAGAGGTGGTATACGTGTCCAGTATCCATCCAATCACCGGAATGGCGAATATTCCCCCAACCGGCAACAGCACATCGAATGCGTCCATGACTGATTTGGCATCCGACGCGCCGATGAAGAAGATCAACTGACTGTGTACCGTCGCAATGTAAAAGTTGACGCGGAGGAGTGAGGCCACCATGACTAGTGCCGGAAACAAGAACCACGCCGACGTCAGGACGTGCGTACTTGAGGCCGTGTGCATCACGCCATCTACCGGATCAACCACCATCTCTTTCGAGGTGCCCTTGAAGACGCGAGACTCGTCCGTGGCCTGTAACAGTCCCGTGGTCTCATTCACCTCTTCTGCCGTGCTCCTTTCTTCCACGGGCCGTACTTCGTCATCATCCCCTTCTGCCACCACCTCGGCGACGGCGCGTTTCTCATCAGGCGTCGTCTTTTTCGGCATATACCACACCTGCACCACGAAAATCAGCACGGGAACAACTAAATAACCAGTAAAAAACGTCCGTATCGACGGCCGGTGGAGACTTTGGTACGCGATGCGGTACAGCAGGAAAAGCCCGGAACTAGCATCAAACGCCCCCGTCATGGCACTCACCACGAGTCCACTCTTGCCAGGCACCAACGACGCCAGCGAAAAACTGGAAAGCAGGAGAAAACTGCCGGACGTCGCCAAGACGGTGTAGGCAGGCACGTAAATGTCCAACGTCGCATCATTCGCCGCCGAGAGTCCCAGTGTACCGAAAAACATGAGTACCGTGCCAATGATGGACGTCGTGCGGGACCCGTACCGATCCAGAATAAGGCCGATCGGGAACGCGGAGACGTTTGTGCTGACTGCTGCCCAGGTAAACATTTGATTCAACGCCAACTCTTGAGCCACGCACTTGGCTCCCAACTTTGCCGTCGTCGCCATCGTGATTGTGGTGGTGAAACACTTGCGTTCGTAGATTTTCGAGGCGATGAGGATCGGTTTCAGGGCAGCGAAGCCGAAACATATGCCCACTGAAAAGAGACAATATGTCAGTGCCGTCGCGATTTGCAGTGTTCGTAGAGATTGTGTGTTTATGTTTGACGACAACATGGTCGTGAGTCAGTCCTGTGTCACGGCTCAGTAGAGCCTGTTGTCTGTCAGCTTGAATGGCTGTGCTTGTTGGTCTGTGCTACCTACCCAACTATAGATTTTGAGAATACTACTGTAGGTATAGGTAGACTAGAGTTGGATGTGTGATTGAAAACCGGAATTTTAGCTCTCTTATCTACCCGCTTCCACAATAGATTGTGGCGTATGAACCGCCGCCCTCTCGCAACCTTCCAAGGTTAGCTAACTCTATAAGTATAGGTTCGTTGGTGGGTGGATGGGTGGGTAGGTAGGTGTGCAACGTGAAGAGTCGAAGAAAGGTGTAGACAGACAGATAAATTGCTTTGTATGAATGTTTGATATTATCAACAGGAAGTAAAACATTACTCATTACGCATTGTCCAGTACAGAATTGCCTGGCTGACTGATTCATCATCACATGATCTTGCCGTGTTCTTCCTGCTTTGCCTGAACCACAATGATCGGCCCACACCTGTACTTCATCGCTGCAAACACCTCGACAACTTGGCCACGACCTTGACTCGAATTGACAAAAGTCGACGACAAGAGGTCCTGCTGTTCAATGTTTCGGATTTGAACGTGTGTAGAGTGGTCACTCGATCTACCAAGCATTGTCGTGATTGTCGATCTGGCGTATTGTCTTTCGAGAACCGGCACATTTCTTACGGCTGCCAACAGTGGACTCGGCACCGCAGAGGCCTCGAATTGCATGTTTGGATGTGGTCGTAGGTATGCCTGACACTCTGCCAGATCCGCTTCCAAGTCGGGTGCACGGGCATCTCCGCGCGCTCGGAAACTGAAAGTGGCAGTGGTTGAGCTCGAGAGATCCTGACCCTCTGCCTCGTCTATCGAGCATTGAACTTTTCCGGATCTTTCCTTAGGTTCGGCAACGCTCGCACAAGATTCTGCTCTACTAGAGTGCTTGTAAAAGACGACAGTCGCGGTGACAATGTCATTTCTCAGGAGCTGATTCAGTAGTAAGAGTGCCAGTCTTTCGTCCTTACCAAACTTGAAGAGTGGCAAGTAGATATGCACCTTTTCTGAATCAACTTCGGCCATCGTTGAGAGTGTTGACTTGTTCGGTCGCTCCCGTATTTGTTGTATCTCATCTGTCTCGCTACGAGTCCGGGTCAGTATGTTGGCTATGCTCATGGTTCTGGGATGCAAATGGCGGGATCTGTCCACCTCAGGATTGTGGTCAAGCAGAACAGCAAGGTGTACACGCTCCTGTTCAAGCATAGTAGAGATATACTCATTGTCTTGCCACTCTCCCTCGGCAGTCTGTGCCCATGAAACGACAACGAGGCCGGTCTTGTACTTCTCCGCCTCCTGTGCAATAACGCTCACGTACTCATAACTGGCCAAGACCTGCAGCCTATATGTCAATTTGACACCGATGACTCGTGTGATAGTCCTGAATATCGAGACCATAGAATCTTGCTGAAGCAAATCGTCGGATTCCGATACTTTTATGATTTGTGACAATCGGTCAGTCATTTCCATTAGACGCATCAAATGTACATTGATTGATGAATGCGCGAAGAAGTGTATGAAGCGCAAAAGTGATGACACTCCTTCGATACGGTTCACGACGATTGTGATTTGGCCCAGTTCATGGACGTGAGCATGCTCGCTCCCGGTGTCACTCTGTTTCTCCAATGTATTGCCATCCCAATCACATTCTCCACTGCGCCATTTTCGGACTTTTTCTTGGTACCATGGTGGGAAGAACCACATAGTCAGTGGTGTGGTCATGAAAGTAGTGACCAATGCCATAACCACGAACATTGTGAAAAGCTTCGTGCTTAGTATACCGGCAGACAGGCCAACATTGAGCACAATGAGCTCGACAAGTCCTTTACAAGACATCAACGTACCGACCGTCAAGGATTCTCGCCACAAGAAGCCGTTTGCCCGTGCCAAGAGCATCGACCCTACCACCTTTGAGAAAGTGGCACAAACGATGACTGCAATCGTATAACCCCAGTCCTTTCCGCTGTTCAGTAGGGCGATGTTTGTCTTTAGTCCACTGGACGCGAAGTATAGGGGCAGAAATAGAACTGACACAATGTCCTCAATCTTCTCTGTCAATATCACTGCATAGTTGTTCTCGTGAGGAATGATGAGTCCGACAAGGAAAGCTCCGAAAATTGGGTGGACGCCGATAATTTGAGTGTAAAAGGATGAAATGAGCACCAGCAGAATGGTCAATGTCATCATGGTATCAGAAGGTCCTGCTTGTGTACCAGATCGACGAGCCAACCACGCATAAGCAGGTTTGACTGCAAAGAACAAAAACAACACCCATGCGACCACCAGTAGAATAACGTAGAATGCAGTGAGACCTGTAGACGAGTTGACAAGCGCAATCGTCAGGGCAAGCAGGATCCACCCGACCACATCGTTGCCAACACCGGCAGCGAGCACTGTGACCCCAACATCTTGTCGCAACAGCTTGAGTTCTGTCAAGATCCGTGCGAGCACCGGAAAGGCTGTGATTGAAAAGGCACTGGCGCTGTCAGAAAGATGAATCAACGTAGGAACTGCGTGACATACGTTCCAATGAAAAGCAAGAAGACGCCAAACTTGTCGTCCTTCAAGGTCGCCTTGTAGTCCTTGTGGAGTGCCCAAGCAATGATACATCCAAAGGCAAAGGGTAGAGCCAGAGAAGCAGCACCGACAGAAAGTGCGACCCTGGCATTCTTACGAATGAGACGTAAGTCTACCTCGAGTCCCACGATGAACAAGAAGAGTATCAGTCCAATCTGTCATCAATCAGAACGGGCTCAAGAATTTGAACCAGGAGAACCCACGTTGGCCACAAGATTAAAGGCGGGCAGGGATGCAGCTGGAAAAATGGTATTTGAGAAATCAGGTATTCGTCCAAACGCCGTGGGTCCCAGCAAGATGCCTCCAATCACTTCAGCAATGACTCTTGGTTGCCGCAATCTCTGTAAGGGGAAATGAAGTATTCGGCAAAAGACAATGACAATGACCGCTTGAATGATAAAGACGACTATCGGATTGCTTTTGTCGTATACCGCTGGATTCTCGCCCGTCAGGACCGATCCTGGAAGTGTCGAGTTTGACATGATGAGTGTTGCGCGTCTCTCTCAGTTGACTCCTGTGACGCGCAATGGAGCGCTAGATGGTTGTCGCACTGTACAATTCCGCACGATCGTGGTCGGACAGTTGCGCGAGCTTCAAACGCAGGTCAGCTGAAGAGGTTAAAGGACAGAGAGCGCCAGCGAAACTTGTCTACACCTGTGAAAGGGGTAATGATGAGGAAGTGGAAGGAGGAGAAGAGAAAAGGGACTCCTGGACTAGTGATGGAAGCACTTTCACTTGAATCCTGGGAATTTAAGGGTCAAAGTGAAAGTGTGGAGAAAAGTGTCGTTTCGCTGTGAGTCTCTACTTTATGATCACCTGATCCTTCCCCTTTCCTTCTCTTTACCTGCTGCTGCTAAATGTCGAGATTCCAACTATACATCCGTACCGGCCTTTCTCTACACGTTCTGTGGCAGTTCGTCAGTCAGTGTCACGAGAAGCCGAAAGGCACTAACGACAGGAATCTATAGAGTACTCATGTGTCTGCGTAGTTCTAAACCACCAGGTGAAACATGGAATGCATGTCATTGAATATCGTACTATGCCGACTTGTAATCTATGGTACATGAAGTATTGCATGACGGAGACGAACAGTCATGCGGAATTGTTGGCTCTGACGGTGCTCACTGCACTGACGCCTTCAAGCACGGCTGACTACAGTCGTTCTCAGTCGCCCTTCCTATTGATCAATCCTCCTCAATCGTGATTGCCTGGTGTGCCGCTGTGCTTGACGACGAGCTTCGACGGTCCTCAAGCAGGGATGAGGACGATCGACGGTACGAACTCTTGCGCCTCTTGTCACCTGGCAGAGACTCTGTACGCCGCATCTTGTGTCGCAGTGATGGCTCAGCATAATTGACTGTCTTGCCACGTCGAGACCGGTTTGTAGACTCTTCAGTCCCTCCGGGCAAGGAGTGTGTATCCTGTCGGGCTCCACTCTCCAAGGACGGCGAGACAGGTTCCGACTTGACCTCCTGAACCTCCTTTAATGGTTTCGTCGGCGTCGGTAGCGTATTTTGCATGTTCTGGGATGGAAGAGGATCTGCAATCAGATTCAGTGCTGTTCTGCTCTTTACGGGCGAGGAATGCAATATTCTTATGTTGGAAGTGGAACGGCGTTCCGATGGGGCATTTTCTTTATCGTCATTGGTGTTCAAGCTTCGAGATGAGCGTCTTGCGCTGCCTTGCTCTTGCTCAGATTCATTGACAAAGAGCTGTGAAGGTTCGAAATTCATCGAGGATCGAGAGCGTCTTCTGGCGACTCTATCCTCATCTTGAGATGATTTACTGGTCACTTTCCGGTGCTCGCGTTTGGGAGAACCATTCGCGAGGTGGTCAGTCATATGGTCGATAGGTACTGCAAGCATCTCCTCGCTCGTGCGACTTATGCGACGACTCGATCGTCGAGCCTCTCTCTCCCTATCACGCTCGCGACTGTCTCGCCGCCTCTCAACATTCTCCGGCAGTGAGATTGGTGACTGTTGAGCTTCATTGAAGGTGGTACAGTTTTCTATCGATCGCGGAGAATCGTCGCCACCGGCCGGCGGAGGTTCCTCAACTTCAGGAGCTCGTAAGATCCGACTGGGAGCTGCAAGAGACCTTGGCCTTGATCTCGCACTGACAAAGTCTATCCTTGCTCGTTCTGGAGAATGTTCTGGACTTATCTGTAACAGGTTTGCTTTCTTCGGGGACTTCTTTATGATTGGCTGTATAGGCGATTGGGTAGTCGAGGCCGAAGTAGTCCCCAGACTTTTGACCATGCGATGAAGTTCTCGTAGTTTGCGTTCTATTTGGGTCTTCTGATTTGTCAGGTCCTGACAATGCGTCAACTGTATGACTTGGGTTCGTAATTGTATATTTTCGCTGATAAGTTTCGTGATTTCAGCCTCGAGACTTGCTATTCTATTTGATTGTACCTGATTGATCCTTCGTTATTGTTAGCGTTGAATTCCGCTGACTGCCAGAGCTCGTTGTTACCTTATAATCTCTTTGTTTTGTTTGAGATGTTTTTCGAGCGCGATGCGATCCATCACTGACGCACTTGCTGGAAGTCTGTCCAGCGCAGATTAGAATCGCGCCAGTAAACACAAGACTTTTATGCGAAATGTAGTCGCGAACTCTGAGAGGAAGCTCACGTCGATGGCTGGTCAATGCGTTCTTGTCGCGATTTGTTTGGATAGAAGAGTCTATTAAACGCCCTCCCGATAATTACGATATCCCAGCACTTCTGAAAGTAAACAATTGACAACCATCTCGACTCTACGTCGCTGCTACTCAGAAATCGCATTTGAGGTCCCAAGAGAAGCAGCATTCGAGATATTGAAGCAGATCAGAACGCATCTTCGTAACACACAAAAGCATGACTGTGAGTATTGCGAAACAAAAGGTTCTGGACGAATTGGACCACGAACTGTCCATTCGCATCACAAGGTTGCGCGACACTTGTGCACACATGTCACGATCATTGTCGGCAAGGACGGAATTACAGTTGGCGAATTTGCCCAAGGGCGTCCGAGAGATGAGCATGATTGAGCTCATAAGTAGTGGGAAAACTATGCCGCAAGCTGTCGGGCCAGTAACGGACAATATCGGCACGCAAGCTGCACAAGTGAGCAAGAGAACCCTCAACAATAGCCCAATTCGAGCAGTCAAGAAGGGTCGCATTGAAAAGGCTGGTGCGGAGACAAAGAAGCTCGCTACAAAGCGGGTCAAGAGAGGCTGAGTGACGGAATCATCAGTGAACGAATCGATTCGTATCAGCATGAGCTATTCTTGTATGCATGCCAAGCGCTGCAGCGACAACAACAGACTGTCAGCTGTCTTTTGGCTTGTTCGGAAAGCACACCTATTCTGACGGACCATCAGATACAGTGCTAGAGAGTTTCAGCACATTTTCCTTGTAAAGAACTTCTAGGTACTAATTTAGTGACACGTTGTAGGCTGTTTCTAGGACTAACGATCGTAACGGGATGAGATAAGGGACTATTAGATGCACGGGCCTCGAAGGCCCGTTCGCCCGAGGACCTCGAGTGGAATGAATTTTAAAATTTGAATAATGAAGACAAGTAACAATGGATCGAAAAACACCTGATGATTAAGAACAGCAAAGCTTCGTGAATGCACCGTTGCGTAAGTAGAGAACTTTAACGGCCTGAGACGCGACGCCCTAACCACAACATGAAAACAGCTTTGCAAAGAACGACGGATTCTTTTGGCTTCTGGCAGGAGTGGCGGCTGCTTGTGATTGTTGTGGAGCAGTAGCCGGCTGGGAGTATTTGGGTGCCACTTGGTTGAAGTTGTTCGGATCCACCTGAGCTGAGCTTTGTCGTCTGGCGACTGGAGCTCGATCTGTTCTGTGTCCTGGTCGCCCGCTTCCTGAGCCTTGGCGTTTCATGACCGGTGCAGGCATATGAGGCTGGCTGGAGTTGAGACGTGATGCACTTGCATGCGCCTGTGTTCGACCACCTTGCACATTTTGTCGCAGCTCCGCAGCGGAAGCAGGCACATAGTTGTTTGCATGATGAGCTGATGAATTTTTGGAATTTGCTTCCCAGCCTTTACCATTGTTGAGAGACATCCAGTCATATACGCCATCCTCATGCTCACCAGTGCTGAGAAGTGCTTGTAAGAACAAATCACGCAGATAATCGTAGTCCGGAGTATCTTCAAACCCGAGATTTCTGACATAGCTGAGATATTGGGAGAACTGTTCGGGATAATCGGCACACAAGTCCTTGATAGCGGTCGTCTGCTTTTTCTCGCCAATCTTCTCATACTTTTGCTTGTTGGTAGCGGCCTTGAGACCTTGCCATGGCAGACCGCCACGCAAAAAGTACATGAAAACATGCCCAAGTGCCTCTAAATCATCCCTCCTTGACTGTTCGCGCCCCAGGTGAGTATTGATTGACATGTATCGTGCAGTTCCAGAGAGAGATTTACGTTCCCTATAGGGGATATGTTGTTTCGTCTTTGGATCTCTGTATTGCTTGGCCATTCCAAAGTCAACGACACAGACTAAGTTTGCAGATTTCGAGTTGGGTCTTCCAATAAGGAAATTGTCCGGCTTGATATCGCGATAGATGAGGTTCTTTTCATGGATCGTCTGCACTCGTGAGAGCATCTGACGTGCCACCATGACCACCGTCTTAGTTGTGAAACGTCTACCGCACAAGTCGAACAGGTCTTCCAAGGAAGGTCCCAAAAGATCGATAACCAAGATATTGTGTAATCCTTCCTGACCAAAATAATATACATTAGGAATTCCAGCTAGGTCGATGAGTGATTGAGACTGCAAGATGGCTCATGCAACTCACGACATCCAACAAGTATTTTATATGTACGATATTCGTCGCGCAATTGTGGTGCATCGCTCTTCCTTGGCTCCTACTCAGTGTCAGCTTACTGTTGTCGTCTGCAGGCAGTTGTAGCGGACGAATTTTATTGCGACTTGTTGGTTATTCAGTAGGTTGGTGCCTTCGAAGATGACTCCAAATGATCCTTCGCCAATCTTCTTGCCACTGTGATGAGATGAGTACATGGACTGGACAGAGACCGCATTACGAAATGCTCGCAGATTACTCACACTCGGTAGTGAACCCCGACTACATTGGAAGAGCTATTGGACATCTTGGTGTAGTTTGAGTTCCTCTTGAAGAAGGAGAAGAGACCAGACGTCTGAGGCAGGGGACTAAAGAAGAGAGTCAGTTCATGCACTCCAATGTTTGTCGCAACGAGAGCGACGGACTGCGGGAGGTCTGACCCAATGATGGGCGCGCCTGTAAACCTGGAGCGGTCTGAGGACGAGCGAGAAGAGCTCTGGCCAAGAGAGCCTGTTTCAATTAGAGTGCAGGTGTGACTTTGAAAGGAAAACGAGGGAGGCAATGAAGGCAGGGAAGGGTTGATGTTTGGTATGGATATAGAATCTGGTGTATACCAGGTGCGTCCTGTGGTGTGGTGTGCTGTGAGGGAAGGGAGAGAGGGACGAGAAGCGTGCTCCAGCGGTGGAAGCCCAAGGTTTCCACGGTTGAGCTGCAGCGGAAGGATGATCCACACACAAATTCACATTCCACCCACAAAACGACAAAGCGTAACTCAATCGCTGCATTCGGTAATATCTCCCGCATACCACCACCCTTGTCTGACTGATCTCCTGATCACACATCAACCCTGACCACACTCCCATCCACTCAACCAGTCAGGTCAGGTCAGGTCAAGTCTGACAATTGCAGATGGCAGACTGTTGGATATCTAGTCTTGACAAGATTGATCTATAGCTGCAGAATCGCTGAGTCGGTAGAAGATCCTGGATCAGATATAAACCACACTCAGGGCACTTCAAGGGATCAGGCATGTCATGACTGGCAATTGAACAGAACAGCAAACACAAGTGATAGTCAGGGATGATCAGACACAGCCGCTGTGGAGGGATGCCTACTGTGAAAGGACATTTTATCCCAAAGACTAAGCCGTCTGTGCATTCCAGCAGACTTCTGAAGCTCTACATATCAACGAGCAGACCACACGTTCCCCCAGCAGACTCTCATGCTGCCAGACTCCCAGAGACTTCCTCAACAACACTTACACAACCACCGCTGCAACGGTCTAAGCTGAAGGCATATCTTGCACTCACCAGATTCCATGCCCCCGTGGGATCCACGCTTCTCTTCCTTCCATGTGCACAGTCCACGCTTCTTGCAGGTGTCCTCACACATGCCGACCCTACCTCTACTCTCAAACTGCTGGCTCTCTTTGGCACTGGTGCATTCGTCATGAGAAGTGCTGGCTGTGTCATCAATGACTTGTGGGACAGAGATCTGGACAAAAAGGTCACGCGGACGGCGTTGCGTCCCATCGCTTCTGGAGAGTTGAGTGTCACTGATGGAATCGTCTTTCTCGGTGGTCTCCTGAGTGTTGGACTTGGCGTCCTGACTCAATTGAATGGATACTCCATCATGCTTGGCGCAGCGAGCATGTCTCTCGTCATTGTTTATCCACTCATGAAACGCGTGACCTACCTTCCCCAGCTCGTTCTCGGTCTGGCCTTCAATTGGGGTGCTCTTCTAGGCTACCCAGCTCTTGTAGGAACGCAGGACTGGTCGGTCGTGCTACCATTATATGCTAGTGGAATCTGCTGGACAATGATTTATGATACGATATATGCACATCAGGACATTTCAGATGACAGGAAAGTGGGCATCAAGAGCACAGCTCTCTTGTTTGGTGACAATACTAAGCCAATCTTGTCCATGCTGAGTATTGGTCAATTTGGTGCTCTAGCATATCTCGGAAGTGCTTGTGATCTTGGAGCTGGATACTGGGTAGGCTCAGCGTTTGCCATGTTCTACACCTCCAGAATGATCTACCTGCTGGATATCAAGGACATTTCTGGTTGTGGAGCATGGTTCAGGAAGAGTCAATACGTGGGTTGGTTGATTGCTGCTGGATTGGGGCTGGAATACTCGAGAGAGCTACTGACTGAGCAAGGCAGACCAGCTGTAGACACTGTGAATGAGTGACTATGAAACGAAAACGAAAAGGCTGACGCTAATGATGCCTACTCCTGATGCGCACTATCCTAATCACTACAAGCCCATACGACCTGCCGTCTCTTCTGTGCCCTTGACCTTGTGATCCTTTGGATTGGCGAATGCTTCGTACGAAATTGCCACGGGGACATCCTTGATTTCCGTGTGGTCTCCTCTGAATCCCAAGTACCACAGCACAGTGGGCTCTTCGTCATCCGACCAATTGTGCTCAAAGAAGAGTGTGATTGACTTGACATTGTGGTAGAGTCTGATCTTGACGGGATACTCAATCAGATCCGACGCACTCTCATACGGCACACACTCAAACGTCTCCACTGGCTTGGCATCGGGAATTGTATCGAAGTCGAGGTCATCACGGTTGATGTAGACCTTCATCTCCTTGACTGCCGATGTGGTCGCTGGGCACCGGAGCAGGATACTCTTGAGCTTGATTTGTCCATCGAACGGGACATGCATGATTACTTGCTCATCTGCATCACTCGTACAGCATACCTGCGTGTCGAATCGCTCGTTCCATGCTTTGATAATCTTGGCTCCCGAGCCAGGGACTTGTTCATTCAGTGTTCGTACGGCGGAAGTGCGTATCTTCTGGTATAGCGAGTGGACTTCATTCGTATCTTCAGGAGGAGGGTCGTGGTCATGGTCATGGTCATGATGTTGAGCTTCTGATTCGCACACATGGCCATGCGAGTGACTCATAGTGTTCTGACTGATTCTACCTGGTATAGCAGAGGGGAGACTCTGATAGTTGCAAGGGAATGATGAGTTTCCATAGAAAAGGACAGAACCGAAATGGTGGCGTCTGAAGTGTGGAGGTGAGGCTGATGACGGATGCTCCGGGGCGATCAATCATCATCCAAACCATCTTACAATCAATTGCAATCATATATGCTTTCGACTCAAGTTTCGTTGATACCCATACTGAGTAGCTTTCAGGAGGACTTGCTCATTTCACAAAGTATATAGTCATGTCCTCTCCAGTCGTGCGGCCCAGGAATCATGTACTTCCTCAGTCTTGATCTCGTGAGATGCACACACGGCCAAGCAACAAATTCATATTGCCGCGCGACACTCCTTAGTTTGCTAAACTATGTCACTATCCTATTTCACCGTATTCAATCCCTCGCTAGGACCGGACGAGGAGACATTGCCCAACCAACTTCTATTCTACACTTCCTCAGTGGTCTCGGATCTAGATTCGCAACTACGCAACATTGGGCTCGTGCAAGGCATCATTGAACTAGGCCGGTCATTTGCTCAAGATCAGGATCCGGTCGACTTTATCAAGAGCAAAGACACTCGCAGTTATCTGCAAGAAATTGAGCCAGGGTACTGGGCTGTCCTTTGCTTCGATGTAGTCCTGGAAAATGGCACAATGAGCAAGGAATTACCAGTTCCAGGGCAAGTGAAGCTCCAAGTACAAACGGCATACCAATCTTTCGTCCTGGAACATGGCACTTTTGATTACTTGCTAGCGAAAGGGCGTGACTACGCACTCAAAGTGGTTGAGCACTGGTGGTTGAAATGGTCCTGGTCGTGGACGGCTGCTTGTCCTGACGCCGCATTACTCTGTGATGGTTTCGTACAATCTCGCATACGTCTGACGAATGCACAGGCAGAGGAGATTGAGGCTTATAGAAGTCGTCTAGCCGCAACGTATCCAGAGTGCTTTCATGAGATCATGTTTATGAGATCAGGTGAGTATATCGATTCAGGCTCGACTCTCACGACCAGGAATAAGCGACTTGTGCAGATATCTCTCAATGAATATCGGGTCAATCATGCGCCTACATCCAATTTCCAGTCTTCAGCACCGCCTGAAAATACCTCGGCAATGGTCGAGACAGGCTCACCTATTTCCGAAGCACAAAATGCCGTGCAACATGAATCATGGTTGACTGGACAAAAGTGGTCAAGAGAGACTACAAAAGTGATGAACCTCTTCTCCTTCAATAAAAGCTCAAAAGCCGAAACTGAAAATCAAAAGACTGAACCAGAGGCGAGTTACAACTGGCTGTTTTCTGCAGACAGAGAAATCTACATCACTGAGGATGGCTTACAGGTCAAATACCTGAATGCACTCTGCCACCAAGACTTGACATTCATCATACTCCTCAACGTTCCGGGTGCTCGCGAACGAGCACTCGTGCGGGAACACATTGACACGACCATTTCGCATCTATCCACCGCCCTAAGTCAAGCGATTCTTCCGGCACAACAGCCTCCACTATTCTTCAGTCTGGTGCACAATGCCCGCACTGGCTCAACTACATCCTCCCTACCCTCTCTTTCAGCGGCAATGACGCCCTCTTTGGGCGATACACCATTGCAGGTCACGGTGAAACAGAATACCATCCACCTACATCGTCAAATCTACGCACTATGGGGCACGAACGAGTGCTGCATCAAGACAGCGAAGCAGATCTGGATCCTGATGCGGCGTGATGCGTGGGGCACAATCATATTGGCCAAGTCGGGAAAAAGTGGAGAATCGCTTGAAGAAATTAAACTTTCAGGGACGAGATTTATGCATAAACTAGTTAAATTGTACTCTTGACCAGGTATTTCCCCTCCTTGCCAAGTAAGTGAGTGGTGGTAGTGGTAGTCGTCGTCGTCGTAGTGGTGGCATGAGACCCGCCCACGAGACGAAACATGAAGAATCGGTAGAGTTTGTCGTGAATAAGCACACGTATACGCTCAAACAGTCCAACACGTCGGGGGAAACGGGCAGCACGGTGTGGTTGTCGGCCCAAGTACTAGCCACCTACCTCGCCAGCTCCAGCTCCAGCAGCAGCGGCAGTAGTAGAGGACCGCCGAGGCGAGGCTGCGTGACGTGTCTAGAGCTCGGCGCTGGAACGGGATTATTGAGTCTAGTCTTGCGCGACATGGGATACGCCGTCACCGCGACGGACCATCAAGCCGTGCTACCACTCTTGCAACACAACGTGACGCACAACCCACCGACTCCTTCTCCTTCCGCATCTACACTTGGCGGCGCATGCGGCTCGCTTGACGTGCAGGAAATAAATTGGTGCAACGTCGACATCCAGTCCCGCACGACATACGACGTGATTTGTTGCGCGGACGTCGTGTACGTGCCTACCCTCCTGCCTGCCCTCGTCCGCAGTATCCGACGACACAGTCATTCCCGAACAACAGTCTACCTCGCTCAAGAATCACGTACGCCCCAACTCATGTCGGAGTTTCTAAGTCTTTGTCGGCGGGAGTACAGGGTCATGCAGGTGTCTCCCCAGGAAGTGGCTAAAGTCGAAGCGCAACTCGCGAGCACGAATCAAGGCGAAGATTGTACCCGTGATGCGGGAGAAGGGGAGGATGAGGATTGGTCTGGTGTGGAAATATATAAATTAAAGTTATTGAAAAGACTCATCATTCCTCCATAAACACGTCCCCGTCTCCGTGTTTGACCGTGACATACTCCTCTTCCTCTCCCTCGCCCTCGTCCTCCCGCTCTTCTTCTCCTCCTTCTTCATCTTTGTCATTCAACGTGTCCGTCTGTGCGGCGCGCTGGATGCGTGCGTGCCAAGATGCCAGATCGGCACTCGCTTCGTACTTGTCTAGGACTTCATTCTCCGCCGCGTACTCCTTCTTCAAGTTACCCAATTCCTTCGCACCCAGGCCGGAAAAAGGCACGACCTGATGTTCTTCAAAGTAGACCTCCCTCGGCAATTTTAACTCTACCGGCGGAATGAGGTTGTGTTCGTAACATTGTCGCATGGTGCGATACAAGTGGGTCTGAGAAGTCAGATTCTCTACCGTGGCATCGGATTGACCTGTCGTGTTTACAATGCGAGGCCAATCATCTGCAATGAAGCATCGTCTCCATATCAATTGTGTCAAGAAAGTATTGACCGCATCCGGGACCGTAGTATAGTACAGCAGACGCAATGCATCGAAAAAGTTTGGATGGGCTTTGGATGTCAAATAGTCTATCGTTTCGCCAAGTTCGGGAATCAGTCCTTGCAGTAATTTGCTGACATGACGACGCAAGAGAGACGCACGATCAGGATTTCTCATCGTTTTAGGTACGTCTTTTGTAGCACATATATCGATCGCAGCCGTAGCGTCAATTGCGTCCCTTGCATTTTCAGTCAGTGCAGCTGAAATTGAGTTGAGGACTAGACTCGATTGTATCTGATGTTCTATATTTTCGGGGATCTCGTCGTTGTCGACCAAAAGTGCCAACTTTGCAATGCTCAGCTGAATCTTCCTCTTTTCGATTCGTGTTTCTGGCACTTTCAACAAGGTTTCTCCAGCTCGAGTGAACTCTTCCAGCAAGACGTCGTTCATCCAGCTGATGCTAGGGTGACGACCATCTTGGAAGAATCTTGTCAAAAATTCTCTGTAGTTGGGGAACTCGTGGAGCAAGTTCCAGAACTGACGGTGTGCGATGTAGTACTCCCATAAAACCGCAGCAAAGTCATAGCCGAATGTGTGCAGATACCACTCTAGTCGACGAACGACGGTATTAATCACGTCCTCATCCCTAGCACTTTCTCCCTGATCATGACAAACCTCGATCAGAGTTTTGAAATCTTTGTATTTCTCGCCAATTTCTAATGCTTTATCAGTCTGACCGACACTGACGAGATCTTTCAGCCACTGCGGTCTCAATTTGTTGTACTTTTGTAGCACAGCCTGATGTTCAGCAGAAGAAGAGTTACTTGTGCTCAAAAAGTCCTCATGGAGGCGACAATTCAGTGATGTCAGGCCTACAAGTTGACCACAAAGCTGGTCTCCTTCACCCTCTTTCAGACCTGAGATCAGTTTCTGGCTTATACTCAGCTGTACAGTCGTGCTTTGTAGAATATTGGCAACGGATGTCCATTTCTCTCCAAAATTGCCATATTCTGAATGCTCATCTCGGAATCGAGTAGCTGTCATGAGGATGGCCAAAATTATTTCATTTGTCTCCAGCACGACTTGTGACAGTGGTTGACTATCCAATATCGCGGCGGCCTCTATACATGCTCGATGAGCTCCATGGATGATTGCATCGATACTGCTCAAGTGGTGGAGAAAGAAGTTTCGAACACTGTCAGAAGTGGACGTTTGAGAAAACCCTGCTGATCTGGGTATCAGATCTTTCACTATGCTTGATCCCTCGACTCTTGCATCAACCGATATCCAGAGAGTGTCTCCAGCGACCATCTTTTCCATGTGTTCTCGTAACACCTGCAGCGTGATTGGTTTGAGATTCTTGCCAATGTAAAACATGAGATTATGGAGTGTAGCCACTCTAATTTGCAAATGTTCTTTGAGACTCACTGACTTTTGCAAGAAGGGTGAACGACCCTCCAGAATCTGCAAGGACAGCTCTCGCACCACAATGTCAGCTTCTGATGGAGGCGGTGTAAAATCGATTGGATTATCAGGCAATGAGCCATAGAAGACAGCCTGCTCTATCTTAGACCTGATGGGATCTTTGCTCGATAGTGACGTGGCAAACAGCTCAATCTTGATGACTCCTGCACCATCCGTTAGCAGAATGAGCCCAGGATTTCTCTTGTTTTTGAATTGATCCTCGATTCCTGTTGCGACTATATCGACTTCTCTGTGGAAAGTTATCGATTCACTCTGTTCGCTAGCAATTGAAATCATGTGTACGCTTTTCCTCGTTTGCACGAAAGCGATATGCCCTGGATTTGGTAGATGGATGGTTGGATTTTCGAGTCCAGGCAAGACAACACGACTCAATACACCGGGTTGTGCCTCTGTGTTGAATTGTATGTTGAGGACTTGAGTAGCGCCGTTGACTGATCTGGCAAGGACGAGAATTGAATTCGAGGCGATGGGATATGCTACTACATCGAGAACTTCAGAGACCTGCTCCTCCGACAGCAGTGGCCACAAATCGCAATCCAAGACGACTCTGTGATTACCCCCACGAGCAATCTCCCAGATTGTCAAAGCGCCATGTTTCGTGATTGAATGAACTTGCCTTTCTTCTCGACTCTGAGCAGCTCCGGCCTTGACTGCTACAATATGCTTACGCGTTGCCACACTTTTCAAAGCACCAAGCCAACCAACGCCGCTAGACATGTTCGTGATGTGAACGATTGCCTTACCAGCGGGATCACGCAAGCTGACATGCATCATTCTGCCCGAAGATGTCGCGAGCACCATGCCGGCAGCACCAGCATTGCAGAGTTCCGAGACGTACTCTCCATTTCCTAATGACAACTTTGATTCGATTCCAGAACTCGGTGCCAAGGCCGAATGCAGAGCTGGCCAATAACCCAACCTGCCAGAGGTGGGCATGACCACAAAAAGACCTGGCTCATTCGTGGATCCAGGCACCAGACCTCCGAGCAGTTTCTCTTCGCCTTGAGGTAGTGGGAAGGTCAAGATCGGCGGCACTGACGAGGTGGTATTGTAAGGAAAGATAAAGGCCGAATCGTTGCTAAGTAGTAGACCATAGGATTCGCTAGCAATTCCATTGAAGTTTTCCCCTCGACTGAAGATAGGTTGAAGTGTGGGCAGTAGCCGGGAGCATACTCTCTCCTCTGTTCTCGACCACTCGATGATACCTGAGCTGGCCTGCGAGACCGGTTGTGGTTGCACTTTCGTCTTCACATCCGGGCTATTCGATGGCGGCTGCTGACTTCGTGTTCTGCGGTGCCGAGACTGAAGCATTCGCCCGAAGTGCACCAGTACAGAGTGGAATCACGACAATAACACGACGACAGAGAGCAGAAGGATTGTCTGGGAACTGGCTGGCGAAGTATATTATAGAGGAGCTGAGCTATGCTACCTAACAATATCAATATCTGGAGATGCAACCACAGGCGCCTTTCATTCCGAGGATTAGGCATGCTCTCCCTCTTACGGAGGCAGAAGACGATCAGCAGAAGCACAAACTCATCAGCTGCAGTGAAGAAATGAAATGTCAGCTCTTGGTGCGCAATGCTCGTGATTGACCTATAGATCGATGACTATGCTTACTACCTAGCTTTGCGCACACCATGCTACGATCAACAAGCCAATCGACCTCATATGTCACATCCCACAACATTCCGATGGCTAGCTGATCATCGTGCAGACACACTCATAATTCTGAGCTCTCTCTCGTGTGCGAAACAACGAAAGCAGGTGGTAGCGGGCGTGAACGACAGAACCAAGCAAGCGCAAGGCCTCATCATGAAACCTTTGATTGGTAGCCATGAGAATGCACAATCAAGACATTGCTTGCCAGCACATGCGATGATCCAAACAGAGCACATCTGATGCTAGGCATTTGGATGACCGTTCTGCACATTTCTAAGTGACGAGAGGTGCTCATGTGTCTTTTGATGGTTCTGTGCTCATTGGTGGAGGTCTCGGAGTGGGTTTATGAAGCTCTGGACTCCGTTGTTGTCCGTGCGACATGCTTTGCCGCTGTCGTGGGGAACTCTGATTGTGGCCAGGATAACCGTTACTGCCCATGGCCATTGTCATCGGTTGTGCGAAATTGCCATATTGCTGAGCCTGGTATTGCACAGGCGGCATGTGAGACCCCATTAATCTCGGGTTGTATCCCTGAGCACCCTGATACATGTACTGCGGTGGCACGAAACCAGGACCAGCTTGGTAGGGTATGAATTGACCAGGGTGTACCGGAACAAATTGTTGGCTCTTGTTTGAGTAATATGGTGACTGTTGTTGCATTCCCTGGGCTTGTTGCGGTGATCCAACATACATCATCTGTTGAGCTTGATTGAATTGTGGAGGTAGTGATTGATATGGATCATCAAAGTGAGATGGCCGACGAATGTTTTCTTGAGGGGCATCAGTGATGGATTGTGCTTCATCTCCAGGCCATGATGGATCAACTTTCAATGGTGTCTCGATGTCTAAAGCTGAATCGGGATTCTTGGCTCTATAGGTCTTGAACGGATCATATTGATCCAGAATCGATGCCCGCTCGCTGGGAGCTATTGGCTTTCTGGGGAAGAAACTGGCTGCCTCGACACTAAAGACAGATTGTCGAGGCTGACTGCTCGTGGCACTGAGCGCAGGCGATGCTGATGGTGGCACTCTGGGACTGAAGGTAGAAGGTGTAAAAGACGAGGCTGCCGGATTGAATGGTTTGAATTCTGCCGCCGACGGTTTGAGCTTTTTTAAATCTGGCGATTGCGGCTTGGCGACTGGTGTCGGCGATGTAATTGTTTTCGGGGACTGGTGAGCTCTGTCTACTCGACTGCGAAGTGTCTCAGGTAGCTTGCTATCAGGCTGTCTGATTCCTGTATTGCCTGCAACCGGTTCTACTGAAGAAGAGGCCGAGCTGGACACCGCCCGTTGGATGATGGCGTCTTGCTTGGCCTTGTCCTTTGCCAATATCGGTATCAGGTCTTCCGGTACCGGTGTAGTGAGCTTGAAGTCCTTCGAAAAGGCGAGAAGGTCTTGCAGCCGTCCGTCCTTCTCCTTCTTAAAGGTGGCGGCTTTCTTCACCGACAATCTGTCTCTCTCATTAGTTGCAAACTGCTTGAATCGCGCCATGATGTCAGTTTCGATGGGATTTGTGTTTTTAGATGTGCTTGAACCTTCCTTGTTCGCTACAGGCGCTCCAGCCACGGAAGTGGTCGACCGATGAGCCGTGGACCCTGGTTTGGCGAGCTGGGATGAGATGATCGCTGGGTCTACCGGTAAGGCTGTTCGAGGAGCTGGGAGGTTTGCAACTGGACGACGGGCCGGGGGAATCCAGGCATTTGTGCTACGTTGTACTCCGCTGTACTTGTCTTCCTCTGTTGTGCCCGAATCGTCAACAACGCCACGTTCCTCCAAGATATGAGCATTGGTAGAAGTACTTTGCTCGATTTCCCGAGCCAACTTTTCAGCCTCAGCCTGCCTTTTGGCAAAATCGGGACGAGTAGTGTCTAGTTTGTGGGTATACATGTCCTCGTCCCACTCGGACTTGACGCCAAACAACTTCTCATTCGCCGCAAATTGGTCCCACTTCTTGCCCGGTGTGTTTGGTTTCAGGGCTGTAGAGTCCTCTTCGATACTGAAACCCGTATCATCAGATGGAGGTTGCCATGCCTGTAGAACTCGTTCCCGTACTTGTGCACGGCCTGAAATATCTGTATCAGTCTTCCAAGCATTCGACTTTGGAGTTGATTGACCAGACCCGGCACTCTGATGAACCGCTTTCGCAAGGTTGACCTTAGCGGAGAATACCTCCACAAGGTCGTCTAGCATAATCTGCACTTCGTGTTCTGGGGATGACCCGTTCGTTGCTCCGTCCAGAACCTGAACTGCATTGCGCAGGACGACAGCTGCTTCATTCGCAGCTGTGTCTATCGACGATACTAAGCCTCTGTACTTCGGACCAGATCTAGTCGTGACATCAACCTCGGTGTTCTAATGGTATAAGCTCAAGTTGTTGGAATTCAGGAGCGGTTCCACTCACTAAAAGTGCCGACACGACATCAAGCAGTTTCGACTGGTTGTTGGAGGGGACTTTATCACCATCCATTGACTGTTCCTGAGCCGCCTTCCTCGACTGTCCTCCGGCTGCCACTTTCGACCAGCTCTTACTGGGCTTAGGGCTAGATGAGCCTGAGGACAACCCGGTAGTCCCAGCTGGCTTGTTCGCCTTCGCAGTCTTCATTGAGACGATGAGGAAGAGCGTCTACGAGCACGAACGTACGCACCGTGAACCGCCTGCTATACGTCTGGGAAATGACACACGAGGCTAGAGAGGTCGTTGTCCCTCACCTGGCAGTTGCAGGTATGTACGTGCCCATACCGTGCTGTACGTGCCCATGGGTGAGGCAGGGTGGAGACAATGCGTGAGCTCTGGTGTAGGAACGAGCAGGTGCGAGATGGGGGTGAGAGCGTGAAGCTGCGGGTAGAACTTGCTTGCTTGGGCGGGTTTCGCGGCCAATTACCTGGCGATATCCATGAATTGATGCTGATCCCCCTGGGAGAACGAGTTCATATATACCCGCTATGATCGGCGCGGCTGGACCTGCCCGAAACGCAATAAGCAAGACGGCCCGGGTATTTCTCCTTTAGGCTACGAAGGAAGATGTTGCCTGATTGGGAAGGTCAGACGCGCACTGTGAACTAAATTCAGCACTTCACCTGCATACAGACCCACTCATTCTGTGGAGTCAATGAATAGGTTATCAGTATACAACCCTGGAAGCTGATCGCCTGCGTGCTGCGCCTTGCATAGGCTTGGAAGTCTTCCGAAGCCAAGGCAAATCACTTCAGTATGGATGTAATCTGATACAGTCACGCGAGCAATAAGTTTCGGCACTTGTCTCTTCCACAATCTGAGAACGTGGTTGCAGCAGGCATCTGAAAGAGACACGGCTCTATCATGGCCATGTTCAAACCACGCACACAACGAATCGAAGGCATGAGGGAAAAGTCGCCAGACGGTTCGCAGTCCGTGGCATCTAGCACACCTGGCGTGCGCATGATAAGGCAGAATACGAATCAGAGAAAGCAGTAAGTCGAGGGCTCCACACTGGTATCGAGCTCGTCTCGACTGAGTCCCTTGCGAATTGTACTGAAGTGTCCAGAGCCATGAGCGATATAGAAGCAAGTGTTACAAAACTCCTGATTGCGACCAAGCAGTTGCTGGAATGCTTGACGCAATGGTCTCGTCTGGAGGCTTCGGAAAGCGATGTCAGTGACATCTACGTCAGTCTCGGCAACGAATTCAACAGAGCGACCATATCCTTTCAGAACGCTGGAATTGACATGGCGTGAGCTCATAGCCTCTCATGCGTGCTTCAGGAGATTGATTGTGATAGTGATCTGGAAAACACCCCAGTGGATCTTCGAAACATACTAGAAAGGGCTCTTGGAGAGGAGGCCTCCGTTGTCAACCTCGACAAATTCCTGCCGCGCATCCGTGAGATCATCATCAACCTCTTGCAAGGGCTGAAGAGGAAACAGCAAATACATCGTATACAAAGCGGAGAGGCAGCCGCCCCGGCGAGAATGAGACGCACAGAAAGTCAAGGCTCACAGCAGACCGCAGCTTCCCGTAATGTCGACCTCGACATGAGTAGACAACGTTCTATCTCGCCGTCTATCAGAACTTTGACTTCTTCGCCAGCACCGAACAGCGTAATTCATGGCCCTGTAGCGACGACGGCTGCTTACAGCTCAAATCATCGCCAGCTCCCAGTGCTTCCCAACCACAATACTAGTCCTTCACAAATTCAGTCTCCACGTAAAGCACCAGTCCCTCCTGCAAATGCTCGTGAAATCTTCACGCCGGCACCAGCTATTATAGCTAACAATGATCCTGTCACGCAGTTGAGTCAGATGACCTTGGAAAGACGTTCCTCGAAACGATTTTCTGAAAATTATCTAGCACAATTGACTTCCTCGCCGAATTCTGATCGATCTGGCAAACTTTCTGTGGACGGCGTCCGTAAGCATTTGAACAAATCGGTGTCAATACCAGAGACGATTGAAGATGACAGTGTCGAGCATGCTGAATACTCTGCGAGTAGAGCATATGGTAGTCCACCGCCACAAATCGGTGCCAAGCGAAATGCACTTTCTCCAGTCTCAAGTCCCACGTTGCCATCACCCACCTACAAGCAGATTGAGCCTCCTCGAGTACGGCAGACCGATTCAAGCGAGTCTATGGTGTCAGAACAGAATGCTCAACTGCACCGGCTACCAAATACCAAATCAACAACAAAGCCACAGGAGACGCTCATCATTTTCATCAAATTCCAGGAACAAGTCAAGAAGGTCACCCTAGTGCGGCCTATCACTTTTGAGAAGCTCAAGGATGCCAGTGTCAAGATATTTGGCGACCAAGGAACATTCAAGATATATATACAGGACGACTCAAGCAAGGTACTATACGAGCTCGAGGATATCGAAGATGTGGGACAGCGCACAATGCTATCCCTTCGCACAGACTTCGCAGCCACTGCCTCGCCGACGAAAGAGTCCGATATTTCCAGTCTACGCTCATGGCTTGAAGAACGTCTAGCGACCCTTTCTGCAGAAGTGGCAGAGGTAAAGTCGTCGTCGTATACTACGCTGCCTAAGAGTATCGCCTCCACCGTCGTCGAGGCGGATTTGTTGCCTACCAAAGTTGCAGCTCCAACAGATACCGCACGCGAAGGGGACGTTGACACCGCTGCATATCAGATTGAGATACAACAATTGAAGGCGACGATCGCTGAATCGAAGGAAGCAACCCAAAAGAACCCTGTCGAAACACCCGTGATCGTAGTATCAGCGAACAGAGACAAGGTCATGTCGATGAGTGCGAAGCATGAACATCGAGGCACAGAATTGACAGCCAAATTGGAAGAAGCAATGAATACAATGGAGCGAATCAGAAAAGACGTCTTGCAGAGAAAGGTCACTCCGCGGCCCCAACAACTCGCAGATTTGTCAAAGGAATTCGAGGCAATCGCCAAAGAGTCAACAGCGCTGGAAGAAAACCTTGTGCTTCTGGATGCCGCAAGCAACAAACTGTGGGAAGAAGAGCTCACAATCATCACTACAGAACAAGATGCTCTTGAGTACCAGCGCGCGTTTGTCGATGACATCAAGGCTGATCTCGAGCAATCGTTATCGAGTTTGTCGACCATCAAACAGGTCGAAGAACAGAAGCGTAGCACCCCAATCACCTCTGTTCCCACAATGATAGACACCACTATAGACCCATCGAGGGCTATCAAATTTGTGCAGGCTGACATCAAGTCGCTACAGGTCAATCACGAACGAAGGACAGCTGCTATAGCTGACGCGGAGAAGAGGCGCATCAAAGATCGAGAGTATCTGTTGGAGAATGAATTCAAAAACGAACTTGGCTCTTTTGTTGAGTCGAATGCATTGAAAAGTACCGGTGGAGCTGCAGAAATTGATCGTCGAAGGGAGGAACAGGATACGTTGCACAGAAAACAGTTGTTTACTCCGTCCAATGATGCGCAAAGCGCAACCATGCAAGCAGAAACGCAGCACGAGACGTCAATGGATAACCAGATAACTCCTCAAACTGGCGAGCAGCGAAGCACGGAGCAGGTTGCGATGACTGAAACACCAACACTTTCCACAAATGATACCTCCGGGGACATGGAATCCCTTGCAAAGACGACTCCACAAACGGACATAGCAGAAGGTGCTGCAAAGCATGCACCTGGCGAGGCCAATGGCACGGCCAGGACAAACGGGAATAGAGCTGTGAGCTCATCTGCGTCGATCTTGGCGAGAATCGATGCTGCAAAGACAATGGATGTGTTCGACCGACGTCGTTCTTCCTTGGTAGTAAAGAAACCAGCACATACTGAAAGCTTGCTGAGCGATACTAAAGAGCTGCAGAAACCCGAGGCTATCCCAGAGAACGGTAATGTAAAAGATAACTTGGGTCCGGAACAATCGATGTCAAGCACAGATGAGACAAGTCTAGAAGGAACCGACTGATGGCTCACGCATAAACGATCACCAACTACCGGTATCACAGTATAATTTCGATTGTAGTGACTCTACAGTCTATTTTGTAATGTATCATATATTTTCGATCTTCAACGAAACTGATGAATATTATCGTTACCGGCCCCACTGTTCTGTGCCCGGCTCCACTTACCGATGTCAACTTCACTTTGCTCCATCATGACGACAATCATTTATTTCTAATTATGCTCACCAGTACTTCCCATGCTTAGAGTGCGAAAGCAAGTGTAAAATCGACGGGCGCTCACTTCTACAGAGTTAAAAATGAAGAAAACAATTTATTGATCACCACAAAATGATACAGTTTCCAATCTCGTCACCATCTTATGGCCTTGGCAGTGTAGCCATCATCGGCGCAGGACCAGGAGGCAGCGCAGCAGCTTACTACCTGAATCGACAATCGCCAAACATATCTATAATAATTTATGAGCGTAATGACTACATCGGAGGACGATGCACCACCGTTGACGTGTTGGGTGAGACGATCGAGTTGGGAGCAAGTATTTTCGTAGATGTAAATAGTAACCTCGTCACCGCAGCGAAACAATTCAACCTATCATATACCTCCGACGAGGACGACGGCAACGAGTCGCTCGGGGTATGGGACGGGGAAGGGTTCGTGTACAAGGATATGGGCGGGAGCAAGTACTGGAACCTCGCCAAGTTGATCTGGAAGTACGGCGTGGCTCCATACCGCGCTCAACGGCACGTCAAAAAGGTGATTGAGCAATTCAAGGGACTCTACGATGCCGTACCATTTCCACGACTCGCAGAGACGGCCGCAGAACTGAATTTGTTGCAGTACACCAATAGTACTGGACTACAGTCGTACAAGGACGCCGGTGTCTCTGATTTATTCCTCAATCACATTGTCAATGCCGCTTCGAGAGTCAATTATGCACAAGACTTGGATTCCTTGCACGGCTTGATGTCTGCCGTGTCATTCGTGACTGATAATGCGAGAGCGATTCAAGGCGGAAATAGGAGGATATTTGAAAGCATGGTGAAAGCAAGTTCCGCAACGTTACTTTTCGAAACACCGATTGCGTCAATCACTAAAGTTTCAGACGGATGGCGCGTCTGCGATCTACATTCGTCCTGCGATGATTTTCGAAACGTTATTATCGCCGCACCACTCAAATACTCCGGGATAGTGATCACTCCAGCCATCAAAGTGTTGCCGGTGGAGTATATTACTCTACATGTCACTATAATAGCAACCAACCAGTCCTTGGCAGAATCAGAATACTTTTCAGAAAAGCCGGTGCCAGAATCAATTCTGACGACCAGAAGCTGGGGTGCAAAACAATTGCCGTTCCAGAGTATTTCCATCGTCGGAAGAGTCAAGGACGGATCACTAATTCATAAAATATTCTCCATGACGGCATTGTCGGACGATCAACTCGATGGTATGTTCAGAGCAAAAGTGTCGAACGATTGGGTTTATCGGAAAGTATGGCACTCTTACCCCGTCGGTCAAGTCACTGCGGAGTTTGATGACTGGGAAGTTGATGATGGGTTATGGTACCTCAATGGTATGGAGCGATTCATCAGTACCATGGAAACTGCAACTCTAGCTGGTCGAAATGTTGCGTCTCTTGTAGCCCAAAGGCTCAAGCAATGAATGAACTGGCAATCTTTGATATATCGGTTCTTGCCAGTAGCGTTCACATACTTCTCGACAGCTCACACTTGGGCCTGTCATCCTGATCTATCAAGTGCCGCCTGTCATGGAATATTTGATTGAACTGCTCAATGTACGAACCGATCGAGTTAGAACTAGAACTTGTATGCTGGTCCTAGTAAAGTCAATTTTGGTTCACTGCAGCTGTGTCTATATCCCAAGTCCTGTTCCTCATTTATCTGGGTTTGTCTTTTGCTGAAGGAGAAGAAGAAGAGCATGATCGACTACTGTTCATGACAGAATGAGTGTCATGGTCGATCTGTGGACGAAGGAGCCGTGTTTGCTGATAGACAGAGCCTCGGAAGATTAGACTATCTGCAACATCTATGTCCGAAATGATCAGTCAAATCCTGAATGCAGCTCTTGGATAAACGAATGTCAAGGCTAAGATCACAGACTTGAAGCCCCAACGAGCTCGTCGGTCTTGGGACAACGAAGGGCTGAAAGGAGGGGATGACTCACACATGTGAGATGCCAGTCGAAACAATTGAAGAGCCAGAGACTTAGAAAAGACAAGACTGCTGGCCAGACAGGACGCAAAGAGCGCAGAGATGTGGCTGAGATGCAATTCTATCGTAGCTACAGCGACGATGATGATGACCATTGTGTGTATGGATGTTCCTGCAGCTGTGTCAGTCTCGAATGCGTTTTGTTGAGCTGGCTGCATATGTGCAAGCTTCTGGCCTCGGTACCAAGATTAACGGATCTAGAGACGCCAATACGAATGCCATTGCTAGAGTTGTCAGTAGAGTGATTTGTCCCTCCAGAGCTCGATCAAATTTGAGCTTGTGATCCAACGAACAACAAGTAAGTAATAATTGCAAAAATTGCAATCTACGAGATTTTTGTATGCTTGATTATGGGGAAGCCTAGGTAGTGTGCCAAGGGATGAAATTAATTTAGCGAAGTCAGCAGGACATAGGTTGTGTGTCTATGTCTATAGTGATAAGCAGCCTGGAACCTTTGTGGCGCTGGTATAGCGAGCTGTCTCATACGCAAGCTTGCCCATGGCAGTTGCAATTGAAGATAGGTGGAAACCAATAAAATACTGAGTGAAAAGCCGCATCTAATCACGGCATACGTTTTGTTGCTTGAGCACATTGTGACGTTGTAAAGAAGTAGACAGCTGAGCATGGGATGGTTTTTCATTCTTAGCTACATAGATTGTCATATCCTACTCATCCCAGAGAGGCATGTAGAGGAACTATTTTGAAAATATAAATTCGAGAACAACACGATGTCTGACACCACCATTGTATGTTGCTGACCCTTGATATGATCATTTTGAAAGGATGAAATTGCTCTAAGAAAGGGTCCACTCGCAATGATCTTTTACGAGAGAGCGCTGATGAAACTATCGTGAGGACTTCAGAGACGCAATAGCGTGAAGGCACAACAATGGACAGTATCAATAAGATGTTGACGTGACACTCGCGTAGAAATCGGTCCAATTTCGTTTTAGACTTGCTTCGATAGCAACCTTCTGGACGATCTCCAGTTGACTGTTACATCCGTCTTCTCAGTTCGTTTCGTTTTCGAGATGGAAGTACAATTGTGCGTACAAAACTCGCGCTTGCTCTATCTGATACCATCGACTCAGGGTCACACTAGTGCTACGAAACACGGAAGAGAGATAAGATCTCGCGTATTTGACCATGCACGATCTGCCAAACGACATTTCAAGCGCCGTCAAGTGTGTTGTCCGGTACAAAACTGCGGCAAAGGCCGTCTTGCATGTGATGACCTGTCAGACACGGACTTCACGGGAAGAGAACCATCAGAGACTACTGAAAGCAAAGGAAGCGGTCAGACTTCGCGAGAAGGCACTCAGAAAATTATTACTCGATTACGATCGCGATCGGTCCTGTTCGACTCATGTCCAGCGAAGCATGCTTGAAGAACTTGGGCAGAAGGAAGCGGAACTCAGAGCAGTATGGCGATTGGGGAGTAAGTTGCAGAGGTTAGAGAAGCAGATATGTCGCGCGAAGGATGCTTGGAACACAGACCCAGACACGATAGATCTGGCCAGGTATATGTTTCGACTAATTTTCAAGGTCGACATTCAATACAATTTTATGGCTGACAAGTCCGGCTCTCCGCTGGCCCAACATTCTTGGGCGCAAATCATACCGTCCTCGGAACTTGTTGAGTGTTTGGCAGCAGATCCATCGAAAATCGGGCAATCTTGGGACTTGAGGATAGAACTAGTGTTGAGAAGACACCTCAAGGAAAATCTTTCGTGCCGAACGAGCTTCTCCGAGAAGGTGACCTGTGGTTCTAGAATTTCCCGCAAAAGCTCGCAAGTCGGATCTGATTATTCAAGTGACTTCAGTGCGCTGTTTGATGCTTGGAGAAAGGTTGAGCATGATCTCTGAGATTGGTATCGTCATGAGTACATACGGCAAGAATTTGACTCGATCGCGCTTTTTCGAGGTCGATGCTTGTGCTTCTCATTACAAGACGTACCCTTGTCGTTCATCCTGCATTCTCACAAGACTCATCCCTGTCTATCTTCGAGAACATATAAATGACTCTTGTTGCGCCGCAACATGAAGAGTTTCCATAAACTCACGAGAATCTGTGCCAATATTCATGTTCATCTATTAATTTTGATATCTGTGTCTCTCTCGTCGCTGAAAGAGTTGACACCCTTAAAAATACGCGACTATAGATGATCAAGTGGCCATGCCTACACCTAGAATCAGGTCTAAGCGAGACAAAGTGTCCAAAAGCCCTTCTAAACAACTAGAATCAATCACATGTCGCGTACAAATTTCAGATCTGTAGCCAGAAAATTTGATCAGCGTACAAAATATCGACCAGTGTCTGTTTGCTTGATGCTGAGGTGGTACCACTGTGACCAAGATACGTGGCAGAATATTTTCGAAAGATTGCAAGGCCGGTCGAATCGTGAAAGCAGAAAGCTTATAGTCTGTAGTCCGAGCGAGACACAGATTATGTCGATGATCGCCAAAGGCCCGAAACCAGTCTCTCCGGCACTGAACCTTACCCAGATGGAAGTAGACGGCAACTATGTCCGAAGCAACACAGGTGCTGTTTGATGACCGAGCATGAATAGTCAGTATTCAGTGCGCAACATTTCTCGCCCGGTCCATTTCATGCTAATAAGAGTATCGCATTGCTTGGTCGATATCGGCGGAAAGGGACCAGAACTAAGCGGAAAGAGAGATCATACATAGCTTCGCATGGCGAAGAATAACATTATGCGATTTTATTGGAAAAACGCAATGTTCAGACGGCTACAGCGGAGGCAAAACCCGCCATGGAAATCCCGATACATCTGTGCGATCGATATGGTGAAAACGTTACAACGCGTACTGCTCTAAAAGACTTCAACTATAGCTAGCGCTGACTCGGAATGCTTTCCAGTACATGTACACATCTATTTATCATATGTACATGTTATAGACCTAGCATCATCTCATCACTCTTACGCTACTGTCACCAGACGTTCTCACGATTCAGACGACTTCAGTGGGTAGCCAAATTCCACTGAGTGTTGTAAGATAGAGTAAGCACAGAGACATTATACCTGTGGTCACAGGGATTTTGATTTTTAATGTTGCCTTGATCACACTGATGTATGGAGTATGAAGAAGCAACAAGAACCTTGGTGTTTATTCGGACTTTTGAGATGGGCTAATGATATCATTTGCTGCGATAAGGAAACAAGACTAGAATTACAATCACTGTGATGAAATCTTGAGTCCCTTTCGAATGATATAGATTGTAGGAGCTGAAGCAATACACTCTGTGTAGTCGTGACTTTTGTTTCTGTGTTTCATGGTATAAGCCTGAGGAGCTCGCAAGCGCCACACCGGCACAGAACGCGCTGCATACGTATAAGCTACATATATGCATATGACACAACCTCTGAAGTCAGATATTCACGCCTACATACGCAGCGCTTCCGAGAAATCTTGACAATCTGTACGTGGATCAACATGGTACAATCCCTGAGCACGATGAGTAAAAATTTCGCCTGGGTAGTAGGGCACAGAAGTTCAGTGGACGAAGCCCTGGACATCGTAGCATGTCAAGCCAGATTGACCTTTAATCAGCTGTACGCTCTGCTTTTTGAGTACAATGCTGATATCTTGGTTCATTACAACAAGGCTATAGGAATGAACGGCCTACAAAGCAGGTTTGCGTCGATCTTCGGCAAGAAACACCTTCGTAATGACCCTGGAGCCCAAGAATTGATCAAGGTCACGCACGACCAACTCGTTGCAGTCATGGAGTTTCGGGCTAAACTGTCGATTGCCCAGAAGACAAGGGCAGACAGCGATGTGCGTATGGTTTTGGTTGATGCTAGGGAAATTTTGGGATTTAATATCAGGATTTGTGATAATGCAGACGCTTTTGAGGTCCGCTCGTTCTGTCCACAAGTCGATCTGACACCCACACCCGCCCTGCTTGATAAGGTGGGTAAAAACACGCGTACCCTTGATAAAGATTGGGATCCAAGATTGTCAGCTGTGCTGAAGCAGTATCTTGGAGGCTACACTGCACATGATGCTGAAACGGACCTAATGGAAATTGTGAGCTTGGAAATTGGTCAAACACAGGGGTGTGTTCAGGTAGCTTCGCATGGACCCTCAAAACTCACGAGGAGGTCTAAGAAAGCAATCTAGTGGTCTTTCGTATCTTCGTAAGATTCCAATCACACTTCGAAGCCTGACTGCCTGATGCTGTCAGAAATTTACAGAGTATCACACAGATTCGATGACGCCGAGTGCACGTTTGTGAGGAGATGGGAACTTACAAAGTTTCTGCGCTGAAAGATCACTCCAAGACGAGCCTACGATCACACTGTGCAGATTTCGACTATGAAGGAGGGTGTCTCTAGTTTGTGCGCCGAGCCAAGGAAATTGGCCCTCAAATACGTTATCTGTGCCCGGACATCTTTCTGGCATAAACACAGGACTTTCCAGTAGGATCGATGCGAGAGGCTCATTAGTACAAATGATCATTTTGATCACTTCCGGAAGACTTGGTTCGATGGTTGTCCATCTTAAGCCTGTGCACCACGTCAAGGTGTCTTCCGAGCACAGGTTCCACTACCGAAGTAGGGCACCCACCCGGTTGGGCGGTCTTTGAAGAACTTTCAACTTGCAGAACGCAAGCTCATGGAACTCTAGCATGCGCAGAGGTAGTCTGCAGTGACGAGGTCAGAAGTTCAATGAGTGTCTTGCTCTTCTTATCGACAAACACTTGTCTTTGCTCCAGACGGGGCGTCAGACTAGCGGCGTGATAGTGCAATACGATGCCTTGTAAAAACAAGGATCTAGCGACCAAGTATCCAGTAGAACTGAACTCAATACGACTGAACAGACTGCTGTCACCATCGCTCGCTACACGCTGGGACATGATGCCCATCAACATCGACAAGACGAGTGGCAGAAACCTTTTGTAGGTTGCAGTATCCGCGGTACAGTTGTCGATACACAGATACAATCCGAGTACGATACTGACTGTACCAACGATAGCTGACCACCTCCAATCAGTTCTACCGGCACTGAAAAATCCGACAAGAAAGCTGAAGGTGGTGACACCTACAGTCCAGAGAATACTGCCCGCGGAGCGTGCATTGATTTTCCGAGCTGCGCGCATTGATGATGGAGTGTCATCATCATTCAACCATCTTGTGTTGACACGAAGAAGATCCACTAGTCGTCTCTCTCCATCGGCAGGAGCACCAGAATTGAGATGCCTCACCAATTCTGGCGTCAAATCCATCAACCTGTATAGAAGATATTCTAGACTGGGACAGGGTGCCATCTGATCTGGTTAGCCGATTGACTGAGAAAATGAATGCTCACTTCGGTCTCCACCTCGTATGGATTTAGTATGCTTCTGAGAGGCATCATAATGGTCGAACTAGTTAGTTCATGGCATACTCAAGTATACTGTTGGGATGGATAGTGGAAGGAGAGAGGGTTCGCTGGCAGACTCACTGGCACGCCATGCATTGCATGTTTGTGTTCTTCCAGAGGAAGTGACCAGTGGTCTCGATGAACAGAAGAAGCATTCAGTCTCAAGTCCAGAGCCTCAGCACTCTCGGGCTGTTCTGTGGTTCAACAGACAGATAGTCGCACTGCGCCACTCAGATGTCTCATTCACCACAGCTCAAACAAGTTGAACTGGGCAGCTTCCTCCCTGGATCGGCCAAGAACACCTCATACATTAGTCTGACGGTCTGATGCATGCAGTCTGTGAAGATTTGACCCAGTCTCTTGACACTGACAGATCCAGATATGTGCGGTATCCTTGCGTCAACAAATGAGGCATCAGCGCAATCGGGAAGAAAAAAACGAGCCAACTTACTGGCATACTAGTATCTCACGACAGCCCATGTACACGTCATGAACAATACTGGAGTTCTGTATGAGATCTAGAATACTCTGCATGTCGCTACACTGAAAATCTCTCGTCTCGTGCGTAGTTCTGTTAGTGGCCATAGAAATGAGACGAGCGAGACGAGCGAGATCTGCAGCTGCAAACTAGCTACTGGTACGCCATTTGACCACACGTGGAACAGTGGGTGTCTGCCGCACTAGCTACTGTAGCTTGGTCGAAACCTTCGGTCTAAGCGCTCCATACTCGAGATTTATTCATGGATACTAATTGCTATAAAAGACCTGCTAGTCTCTAGTCGTGATCCATTCGAACGGTATGCTTTTCTTGTCGTTCATCTCCTTTCTCTTCTGCACTCAAGACTTCCGATTAGTTCTGTTTGTTTTGCTCTGTCTCTTCCATCTCTAGCACTGCCAGCTCTAGCGTCCAGTCTCGAACTAGACTTACGGAAGTCGTTTCGGCTACGACGACCTGACTGAGTTTTCCCCTAAAGAACTTGATTTGTGATACAAATACAATGACGCTACTGAGAGAAGAATTCAAACAAAGACCGTATTCTACAGCAGACTGAATCAAAAGGTAAGTTATGTGAAATAGTACGTCTGACAATATTGAGCAGCACGAGTAGTCGATGTCTCCAGTATTCTGGATGCATACAAGCATGACCATTGCGACCGAAAAACATTCATAACAATCTGCCGGTCTTTGTGAATCTCTTTTGTGCATCTCATCAGACGCCAACAGAATACTCAAGATGACTTGTAGGCGGAGCATAGCGGGCACAAGATAGGGACAACGTGTGTCAATTAGTGCATGATCTGTACGCTATTCTCAGATTCTTCCATTGAACGATACCCTTCGGTCATTTTGCAAAAATTCACAATTTTCTCACGAAGAACTTGCTGACAATGTTTAGAATCGCCAATGGAGGAATTCAATCAAGTCTCGACAAACGAGAATCTTGCTTGCACCAAAAGGGCCCCGCTCTTGAAGTCACAAAACAATCGTCTGACTAGACAAATCAGTCTGCAGAAATGTTTGTCTCGTGGACGCCACTCACTGAGTCACTTTCTGGCATTTAGTGGAAATTTATTGCCAAAAATAATCGATGGGGAATCGTTCCGAATCGAAGTGTATTCGAATTCAAGTTATGGCCATGGACGTAGGATTGCATCGGAAAAATATATGAAGGAATACAAAGATAACATACAACTTTCCTCAGCTGTTCGTCTGCGGTATCTCGTTGTGGATCTGTAGACTATTGCCAAGAATAGCAGAGCTATCTTGGTGTGAAATTATTGATTAACAGTCGTTGGAAGACCACAAGTCAATGTCACGAGCACGATTGTAAATATTCAGGAGTTACTCCTTAAGCTTGTCGAGCGAAATACATGACGTGTACGAACATTTCCTGGTGAATCGAGATAACTTGTGACCTAAGCCCTGTGCAATTCCTCTTCATACTCGATCATGTGCCTTAAAAGCACACATAAATGTGGTTTTGAGACGAATTTAGCATGGAGATCAATCACGATAAGACCTTATAAGTCTGTCGGAACCAAAAGTACTCCATACAGTACACGTATTGTCCTCCCAATCTAAGTAAGATGGTGTGTAATGTTATGAATTATACCTAGACTAGCTATATTCATGATATATAGATACGTAGTAGGATAGACTGGTGTGACATGAGAGTGAAGTGAGATAGCTCGCATGGAACAAAACACTTCTAGGACTCTACTCGTTGTGATCTTCTCTGCGCCTGTCACTGTAGGTCGTCAAAAGTGCTTTCCAGTAGAGCGGCCGACGCACAAAACCGGGCCCCAGGCCTCTTAGTACTTTTGTCGCTGACACGGTATCAAGAAATGCGCCCTTCTTTTTCCTTGATCAAATCCAGAATGTCCGTGGTCCGTCATGTTTTTAAGCAGCAATCTCATTGCATTGTTCTGGTGCGAGGGCTAGACTTTGATTGTGCAGATTCAGCGGCGGACTCTGCAGGAGCAAACACAAAATCGGTTCGATCCAGCTCATACTCACTCGAGCAATCCCGAGAAACAGCAAGTCTGAGTGCATATCTGGCAAGACGAAGAGTAGCGTGACAAAAGTGTTGGGTAGAAATTGCTTCCTGTTCTAGACTCGGTGTCACAGTTTTCCCTCACCATGATGGAAGCCAATGTACATTGCAGTAGACTGATCATAGCTGGTCGATCCGTCAGAGGTCCGTACGGTGCCAAGAGCAAGTCAGACATAAGCGCAAGAAGAAGGATTGATAGTACATGTAGTAGTGCGCTCGCACGATGCAATGCGTTGCGTTTACGTACTGCTCTGATTCTGTCAGAATTGTCTAGCATCCACTGCAGATTGTCGTCATAGAATTGCACAAAATGCTCAAAGTTTTTCTGCATGTAATCATCAAAGTCCTTCGTCTCGGATTCGTTTCGGTCAGCCGATGCTGACTTCCATTGCTGAAGACCTCGAGTTTGAGCTGGCTACACGGAGGTGTAGCTACCAGAGTCAGTCACTTCTTTCAAGTGCAAGGGAGTGATTCATCTTATTGCAGCCGGGCTCTGCTATGGGATAATTCATGCGAGAAGCGGCTCGATCGCAAATGATATGGAATTTCTCGGCGTCACGATATAGTGCTCGGATTTATGGTTGGGCAAAATACCGGGAGACATAAACGATGATCACTGACAGCAGTGGTTTTGTTTGCGCAATTTCGGTCAACCAATTTCGTTCGAAAATCTGGTTTTGATGAAGCTTAAGTACACATCTCTTGACTGCTATGTTGCTTGGGCAGAGCAGCGCTAGCACCAAGAAAGGCAGGACTTGGCCATCGTATGAATGATATCTTCTTGACGACGAAAATGAACTGTAGATGCGTCAGATGAATGTTGTCAATGCTCAGCACAAATCTTCTGGGTTGGCATTAGACAGTCCATGGCATCTTCACTGGAAAGCCCACAAAGAAAAAAGAAAGGCTAATGGAAATGATGTATTACTGTACAGGGTGTAATGGATCATTACGTCGCCAATCCGCCTAATCCCTGCTCATTCGCGCTCTCCAGAACTTGCTTCTTGTAATCCTCAATTGTTCCGTCAAATTGTGATACTGATCCTTCTTGACAGAGCCACAGCTTGTCTGAAGATGCAGCCAAGAAGGACACGTCATGAGACACGAGAATAACTCCACCATTGAACTCCTTGATTGCCCTGGTAAGACTGTCCATAGCTTCAATGTCCAAGTGATTCGTCGGCTCGTCCAAAACTAAGATGTGAGGGTTTTGCAGACTCAGACAAGCGAATGCCACACGAGACTTTTGACCTCCTGACAAAGTTGCCATTTTGGACAGACCTAGAGTACCTACTATACCGAATGCTCCAAGATGTCGACGGTATTCTTCCTCATTGCGACCCGGCCAATTCTTGGCCATAAACGAGACGGCACTCAGAGTCAGGTCTAGTGCATCAACGTGGTGCTGAGCGAAATATGCTATGCGTAGACGAGGATGACGTTGTACTATTCCTGATGTTGGCGAGAGTTGTTCAATGAGAAGTTTCAGCATGGTTGTCTTGCCTGCTCCATTCGGCCCAATCACAGCAACTCTAGAATCGAGTTGCACTGAAAGATCGACATTCCGTAGAATTTGCTTGTCACCGTATGAGAACGAAACGTCTGTCATTTGTAGAACTGGCGGAGAGATTTTTTCTGCCTCTGGGAAGCGGAAAGTGATTTCGTCTTCAGTTTCCGGAGCCTCCAGGATTGGCAATTTCTCGAGCTTCTTGATTCTAGATTGGGCTTCGCTAGACTTGGCAGCATTGTAGCGGAATTTGTCGATAAATGCTTGCAGATGCTTCCTATATGCCAGTTGTGATTCGTATTCTCTCATTTGATTCTTCTTTCTCTCCTCCTTTGTGGCATAGAATTGAGTGAAATTTCCTGTATAATAATCAAGTCTCTCGTTGTGCTGATAGATAATGTTTGTAGCCACTTCGTTTAGGAATGCACGATCGTGGGAGACGACAAGGACGGTGTTTTCGTATGTAGACAAATAGTTCGCCAAGAAGGCCACTGAAGGGACATCCAACATGTTGGAAGGCTCGTCCAGCAAGAGTAGATCCGGATTGCAAAACAACGCACGAGCCAGTGCAAGCCTCATTCTCCATCCACCAGAGAACGATTTTGTTGCATGTTGTTGTCGCTCTGGTGTAAAGCCCAGACCCACGAGGATAGTAGCTGCACGAGATTCAGCCTTTTCAGCATCAATATCGGCCAACTTGAATTGCACTTCTGTCAGGTGTGCGTCAAGATCTCCTCGTTCTTTTTCCAGCGCCCAACGGCCGGGGTCTTCCGCTTCTAGTGTGAGCAGTTCTTCAGCAATTGAAGCGTGACGATCTGTGATCTTCTTCTGTTCAGCATACAAGTACTTGCGCCAAACATCAGCGTCCAGAACTGCTTGTAGAGCTGTTGTATCATCTCCTGTAATTTCCTGTTCGACGTGCAGAATAGTCAGATGAGGGGGTACAGCTAATTCTCGTCTGGAGAGAGCTCGTAACAAAGTAGACTTTCCTATTCCGTTCCTGCCTACAAGACCATAACGGCGGCCATGCGCAAGAGTGAGTGATGCGTCCGTAAGAATCCTCAACCCAGCAAAGTTGATATCAATTCCGTCAATTCGAATATCTTTTGATTTGCCAGAAGCAGACTCGAAAGTCAATGGGTTGACCTTTAAGAAGTTCTCGTCATAGTCATCAACTTGATCAACCTCGTCAAGTAACCTAGATGCCTCATAGTCTGCTTTCATCACTCGTTTTGCAAGCTTAGCTTGAATTTTCAGTTCTGCTTTTGCTAATTTCTTCTTGTCGACTTGACTCGCAACCTTTCTCCTCGCTGTAGCTTCGAGGTCTGCACCACCGCCCAAGAGTCCCATAGTATTAGATACCTGCTTTTCGGAAGCCATGTTGATGGCATGATTTAATTTTGCAAGCCCAACTTCCTTGTGACCCATGCTTTCGAGCTTGGACTCGACTAGTGATGAGAAATGTTGGCACAAATCGTCAACTGCAATTTCGTCCGCATGGCAAGAGAGACAGATCTCACGAATTGCATTGATTGAATCAAGGGAGGTAATGTCAGCATTGTCGATAGCATATTGTGCATAGCCAGCGCAATAACTGGTGATTACTGGATCAATGTCGCTTGGTAATGTACTTCGCACCCGTTCGACGATCGACGGCCCCTGCTCGGTTTTCGTTGCCACGGAAGGCATTGTAGATACGAGAAGCTGACTATGAAAATACGGCAGGGTGCTCCTGCACCAGCAACACTCTGAAGCAAGTTATCTTGGATATTCGATACGATTAAATTGAGTTTCTAGTGTAGGCAGAATTTATGATGTTTGTGGAGTGGATGGAGGTCGCACTTGCTCAATAAGGCACAGGAAGCCGCAGCCTCCAGATCCACGAATACTGTGAACACTGAACGTACTTGTAGAAGATACTAGGCTTTATGCTACAGATCATCAAGAATCTCGATGATCCACAGACTCACTACATATGATTGCATAGTCGTGCATGCTCCTCACATGATCATTGTGCGGACAGTATTATGCGAATGATCGGACTGGATATTCGCCTTCGCCCATCTTGTGGCCTCCAAATCCAGAAGATGGATCCAGCTTCCAAGTTCTGCCTTTCCTGCCTGTGGGTAAAGGTGGCAAACCTCCTTCTGCCAGTATTGCCGATGGGTTCTTCTCCAATGCTGCCTCGATTGCAGTGGTCAACTGTAATTCGCCAATCTTAGATAAAGCCGTGATTCCTTCGTTGCCGTCTGCAATCGCGGGTTGGGCCTTGTTGCCATATGTAAGTAAACCGGCAACTGTGGCTTGCGAAACATAGGATGTTGCAGGATATTGTCGTCGCACATCTCGAGCGAAGTAGGGATTCTGAGCGATGTCATTCGCTGGAGCGGTGACTGGCTCCTTGTAAATTTCGGGACGTGAGCCAGGCATTGGATTTCGGTAAGACTCATTGAACGTTATTCCTGATGATCTTTCAGGTGCGATTTGAAACGTCTGTTTTACCCAGTTCCATAGACCTTTGGGAGCTGTCTCCCTGGTGATCTTTTTGTAGGACATGATGCGACTCGACAACGAATCGATGTTATGTTAAGGGCGGTTCGGGTGACGTAGAGCAGAATCGACTCACAGACAACCTTTGTACGTGGACAGTCCGAGTCGACTGAGCTATGCAGCGGTTCTAACAGCTGTTTCATCACTGCAGTTGGTTGCAATATCAATCCACTCTCCGGGCATACGGGAGTACACTCCTCGAAAGGAGGAATTGCACCCGCCCTAAACGACAATACGACAAACAACTTTTATTAACTACCGAACTATAGCTTGCTATGTACGGTTCACTAAAATACATCGGTCCACACTTTTTTACCCTGCTAGGCACTTTCTGACTTGATTTCGAATGCCGCCAAAGAGGGCTGATAGTCCTGGCGAGGCGCCGATACCACTGCCTCGCTTGACCCGGAGGCCATCGGGCAACACCTCGACGAATGGTGTGGAAAACCCAATCGACCCCGATGCACCACGCGAAGGTCGCTTGGCCTCCCTCAAAGCAAGGCCGACGCCCTCCACGAGAGGTTCGGCTTCCAAGATCACGTTCAAGCCGAAAGCCGTGCAGAGAAGGCGAAAGGATGGTGCTTCGGAGAGCCTGCTGAACCTTGGAGGCAATGAAGATGATTCAGAGATGTCAGGCTCGCATCTCAGGCGTGCTGAGCGTGGGAGAGGTGTAGGTCGCGGCAGAGGCAGAGGCTCCAGGGTCGAGGCACCTCTGCAGGCCTCCGGACCCTTTGCACAAGGACCGGCTATGGCGTCCGTAGCGAACGCACGCACACGGGGAACTAGCAGCTTTGCTGGGATACGATCAGTAGGTTCAAGTGCTCCCGGTAGGATGGCGGCCAGTACGAAAAAGGAGAAGACAGGCAAGTCCGGTCAAGAAGATGATGATGAAGCCAACTTCGACGATGCGGGTCAACCAATGCAAAACCTGCTACGGATGCGTGACGACACTTCCGATTTCTGGGCACCAGTGACCACCGAAAGGATCGAGAGGACGCAGAAGGAGAAGAAGATCGCGCTTCCTGGAGAAGCCGAAAAACTTGTCAAGGTCAAAAAGGAAGCGGAAGATCTGGGTTTCATAGATGTAAAGACCGAGCCAACAGAATCGACGCTCACCTCAAGGGTACCTAGTCCAGAACTTCCAACAGCGGGAGATACACAGATGCCTGATTTAGAAGGACAGTCACCGACAGGGGAGATTGATGATGATGACATCGCTTTACCCGGCATGAATGCCACAGCTCCAGCGCAGACTGTTGAGCAGAAACCTAAAGTAGAGAAGCAGAGCAAACCTGTCTTCAAGGTCATGACTGCAGAAGAAGCAGAAGAGCAAGAGCGACTATCTACTGATCTGGAGTTATTGAGGATGACATTGGACAGGGATCCGACGATCAATGATGAGCAGGAGCAACTCATCTTCATACAGTTGCCAGAAGTGCTACCATTCTGGATGCCTGGTCAAGATGATGCAAAGAATGATGGCTTTGCCAAAGAAGAAGAAGTCAAACATGAAATTGTCGAGATAGACCAAATCGCCGAAGATCGCAAATTTCGGAAAGACCAACCGGCCAATGACTCTGATCCCTCAGATATACTCCTGCCGACTCCAGAGTCTTCGAAGCCACGAGAGCCTGCGCCAGTAACGACAGTCCCAGGTGGAAATGTGACAGTAGACTCTGCGAAAGCGACTGCGCCAGAGAATGCGGCCACCGCTACAGAATTGCCGAAAAAGAAGAAAAAGAAGCCGAAGCCAATGACATTTCCTCCACCTGAAGGATGTATTGGACAACTGCACGTTCACAAATCAGGGAGAATCACATGTGAGTGGGGCGGTATCTCGATGGATGTTGGCACAGGATCAGAGTGTGGGTTTCTACAGGAAGTCGTGGTTGTGGATACCAAGACCGACAAGACTGCTTGGTCATTGGGTCGAGTGACATCAAGAATGATGATGACACCCAATCTTGACGACTTACTTGGCATGAAAGGATAGTATGAAGCGCAGGGAGCGAAGGCAGTCTGGTGATTGCGGGTCTTGAGCAGAAAGCATAGCGCTTCCATAGGTCTCATTATAGTGGTCGATTATGCACAAGGCACTCATGAGCACAAGTGAGTCAAGCGAACCTACTGATCTACTGATCTACTGATCCACTGAACGCACTGATCATGATCAGGACTGACGGAGTGATCAGATGGTACAGATGAGCTCCGCCGGGGACTTTTTCAGAAACAACAGGCACGTCGGTTAATCCACGGCAGGAGTCTCAACGTTGCTGCCGAGAGTGAGACGGCGACCACTTTGCGACTGAGTTGTTTCATTGCACTTGCCTACAAGATTTCTACATCAAACTTTCTTCTCGTACCAGCACCAATCGAGTCAAATCAATCATGTCATCTGCACCATCTACCCAGGTAAGACCACTTCTGCCAGTCGAGTTTGGAAGTCAAGATGCAGTTCTCGCTTCGAACGTACAGTAATGAAAAGTCTTCATCGCCGCGACGAAGCGGCTGTCTGTTCAGTTCGAAGTGGTCCAATAGTTCGTCATAATTGTCTGAGCGATTTTGGACGCACTGCGACATACCATCGATGGAGAAGTTTGTATTGTCAAAAGAATGAGTGCTGACTTTTCTCGCAGAACGAAGGATTCAAGCGATTTGTCCAGATTGGACGAGTTGTCTACCTCTCTGTCGGACCATATGCTGGAAAGCTCGCAGTCATCGCCGAGATTGTCGACCACAACCGAGCTCTCATTGACGGTCCTTCTACCGGTGTTGCACGACACGTTCAGTCATACTCGAACCTCATCCTCACCCCATACGTCGTGCCAGGTCTCCCACGAGCTGCTGGATCGACTGCTCTCGCCAAGTTCTGGGAGAAGAGCGGTGTCCAGGCCAAATGGGATGCATCATCTTGGGCCAAGAGACTTGCTGCCCGAAAGACCCGAGCTGCGTTGTCAGACTTTGAGCGATTCCAGGTTATGAGATTGAAGAAGACCCGACGAAACCAGACCCGTGTCCAGGCTTCGAAAGCTTAAACCTCTTCTACATAATTTGACCCAGCAGGAACTGCTATGAGGACAAAAGTTGATCGCCTTACATTAAAAATGGACGTCCGCCTAGTCTCTGGATCACCATAAAACACATGCATTCTAGCGCATAGCATCTCACATGTTCACGAGGGCTCATACCGAAGGTCGACAGGAGTGTCACAACAAAGAGGTTGTGGTTTTCTCAATGATTCGTTTATAGAACTACAGAATTATCCCTTTTTCCTCTTTGCAAATTAGCTTCCGCGATCGTCTTTGCCTCTTCACGTTTGCTTGTAAGACATTTCGAGCTCGACCAGCTGATGTGGAAAACATCATGCACGATGGACTAAACTTTGTCGTCTGTTGAATTTGAATGCGCATCAACCGCCAACGACGTCAGGTTGGCGGAAATGCCGCTCGGCGACTTGCTCGCATGCACAAACCATCACCTCTTGCACTTTGCACTATTCTGTCGCCTGTGTATATATAGCGGTCATAGGATCAGTACTTGTAGTCTAGATACCGTGCGCAGGGACTCTGTCAAGTCCCTTCTGATCTGTGTCACGAGAAAATGTCACAAGAACAAGCAGCGCAACCACCTTCAACATGGTCGAAGACTAAAGGCGGCTTTCAGGCGGTGGGTAAGGGCGCAAGCGCAACTAGAAAGGGTATTAATGGTGGAATGTCGAAGCTCGATAGTATGAGTATATCGAAAAGTGGTGTGAGCTTCAAGAAACAACTCAGTGGTCAAAACGTCGGTTACGATCGAGAAAACCACGTCAGTGCACCGAAGGTTGATGTCAGTCAATTCGCTCCCCCTCCGAAACGTATACCTGGACAGGTCCCTTCCCCTCGCCCGACAGCAGAAAGGACTCCAGTAGCCCCTGCCAAGCCAGCTAGACCAGTGCCAGTGAGTGGTGCCAGGAGTCCAATCACACCTCCTATTCCATCGTCCACTAAACCCAGAGCTGCATCACAGGGTGGAAGAGCTGTGCCTGCACCTCCACCTCGACGGGAGACAGCTGCAGAAGAACCTTTGCCAATATATACGCCAGTTCCAGTCGCACCGCAAGCCAGTGTTATGGGTGATCTCTCATCCAGATTGGGGCAGATGAGAGCTTCCCCAGCCCCTATAGCTCCTAAACCTGCTACGTCAAGTCAATCTAGCATTCCTTCGAGAGAGGAAGCTACCACAGTCTTTCAATCTGCCAAGACAATGGGTGGTCTTTATGGCAAGTATGGCAATCAGCAGCCAGGACAAAAGACAGCTACACCAAGCTGGCAGGAAGTGAAAGCTGGCGCTTCTGCTGCACAAAATCTTCATTCCTTCCATGGCAAGTATGCTCCAAAGCAACCCGGAGTAGCGCCAACAGCAAGCACTCCTGCAGTACAGCAGCCGATTGTGGCACCAAAGCCTGTCAAGTCTGGTCCTTCGACTTATGGGCGAGCACCTGTTGCTGCTCCATCACCGAAACCCCCTTTACCCGCTGGTAGACCGAGTTCTGGCCCGCCCAAGGAGTACTGTATCGGACTTTATTCTTTTGATGCTCAGACTCCCGGCGATCTCTCCTTCGGCGTCGGGGACAAAATCGAAGTTCTTGAGCGAACGAGTGATCCCGATGCTTGGTGGAAAGGAAAACTGAACGGTGTCGAAGGCATCTTTCCCGGCAACTACTGCCGCCTCGAAAAGTCTTGAGTGTCGCGTGGTACAATGATGGATACAATTTGAGCAAGTCTGCAGGTCGACAATGTCAGTCTTGGTGCATGCGAGCAATATATCAAGGCGTGCCATTGATTAAATTCTGACAATGCGTCTAAACAAAAGCCAGGTGGTCCGCACATAAAATCACGACAAACACAATCTGTTGCGCTACACTGCGCGCAGCTTGCGCATGTTCATAAAGACTATAGCGGGAATCGAGCTTGATGCGCAGGAGAAAAACATTTCAACTTCCAAAGAATGCAAGCTATATGTTACGACGAAATCACTGATTGTATATGACCCTGTCAAGAGCACAACCGTCAAGAATGCCGAGTCATCAAGCGTATTCTTACATACTCACGACGACGCCGTAATCTTGGTTCTTGACACGAACACTTCTCGTCGCCAAGGATTGGTTTTGGTGGCCGTGCCGACAAGTACCAAGCCACAACTCGAGTCTCTTCTCTCTTCATGGCGCGTTCAAACACTCCATAAATCTAGCGTCATCAACATCAAAAACATCGACATTCCGTCATTGATGAATTTCCTCTCCTCGTTGGACTTTTACTTGGACGCACAGGGTTTGCCGGTGGACATTTGCTGTCCCGAATGGTTCGACACTGATGCGGAACTAATCTTCTCGCCCACCACGCGAAAGAATGGACTAAGTGGTGCGACGAGACGCTTGACTGGACTATTCATCAATCACAACAGCAGTAGTAAACCGACCTCATCGTCGCGGTTCAGTGATTCGACACCATTGCTGGGTCGTCAATCGCGACAAGGCAGTTCCTCGTCGTCATGGGGCGGTATCGTCACGTCCAAGACTGCTGCGAAAGGAGTACATGTCAAGGACATCTTCACGCTGACCAAGAGGCAGAGTAAGTAGTTAGTTTAAGTCTATAGTGCTGTCGCTAATGTTTCGCTATGTCTATACAATCACGAAAGACTCGTTTTGAATAACTTACTCTCCAATGATGCCGTGCTCGTCTCTTCGCCATGCGTCGCACCTTTGGACGTATTCCGCTTGATGGCTGCATCCGGAGCGATTGGTTCCGTGTGAAGAATTGCTTCGAGACAGGCAGAGACGCCGGAAATGTCACCGAGTAGTCCAATATGTCCACGATCATTCTCTACATCCTTGACGATGTGTTTCGCCCACTCTGGATGCGTGCTCGATAAATCCGACGATGCGTACGTCACCACGCCGTCTCCCGGGCTGAATATGAATTTAGAGTAGTCGCCCTCCTTGATGCCGGCGTACCCGTGCACATTGCATCCTCGCACGGTCGGTGTGCTGCTCGATCGCAACAGCGCTATTGGTGGGTACGTTATGCTCGAGTCATATTTCAGGGATGATTTGAATGCCAATGTAGATGCCAACGTGCGGCTCAAGTACGCCATTTCCGATGCAATTGATGTTCTCCCACTTTTTGCAGTAGTCGGTTGTTGAGGATTTAGTGTTTCGTCTGTGCCGTTGCCCATTGATGGTCCACCCAGTCCGCCGGTAGCCATCATGCCATTGACGTCCGTTGACTCGCCTACGTCCGAAGCACCGCCGTCTTTGGCCACCACCGGGGAAAGACCGTACTCCTTCCACGCTTCGGCGTCGAAAAAGTCAATGGGAAGCTCTTTGCCGGATTCAATGTCCACGAAACATCGCTTGTGTGTCGGCAACAACATGAATGAGGACCTCATGCTGAAGTTTGTCTGTGCATTGAGGATACTTCGGTTGAGCAAGACACCGTCGCCGTACCTGAATGGTCCAAGGATATTTGGACATCCGTGAAATGGTGTTCCTGCGAATAGCACTCCTCTGAACAAATCCGGACGCTGGTTCAGTGTACGAAGAGTCACTAGACCTCCCAAAGAGTGAGCAACAACGAGTGCCTTGCCGTCCAACTTTTCGAGACACTTGATCATTTGTTCAGATAGAAAATCACCTCCGAGACGCCAATCGTAGCCAAATTCATGCACTTTACAGAACCCACGGTCCTGCATATCTCGTAGCTTCTTGAGTAATCGTCGCGAAATGTCCACGGGCCCAATATGCGTTAGCATACCATCAGCGTAGATCGACTTGGCAGCATCCCGCTCTCCACTCTCGTCAAGTGGCAATTCGAGGTCGACCTTGCGAATGCCAAGTCCCACCTTGACGGGAATCCAAAGCATCCTGTGATCTTCTGCACTTCTTAGGATACTGCCACGGTACCCTCCAAGGACAACGACATTGAGATCTTTCGTGGCCTTGGACAGGCCTGCGAAAGGTTCGTCAGGACCAAATCCCGGTATGCCAATCTTGGGAAGTCCCTCAATGATACCACGCAGACGATTGTTCTCGGCCTTGGTATCAGTGGCAAGAGCTTCGACCTCGAGTGAAGTCATGGAAACGTTGTCAGAGTCCGCTTGAAAGTCCCGAATGTTGTCGATGGCATCGCGTTGTGTCTGAGGCGGTGGACTGGAATCCGAGAAGGGCAGGGAAAAGTGGAAGGACGGCATGCGAGTCAGATCGAATGCGCCTGCTCGAGTGCGCAAATCTAGCATTGCAGAGTCCTTCATCAGTATCGCCCGCTTCCTCAAGGAGTTCTGTGGACGTTCCAAGGGCTGTGATCGACTTCGTCGTCTGTTGAGCGGTACCACCAAATCATCCTTGTCATGCACTTCTGAGCGTGACACTCGACCTGACTGTGACGCCCTGGGCGTCGACGAGCCCGAGTCATCTGGTTCTTTGCGAGCGCCCGAACCGAATGCGCGTTCCCGGATTCCAGCGACACTTGACAAGCCTATACTGAAACTTGGCAGTGTCCTCGAAGCACGATTGCGCAAGTTGTTGAATAGTCGCGACTCATTGATCTCTTCTGACTTTGGTAGCGCACTAACATGATCACCAGTATTTGCGAGCATTGAACATTACTTCACTATGCGCCAACAATACTAGAGTAGAATCAACAGCAAGGAACAAGTGAATCACAAGAACCAGGTTGATGTGCACTTTTGCCTAGAAATCGCCTCTCCACTACCATGAGCCACATTTCATCATCCGACGCATCTGAGATGCATGCATGCGGTTGAACCACCTGCAAATTGAGGAGAATGTGATGGCTTTGATGGATGGATAGATTGATAGTATATGACACTATATATGCACATGTGTTGACAAGACAGTGGGTGAAAGCACGGAGGATAAGACTTGCAAGAGCACAGATGGTCAGAACGAAGATCGACAAATTGATCTGTACATCTGCAGAATTCGAAGCGAGCACGACGATGAGCGCAGGAAAGCAAAGACCGAACTCTCACCCTGGGCCAAGTTCAGGGCTCACCGAATTCAAGGTCTGTTTGGTAGGCAGAGTGTAATGCTTTTTTGTTACTATATCCGAGGTGAGGACATGTCGTGTCCACTACTGTCGAGCGACGAGCAAAGCCACTGAGATGCAGAAAACTATAGAGACAGCCATGTGAGAATAAAGTCGCCATGGGTGAATGAATTTAGACAGCTCGTGCGGCAACGTTTGGGTTGATCTTCTTTCCGTCCTTGTTGAATCTGACACGAGGAGGAGGAGTTCGGACTCTTCGGCCTTCTCTCGATCGGACTCGGACGACCTTTGAGTGGATGGCACATGAAATGCAGTAGTGCAGCTTGTTGTAAAGCTTTGGGAGTGCGTACTCAGTGTAGACAGAAGCCTCTGAGATATCTCTGATGGCAGCTGACTCAACCATGTTTCGGACTGTAAATCGCTTGATGGCCTTGTCCTTTGGCACACATCGAGAGCAGTTGGAGCATCGGACTGGCTCTGCTTTGGTTAGTCCAGTTCTCTCATGAAGATGTCTTCGAGTGTCGTACTTGTGTGTCCTCGTCCGTGCTTGTTTCGTCCGTTGTTTCTTCGCTTGACTATACCAAATTAGTCGTCGAACGTGGAGTCTCATGATGAGAGGGACGTACGAGTCATGATGTGCTGAGTGTCCGGTGATCTGAGCTGCGTCAGTCACTTTTGTTCTGAAATTTTTACGCAGTAACCTGTCGCGGGCAGTCGCAGCAATTAGCCGACGTTTGCGAGCGCGGGACTCTCTTCCGCTCACTCAACAGACATTAACCCCAAGTTTTCACTCACAGGGTTTACTCTTTTCAACTCGCGCTCACGTGCGTCTGATCGATCAGTACAAATCACGCGTTGGTGATCAGTCGGGACGTATACACACACACACAGCAGTTACAACAGAATAAATCATGCTTTGGACACGGCTTCGTGGTGACTGACTGCTGACAAGTCTGGAGAATGAGAGACTATACGAGATCGACCAAATAATGTCCTGCCTGCTCGTACTTTGCGTACGGAATGATCTATCGTCCTCCTATAGGTGCACGAAGCTCAATACGGCAGCATTGTAGAATCGCTCCTGCCTTCGCTAAGCGCCATGGAGATGCGAGTTATTCTCTCCTCAATCTCTTCTGAACTCTCACAAGTCTGCTGGACTCTCACTACCCTGTCATGGTCAGTGAACTCTCCGACCCGGGACAATGAATGGAGCGTACTGTCTCGCAATCTTCTCATCGAGTGCTGCACGCTGTGCTTTGAGTTTCTCCAGAATTGCTTCTTCACGTTGCTTCTTCGTCGCGATGGTGGACTCGAAGGACTTGTCAGTATCGACGCCCTCCATCAACTCATCATTGGAGAATGATTCATCATTCTCCTGTGCCATTTCAGACATTCGAGCACGTTTCGAGGTTGATGCATAGTGTACCGCAGTGTCCGCTCTTTTCCCATAGCCTGTCTGAAGCTTGGCATCACTGTCTGTGGTCTCGTCAGTTCTTGGATAGATGTGCCGTCTATCGTTGTCATACCAGCCTCGCGATCAGAATCGTCCTCACTCCAATTGTCATCCTCGGGGTATGCCATGTGCTGGAAGAATGACGCGTAGTTGTGGCAGGTCAGTTCTGCGGCGACAAATTCTTGCTTTCGAGCAGTTTCGTTTTCGACATACTGATCCTCACAAAACTTCAACACTTGTATCGCGTAGACTCCAATAGCATTCTCGGCTACAGCAGAGTGCAAGACTTCGATAAACTTTGTCTGCATCATTACGAGGATGACACGTAGCGCAATCCAGTCAGAAAAGAAGAACACAACGGGCCCTTCGTACTTGGTCATAAAGAGGATCATCATAGGTCGTCTCGGTAGAATCTTGATGTAGATTGCCGCCAGATCATTGGACTTGAAACTAATCAGTGAATGAAAAGGTCGAAGATTCAATTTCTCAGTGCGACAAATACCCTTCTCCAGAATCATACGAACGTCCTTTCGAATGACAACGCTGCCGTCAGCAGGCTTTATACGACAGGTCGCCAATGGAGCGACAGCATATCTTCGACGTGTCGACAAGAGGAATAGTGATTTGACCGTGGCAAAGTACTGTCCATAGTTGGTCATGGCGTCCTCCCATAGTTCCTTCATGGTCACAGCCACACGCGGATCCTCGAGTCGATTCTTGTAATGACCCAAAGCTCTGTAGGAATCCTGACGTGATCTGGCTGCCTCACAATGCTGCTTCCAGACAGATCTCGCTTGTGTCTCCTGCGGTTGCCTCGCTGCAGGCACCGACGGAGAAGCTATGCTGGAAGTGACGTCTGTTCGCGGCGTTGCACACGCGACCAGCGAGACACCATGACCAATAACGACCGGCCGTGCAGGTGTGACACTACCCTGACTATCGAACGCATCATGCGCTGATGTAGGATAATTGAGCTCATTCGCCCGCTGTCGTCCGATGTCGCCGAGAGGGCTGACGTCGATAATACGAAGGTCCTCTATCGAACTCTGTGTCTAAATCATCAGACACGCAGAAGCAGAGATTTCCATTGCCATTACCTTGCTCGTCCATAACGGTGAGCCGGTCGGCGTGCTGAAGAGATTCGGCTCTGGCGTCTGTCTGAAAGAAATCAATGGCGACCTCAGTGCTGCGTAGGGCGAGGATGAGGAGAGAAAGTCCCTTCCGTGTTTGGTCGCAGAGGACTGTGCCATGATCCTGTCGTCTAGAGCTGGAGCGAGTGCACTTGTACTCGACATACTAAGGATGTCAACTACTGGTCACTCGCGTGCCTGACACTATTCTGGAAGCTATGAGGTCCAAGCAAATCGTGATAATAGCTCGTCTTCTGAGCATCCAGCAATCAAGTACTGAGCTGGAGATGAATTGGTGTCTCAGAAGTGTCTTGACTTGCTGCTAATCTGTCGAAGTGATCGGAGTGTGCGCCTACATCCGTGGTTAGAGCAATTGCATTCTAAAATAGAGTAGCAAAGACTGGTGTAATATGAGCGGTTAGGCGTGGGCTGGGACGATTAAGGATTAGTTAGATGCGATTGCCTCCAGACTATTGTCGCCTGTTGGCAACCTATGAATACTTGCAATTGTTTGTGTCTATAGCTAATATTAGCACTATAAAATCTCCGCTCTTGCAATTGAGCCATCGTCTTGAGTGAACTTTTCACGACTGCGATGATTTGCTAGGTTGTCTGCGATGCCTGACTGGTGCATCGGCAGATTGTAGGCGTGGAGTGTAGTGATGATCTCTGAGATGGTCATCGTCTACATACTCTGCGCCGTCTCGTAGGACATGGACTAGATCAGAATCTTGCGTTGTCGGTTTACTGGTCTGCTCGCTCGATGCCCCCTCTGTCGGGACACTTGCATCCTGCACAAGTTGTTCAGATCCCTGGTCACCGTGACTCACTTGAGACTGCGCAGGCGACTCCGGTCTATCAACAATTTCGTGATGTGTATCCGGCTCTTCCACAAGTACGAGATCATCTCGATGATCCACTTCTTCGTCCGATCGCGAGCGTGACTCATCCTCCTCCTCGTACTCAATGGAGCCCTCGTCTTCGATGATCTCTGGGTCATCATCAAACCCTGATGGCTCAGTGTTAGCGTCTCCATTGTCGTCCGAGTCCGACTCCCAGTTTGCTTCAGGATGATCCGAACTATGTGAAGAGTTCTTGTTGTCGGGACTACTGTCGTCCATCTGCAACTCGGTCTGTTCTTCTTCATCTGACATCCCGTTAAGCTCTAGATCGTCCGGAAAGTCTTGTAGCTCGTCGCCACCAACGACTTCTGTCGTCGTTGGGAAATTCGTCTTGTCCAGGGCTTTGAGAAATTGCATTTCCGGCTCCAGAGCTTCCTCTTGCGCCCTCGTCACTGGTTGATCAAACTTGTCCTTTTCCCTGATCGATGTCACCACGTCATCCACATCCTTGACAACCTCGAAGTTGCGTGTAGTCAGGTCCTCGATTTCATTCGCCGAAACTGCAGGCAGAATTTCAGGATGCAGCTCCTCTGTCGTGCTTTCCAGGGTATTGGCATGATGTTCATGCTCGTGTCCAGGATGGGCTGGAGGATGTGAATGCATCGTGTTAGCCGCATCGGGACTTTGAGGTCGTGCCAAGTCTTGAGTATAGCCTTGTACTCGACCCGCATCTACCTCCTCTTCTTCACTTATGGGGTCCATGGCATCTGACTTGGTCATTTCGTCTTTCCACATGTGATATTTCTCGTCCTCGATTTCCTCTTCGGTCAAAGCGTCAGAGAAACCAGCCTGATGTGAGTTCGCAGATCGCACAACCGGGATCTCGTGTCGAGAATGACTCATGCCATTGCTGTCGTGAGGCGCTACATCATCGGTATCGGCACAGTTTGCTTCGTCTTCGTAGACCTGAGCGGGCATAGGCAGCTCGTTAGAGCCTTCGACGGTTGCACTGTGATCTGTAGGTTGAAGCCAGTCACGGCTAGCCTCCGTATCATAGACGCCGGCTTGAGTGCGGCCATACACAAATGCCTCCGGGGCGTTTGCATCGGCATCAACGTCGGACTCAAATTCAGCATCGGTAAGCTCCTCCAGTTGAGATGCTTGTGTATCCAGAATGCCCTCTTGAGTGTGGAATCCAGCTATAGCCTCGAATGCACCGGCATCTGCGGGCTCAAAGTCATCTCCCTCATCAGTGAATAATGCGTTGTCGGCATCGGACTCTGCTTCTAAGGTCTGCTCTTGCGCTGCTTCATCATCGAGCGATGGCGGAGCAGACTCGACATCAGAAACAGCCGAGTCTTCTCCGGCAACTTCTTCCTCCTCACTCGACATGATTTCCAGCGGCTCTGAGATATCATTGCTGAATATGTTTTGACCTCGAGCCAGCTCGTCATCTTCTGCATACTCTTGCTCATCATCATCTTGATCAGAGTCCGTGCCCCTGTCACTTTCGGGCGACTCGATGTGTAGCTGTCTCGCTCGAGTCGAGTGAGCAAAAGTAGGTTCTTCGTCATAGTAGTATTCGCCGTCTTCATCATCATTTAGCTCTATGCCGGTCGCGAGATCATCCTCACTCTCATTCTCTTCAGGTAATTCTTCTTCATCCTCTTCCAAACTTTCAGCAGACACCTCATCTGCTCCATCCTCCTCACCGCTGCTTGAATGTGCATATCCATTGCCGATCTTGATGGGTCCGTCGGCAATAGACCCCGGGGACTCAGAGTCTGAATGAGCAATCGCACCGTTGGACTTTGAATTAGTAGCCGATTGCAAAGCTCGATACGCCCCCTCAAGTTCTTCGTCCTGTTCTTGCTTTTCTCGTTCAACTTGGTCCTTGATGAGTTGAGCTAGTCTGTCTCTCTCCTGTTGACGTTTCAATTCGAGTTCTTGCTCAATTGCTCGACCTCGTTTGAATTCCTCATCGAGCGCCTTATTCTCTCGCAAGGCTGCACTTGCCTTCGCTTTGATGCTGTCTATCCAAGAATTGAACTCCTGAGCCGGGAATGTCTCGTATGCACTAGGAGTACCGGCCGACCGAGACTTGTAGGATGCTGTAGAGCGATTTGTGCCAGGAGTGTCGATGGAAGTGCGTTGACGCTTTATCGGAGTATTGTAGGCACTATCAGCAGGGCCCGTCCTCTTATAGGACATTCGAAGCTAAGGCTAGTCAATGGAATGGACAGTGTAGGGAAGCTTAGAATTTTGTAATAGATGCGACATGGTTGAGTGGAGAGTCTCAATTGGCGTCATCTGCGGTTGAGAGGCGGTAAAGTTAGATCTGCACACAATCAGGCAGTAAATCGCACTTAAGCTTCAAACAAACTACAATAGGTACATGTTGACAACAGACTTTCATTCTTTATACACAATATGCATACTTTTACACTGCCTGAACTTGAGGTCTATAAAGAAGTAACAGAGACTCCAACTTGACATGCAACGCAAAGATCATATTAGCTCAGCCTGACATGAGATTACAACTTTGACCTCGCCTGGCGTCAAGCGTCGTACCCAGTCTCCTTCAAGGCTTCCTTCAGAGCTTTGAGAGCTGTGTCAAGATCACCTCTTGATGTGTCGGTAGCAGAGACCCCCATGTGACCAATCCTGAAGTACTTGGTAGCGATATCCTTGTGGAGACCGGCAGCAAAGACGACCTTCTTCGCTGCAATCTTTGGCATGAGTTCACCCACTGGCATATCGTTAGGCGTGTAAACAGCAGTCATTCCGTGAGCAGCAAATTCAGGCTTGAGTGCAAGTTGCTTGAGGCCCATGTCAGTAATCGCCTTCTTGACATAGTCGGACGCCTTGATGTGGTCGGCGAATCGGTCAGCCATTGGTCGTTCCAAGATCTCCTTGAGTGAAGCATTGAGAGCGTAAATGAGCTGAACTGCTGGTGTTGCAAAGTATTTTGGAGCCTTAGATTCGTAAGCCTGCATGATTGGTATCCACTTTTTAAAGGAAGCAAAGTATGACCCTGGTGGGTCTTTGCGGTTCTCGTACGCCTTGATACCGCGACCGGATACCATCAGGATGCACAGTCCAGCAGGCACGCCGATAGCCTTCTGCGAGGCAGTGAGTGCAACATCGACTCCCCATTTGTCAAACTGAATCTCTTCACAAGCGACAGAACAGACTCCATCGACACAGATTAGAGTATCTGGACTGACACGTTTGACGAGCTCGCAGACTCCCTTGACATCTGACAGAACTCCAGTCGAGGTATCAGTGTGTGTTATCGTAATCATCTTGTACTTCTTCTCCTTGAGTGCTTTCTCGATTTCCTCCAGCGATGGTCTGCCACCAATGGGGGCCTTGAGTTGTGTTGGGTTGACTCCATAACATTCGAAACATTCCGCAAAGGAATCAGCAAAGTACCCGGTATGTAGAACAAGCACGTCGTCACCCCGTTCTACCATGTTCGAGGCCACGAGATCCCAGCCCATGGTTCCAGAGCCTGAAATGACGAACGGCTGTGAAGCAGAATCTTCGGTCAAAAACACCTTTCGTAGCATGGTGAGGTTCTCTCCAAAGACTGAGATGAACGCAGGACTGACGTGAGACATGGAAGAATGTGACATGGCAGCAAGGACCTTGTCGGAGAACTCGATTGGACCTGGTATCATCAAGAGTGGAGAAGACATCTTTGATTGTTCTTTTGCTAAAGGTTGGGTCGTGAGGTGGACAAGCTGTCTAAGATTGACGGAACGACTTTTAGGCAAGACAGTCAAAGAGAAAGACGAAGTACTCGAGCACGATTTCCTGAGTACTGGAGATGAATGTCTGTACATCAACAACCTTGGAAAGTAGTGAGGTCGTACAAAGTGTCTGGAGGACATAAGGAACATGGGGTCCTCGAAAGCCGGGGCATTTCCAAGATTCTCCAGTGCAGCAGCAGTGGTCATTGCAGACACGTGCAGCGGTATCCGGCTTACACGGCCCGAAATGAATGGACTGATCAGATCAGTAATTCTTCCATCCTCAAGCAGAATTCTGATCAGATCTTCTCATCACAAGCATTGAGCACAAATGACAGAAAGTTGAACAAAACTTGAACTTTTAAGCTATAGCAGAGTAGTTGTTTGTATCACTAACATGGTCCTGTACTTCAAGACCGCTGTAATAATGCTGCAGAATCCTACGTATTTTCATGACTGACGTAGCATAGTCTGGCGAAATCCTGTACATGGGAAAAGACAAATATGAGAATGAAGAGTGAGTGGTTAGCACATGATGGAATTACTAGATCTGACAATCAATCAGCCTGATAAAGTTTGCGTGGACTGAAGATGTATGGTTCCACGTCGATAATCTGTCCTCAGCACATGTGTACCTCCGTATGCCCGCAGGCATGTCCTGGGACGCCATCCCGGAATCACTCCTCATCGATGCCGCTCAACTCACCAAAGCCAACAGCATTGAAGGGAACAAAAGGGATAGCATCACTGTGATCTACACGCCATCAGCCAACCTGAAAAAGGACGGATCTATGGACGTCGGCCAGGTGTCCTTTCACAAGCCGAAGCAAGTCAAGAAAGTGCTTGTCAAGACCCGGGAGAATGTAATCATCAATAGATTAAACAAGACGAAAGAGACCAAGACGCCAGATCTCGAGGCTGAACAGAGAGCTCACACGGTGGAAAAGGCCAGAACTGCCAAAGAATTCTTCCTACAAAACAAGAGAGAGGAGGAACGGAAGGCTAGGGAGCTTAAAGCTCTAAAGGAGGAGAAGGATCGTGGGTACAGCGATTTCTTGACAGAGGACATGATTGCAGAGAACGCAAACGATCGGCAAGACGGGTATGATCCGGATGAAGATTTTATGTGAGAACAAATCGCACGTCTTTCATCGCTGTTTCTATGCTGGCATTTCATTAAGTACATCAACGTTCGTCTAGATCATGATGTGCGCGTTGCGGAGATACGCGGTCGTCACACCCCCGAGTGCTTCGAAAGCGGCAACGCAGCAGCTGTGGCAGGCTCTTCGTCATCGGCGATAGTCATTTCGATCCCATTATCGAGATTCTCAGCAGCGTCGAGCCGGACTTCTTCCAACTTGGCCGGCAAGTCATCATGAACTTGTTCCTGCAAATCGCTCGTGGCTGCGTGAGTTTTATGCTCTTCAATCGAGGACGCTGAGACATCTTCATAAAGACGAGCCGTTGCAGCAGTAGTATCAGGAGCTTTGGTCTCATCTACGTTCGACTTGTCTACTTTATCCTTGGGTGGCGGGGGTGGTGGGACACTTCGTCTCTTCTCTGAAGTATTCGCCGGACGAATCTGAGTGGTGGAGCAGTCATGCAGCCCCAATTCCTCCATGCTCATTGAATTTCCGCAGTCACTACATTTGACCTTGATCTCCTCGAGGTCTTCGTATTTTGGCGGCGCGCCGAATCCTTCCGACGGCTGTGCAACGTCTGGTCTGTCCTTGGGATCGATCTTGCCTCCTGTTGCTTCGCTTGGAGCCAATCCACTAGGTATGTGATCAGTCTTGGTATCCCGATCCGAGGCTGCTTCGATGGTCTGAATCAGCCCTTCGACGTCTATTGGTCTGTGTACATTGCCAGCTAGAATATCCTTGGCAGAATACTTCGCTCCATAGAATCTAGCATTCTCGTCCTGTCTTTCTATGATGATCGAGCCGTCCATCTGTACTCCGGCGTAGAAGCCCTTGCTTTTGACATAACTCCAGCAAGGGACCTGCTGATAGCCTGCGTCCGCCATGACAGCTCCACCAAGGGGACCTGCAACGAGCGCCAGCTCTCCCCCCAGATTCACCTTGGGGCGGGCAAATGATTGAACTGCGGTCTTGGTCCTTAGGATGAGAACCACGTCATAGACATCGATTCCGAGCATGAAGCCGAACCCAATAGTATGTACTAGCAGACCGGAAGGACTTCCCCACGACCCATCAGGCTTCCTGGCAATCACTACGCCTGACCCCGAGGCGGCTGAGAAGCCGAGTCCAGATCGGAAGACGGTGAAGATGGCTAGTCCTTGAGCCTCACGCAAAGCTTTTGCTGGGATACGCTTGATGACCTTTTGTCTCTTCTTCTTGGCATCGACGTCTTCCACGTTGAGCTGTTGATCCGGTGTATCTGCCGTATCGACTCCACCGTCGAGAGTAAAGACCCGTAATATGCGTGCAGCTTTATCACATTCCCGGTCCATCGTCGTGGGCCATACTCCTTCGATTCCCATCTTTCCGGCGACCCTATTCATAGGCTCGCCAATGTATTTGTCTGCCGCACTCCATGCTTTGTCGAAAAAGCCCTTGCCGCTCTGGAGGACTTTACTGTTTCCAGCACGTTGAAACATGACTCAAAAAACCAATCGAAGAGGTACTGTCCGTTGTGCGTTGCAATCAGGTCTAATTGGACACGGCAGGATCAGAACTGTGCGAGAAAAGTCATTCGTGATCGCAAAGCAAAGCACAGCCTCGCAAGAGTAACGTTCGCTAGGTCGCTTCGAAATGCCAAGACAACCTACCCACTAAGCAATTAAGTTCGGTTCTTACTACGTAGTGAGCCCGACGTCAGCCTTCCGATTGATTCAATATTTAGCCTCTGATCACAAATCACGTGCACAGACTGCAGAAAGTGGCTTGCATACGTGCGGGTCAGATTACCAGGGATAGAAAGCCATGCCGTGGATTCCCGTCTGTGGCTCGACCGTTGGAATATTCCCGATAGATGTTCTTTGGTCGTCCCGGTGTTCCCGTAGACGCATGTAGACATTGAACAAGGGACGCAAACGGCTGAAAGAGGCTCGGATGACGAAATGTCCGATTGCGGATAGGGAGCGCTGGGATATGGGTACTTGGTGTTTGGAAGCTTCAGAAAGACGGACGGAAGCGAGGAGTCGGACAAGAGGCTGGTATGACTCCTTGACTGGAGAAAATTATAAGTATGGTTGAATGTTCCCTCGTCTTCTTGAACTTTCTGCAACTCCTTCTGCCTCTGTCAACTCATCTTAATTGTCCGACGACGTTCTTTTCAGAAGTCACATTCGTTGTTTGACCCTTTACGCTTCTCTCCCAGTACCAAAAAAAGATGAAATTCAACTCTGTATACGCAAGTCTGGCACTTGCTGGCTTGGCTTCCGGTGCGGCAGTCAACCATGAGAAAAGGTTGGAAAGCTCTCCGATCCACATCGAGACCGGTCTAACGAATTAGAGCACTTGAGGTTGTTACCATCACTGATGTTGTCTGGGACGTGGTCACCGTCACTGAATATGACCAGACTACCTCGACAGTCGTAGCGGAGGCCGCAGCCGGCACACCGGCAGCAGTCACCCTTACTACGACTCAGGTGGCTCAGCAGCAGGCAGCAACCACAGCACAAGCTGCATCGACTAGTGCTGCAGCCGTTGTTGCTTCTCCTGTACAGGCCTCTTCCAGCACGGCCGCCGCAGTTGTGAACGATGCTGGTACAACTGTTGCTGTCATTGCAGCACCCTCCTCCGCCGCTCCCACGACGTCTTCTGCAGTCGCTGGAAACGTTGTTGCTGCTCCTTCGACCACTCAGCAAGCTGCTGCTGCGGCGGCGGCAACGACCGCTGCATCATCGAGCGTGTCCACATATTCCGGTGATGCCACTTACTATGAGCTTGGCTTGACTGCTTGTGGTCAGACATATGCCGACACGGATTATGTCGCAGCCATCAGTTACAAGCTCTTTGATCAGGACGGGACAGCGAACCCAAATAGTATGTACCACCCAACTCAGCGCCGGGTGATGGACGCTAACCAAGTCTAGACAACCCTCACTGCGGCAAGAAGATCACTGTTCTCCGCAATGGTAAATCTGTGGATGTGACGATTGTGGACAGATGCGCTGGCTGTGAAGGGACATACGATGTCGACCTGAGTCCGGTCGCCTTCAACACCATTGCGAGTGCATCGGAAGGACGGGTCGGCATCAGCTGGAACTACGCATAAGTCTAGGAGACTGGATGAGGGTGAAGCACGGGGAAACTTGTAATGAACACGAGCGAGGCGGTCCTGGTGATTGTCGACAGCATAGTCAGCCATAAATTGTACTATAGAGCATGTATAAAGTGTGTATGATGTATCAACCTCAACAAATCACGCGGAAACTTGCATTTGATGGCTAGAATCTGTTGGAATGATGGGGAAGATATATGATCACTGTGGCGGATCGTGGAGTAAGTGAAGGAGGAGGAGGAAGAGGAGGAGGGCCGGGGGAGGCTGGTGGGGAGCATTTGGTGGTTGATCTGCGTGGATGCTTGTCGATCGGGACTACCGATGCACAATTCTCCCTCAACACTGCAGCTGCAGCAGCAGCAGACCATGACGATGGTATTCTCCATCGAGCTTGAGCCTCGCTTCAAGTGAGTCAATTTCGCACACTGTCTGTTGTGGACTGACTGACGAAATGCAAGGAATGCTCAGTCCAAGTCAGCTGAGCGGGCACAAGGACTCCTCTGCTCGTGTATATGACCCGCGGCTCGGCCCATTCTTGGTGGTGGGAAACGACTCACATGACCTCTTTACAGCTTCCTCTTTTGGATGCCTACATGCCCGTAGACTGATATATGCAAAGGCTACCAGTCATACGAGGCTGTGTAGAGGTGCAGCAGGGGAGGGGAGGTATGGCAATGTCAGGTATTGTACCGATTGTGGGTGTGTAGTGTAGTGTAGGGAGGGAGGGAGGGAGGGAGGGAGGGAGCCATGGAAGGCATGAGACGACAGACAGGTTGCACAATCTCACGTGAGTACCTACAGTACCTACTCTAATGAAGAGGGAGAAAGAGAGACAAGAGGGAGAAAGGGAGAGGAAGAGGAAGGGAACGAGCGAGGGATCAGAGGAAGGAACGAGGATTTGGATGGAATTTGACAGGAAAGAAGGAAAAAAAAAAAGCATCTCAGCCACAAGACTACTAAGCCATCCCGCCCATCTTCAGTCTATGATTGGTTGATAGAGTGATACCTGTCCAATGAGAGTGAGGGATGGACGATAAATCTGCCAGCGGAAGCCTCAGTCTGGTGGGAAGGTGCGGGCGTGTCTGTAGGCGATCTCCGCGCCCGTTTTCTGTGTCTTTCCTCACTCTGTCCTCTCCTCTCCTCTTCTCTCTGTTGTCTCTCCTGCCAAACTCGCCTCATCCCAGACTCTTCCTCTCCCTCCCACACCATCCTCCCTCCTCTTCATTCCCCTCCGAGGTCTCTGTCCTTCCGACTCATCTCCTCCGTGATAGGACTATTGCTGCTACTATCTGGACATTTCAACTCGGTCCTTGCGACCTGGACTATTCCCACAGACATTACAGACATTACAACACAAGAATTACAAATCAAGAAGGGCGCGTAGTATTGCATGGACACTGGCCTCTTACCAGTCCTTCCCGTAGAAATCTTTGGTCAAATCATCGAACAAGTAGCTGTTGATGACTATGGCATTTACAAGAGACTTGCGACGCTCAGAAACTGTCGCTCGGTCTGTCACACGTTGGACGAGATTGTGAGTCCCTATCTGTATCGCAACATCCCCTTCAACGGCCCTCATTCCTTCGCAAAGGTGAGTTCCTTGCACTCTTCCGCGTCTATTTCCTGTACTGATACACGACAGTTTCTGAATGAGTTGAGAGCATTCCCAGAACGCGGACAACTTGTGCGCACTCTTGACTTTTCGGCCTTTACAAGCGTGGGACTCGGCCGATCACGAAGCTGCAACAATCGAATCCTGCTACTGACTGCCGCCACACTCAACGAGTGTCTTCAGCTGTGTCCGAACGCACAGGAAGTCTTTCTCAGTGAGGCGCTCGAGTCTGACATTGACGGAAACGTTCTCAAGACCCTGTTCATCGACCTCAAGCATGTCAAGGCCTTGGACTTTTGCGCCTCTGATTCCGCAGAGTTTGTGCAGTCTTTCCAGGACTTTCTCGCTCATAACCCCGATTGGTCATCGCAGCTATCTCATCTTGGTCTGCACAATTGTTCGACGCTTCCAATCTCGTTCTTCGAGTCCCTCTTGCCTCACTTTACGAATGTGGTGCGGTTGGACCTCTACAACACACAGGTTTCTGGTGCTGCCCTCCTGAGCCTACCTCAATCATGTCCACTTGAGGTTCTCAATCTGTCTCAGTGTACCCGGATTACGGCAGCAGATCTCCTGTCGTTCGTGACCACCCATGCATCCTCAAGGAGTTTGAAAGCTCTGAGCTTGCTGTATTCCTGGAACAAGACCCATCCTCTCTCGAGTGTGCCTCAAGCTATGGATGTCTTTGTTCAGTGTTTACCAAGGGCGCTCCAAGTGCTCGACTTGGCAGGTGTGGAGCTCGACCTGCAACATCTAGCATTCCTTCCGCCATCGCTTCTGGAACTTGGAGTACATGACATTGACGTGTCTATGCAACACGACATGGAGGCAGCAGCACCCGGCGCCATTGAGGAAGAGCATAAAGCAATGCTCCCAGCCTTGAAATATCTACTGCTTACTCAAAATGTCATTTCCTCCGAACAGAAATTCGCCGGCATTTTGACAAAACTCTTTCCCAGCCTCAGTATTGTTGAGTCTCCAGGCTTCACAAGACTTCCTTACGTCAGCTCTCTGTTGTACTCCAAGGTCTCCGGACCAGGTAGACGAGATTGGATCAAACGACATGGTACGGCTGCTGATGGCGTCGAAGCGAATGGCCGACAATGGCACCCTCGAAAGTCCAACATGTCGCTGTGTGATGGCATACCGCGAGGTATTTACGATTACTACTCGTACAGAGTCTGAGTGCCGAACCACTCGGAACAACGATGACTAGACTTTACTTAATGACGTATCAGTACCCTGCTTTGTTCTCGACTATGTATGATCAAGCATTTACAGCAGCATAGCATAGCATAGCAAAGCGTTATAGCGCATCAAAGCATAGCAAAGCAAAACAGCATTTTCATACACGCAACACTCCCTGCTTTCCCCATCTGTTTCGCATGGTCAGTCAGTGATTGCTTCAAGACGACGATGCATGCACAAATCTGATCGTGTGAGTGTGTTCCTTGAGGCACAAAACTGGACGTAAGTCAAGGTCATGGAGGACACATTTATGACAGCATTCGTTCATGCAACTAAACTGCAAATACGCACAATCTTTGGCCGATACATCTCAACTCTACATTCGATTGAGTACTATGGAAGAGATTTGTTTGCAAACTCGACTAGATACGTCTCACAACTTTGTGAGCGACCCAAGTACGATTTCCTGCAATTCATTGAGTTACGCATACTCCACAACCAGTTGAAATGGCTGGTGGCAGAAATGTCAAGAATAGTGCAATCTTTCGATACGCAAACTTCATGTGACACATGTGGTCTAATGCTCGTCCAGCGGAAATACAGCGGTTAGGCTTATACCCTTCAGTTGCTGTCGATGACACTCTTGGGATGATATCCTTGTTGAGGTCTGTGAACCCAAAGTCCGTCAGTCTTGTGATCCCTGGGAAAACTTACATGAACGTCCTTTCTATTTCGTGACTTGGCCATAATACTTGGTGACTTTGTCGACGATGCTCAGGTCTTTTTTAGAGACTAGTTCGTTGTCGTACCACTTATCAACTAGAAAAGTGTCAATTTCTCAATTCTCTTTAATTCTTAATTCCTGAATAACGAAAGAAGCAGAATCTTTCGTAATCGATGTTGCTTTGCTGGGAGCGAAATCGAGTTGAACGTACAAGTTCACGAGTCTCAGAACGTAGTAATGCGGTCACGAAGAATTTGACTTGGACGCTTTCCATTCAGAGTTCGCCTCGACTCTTCCCAACATAATAGGACCTGGGCCCTGATACTTTCGTATACTCTGAAGGCGTATTCAGGTTTCGTCTCGAGGAACTCCCAATGTTCACCACCGGGCCTTTTGACTTGCTTGTTTGCCTGATGTACAATTGTACACGATCTGTCATCGATTCCTGCAGGAACGTCTGAAGAGCGGATTTCTGAAAGTGTCATGGACGCTTCTGCGAAGTGCTTGTCTACTTTCTCATGCTGGAAATAATCCTTTCGGAACACTCTCGTATGCATGGGTTGGATTTGTCTGACTCTTCTCAGAGCTTCGAACGAAATAATGATTATCTTTGGTAGATGCAGCATTCTTGACAATGTGTGTGTGAGCGTGTGTAATGGTAGTAGTTTAGGCTCATACTGGAGCGAGTTCCAAAAATTTAGAGCTTCGTAAGAGTCAGGGGCACTCTTTGAAGTCTTTCTGCACACGGCAGATTGTAGGACTGAGTACCGAAGATAGCCCCGAATGCAACAGACCATTTTGCCATAGGTGCTTGCTGAACAAGCCATATCTTTTCGTCTTGTCCTGTGCTGGATTTGTCCATCTCCCACTTTTCCACTACGGACTTGATCTGTGTATGTACTTTGCCTATAGCGGCCTGCCTTGAAACTTTATCTTTGTCTGAAAGAACGGCGAAAGATGCGCAGTTCGAGCGAGGCTAAAGAACATAGAAAAGCATGACAGCAGTCAGAGGATCCACGAACGGGGTGAGACAGTCAGCCGAAATCTTATGAGCCACCGATTTAGGACAGCGTGAGCCATCTCAGGAGGAACCGGGACTTGAGAAGAAGAGCGAAGACGAGACACCACCACCAATACCAAAGAAGATGCCAGGATATGTACTGAAAGGAGAGCGCGAAAGAACGACCAGGGGTTCATGAATACCAAAATGATGTGCTGAGAGTGGCTTTTGCTAAGAGCGCAGGAGCGCTGGCATCGGCAACGACAAGTGAATCGAGTTTGAGATGAGCATGAGTATCGCAAAGGAGTACTGGCTGATGCATGGTAGCATCAGAAGAAATTGACGATCAGAAACATAAGACGCAAAGGCGACAAGAGTCCCATAACAGAGCAGTGCGCGTCGCGTAGTAAGTAAGACCTAGAGATTAGTAAAATGCGGATGAGAGTCGACTGTTTTCGTAGCAGGGGCGATATATAGTTGAGAGAGTCCTGATGAAGGAAGTAGGTAGGGGTGGAGGGGGTGAGTAGCAGGACAAAGCGCAGGGTTGCAGGTTGGCTGGTACATGCAGGCGTTTCAGATTAACCCTACTATGATTGTGTTAGGGTTGATCTGATCAGCATCTGCGTCAAGTGCGGCCAGAGCTCCTCTCACGGCGCTTCTGACGGGTTGTCCAAAGGGCAACTGCGTGAACTGATTCAACTGTAAGGAGTTGACAATCGAGAAGCAAGTTGTCAACGACAACAGTCACGGTATCGTTCCTCATATGATGTTATTGTACATATTTCCTCCAGTCGTGTACATCTTTGAAACCAAGAACATCTCGGATCTTCTTGTTTGAAAGGATGGCCTCAAAGGTTCCAAGTGGGCGTGTCACCTTGACGCCCGGCAGGTATTTCTCAAGGACTTCCTGTGTCGTGCTTCGGACAGTGATGGTGTCATTTGTCGCATTGAAGACTTGAAATCCCAAGTTGGACTTTTCTATACATAGGTCACAGATTTGGCCAAGATCTCGAGCATCAATGTAAGACCACGCATTGCGAGTTCGCACCTCAGGATTGTCCAGGTAGTGTGGGAAGTCTGTGGCATATTCGTGCGGCTCAATCACGTTGCCTATACGCAAGGCGTAAATGTCTATGCCAAATCGCCGTGCAAAGCCTCTAGCTACAACCTCTCCTGACAATTTCGAAAGTGCATATGGATCTTCCGGACAGATGTCCATCGTCTCTTCTAGTGGTACGCTCGTATACCGGCTGTTATCGCCTTGACTGAAGCATAAACCATATGTCGTTTCTGAGCTTGCGATGATGATTTTCTTGATGCCCAATTTACAGGCCGCCTCGATCACATTGTATGTGGATGTCGCATTCTGTCGGTATGTCTCGTTGTCAGGTACCAACATGACTCGTGCTCGTGCTGCAAAATGGATGAGAACTTCCGCTTTGTCGACCTCCTTGTTCGAGTAGTTGTTTATATGGAAATTGGAACTCAGCGCGTTGAAGACTTGTCCACTATCAGTCAAATCACAATTGAGCGTATAGACATCTTTCAGAGCAGGATTAAGTTCTATCGATTCTTTTGTGAATCCATTGTAGTCGAGATTCAGGACTGAGTGACCTTTCGCCAATAGGAATGGGATGACGTGTCGCCCGGCCTTGCCGGAACCACCAGTGAATACTATCTTCGACATGGGAAAATTATGCTATTTCAAAGACGTCTTACACTAGGATATCAGCAATACAAGACACTCAAGTCCACTTGACCCTGTGTGCCAGTTGGTCATTGGGATAATCAGGTGTTGCATCCGAAGCCGCCTTTGAAAAGGATGTTTGAGTAGCCGAAGGTAGATGACGCCGGCTTTAACTGCCGATCCTTGACTCCACGATCCGGCACGAGGCTAAACATGACGCGATTCAACTCACGGTTGATCTTTGCGCGCGCCAAGGTATCGATGTCTTGGTGTACAGCATTCAGCACCTTTCTGATGCGCATACTGAACTTGTTGAAAGAGTCGAGCACTGACGCACTAAGATCCTTGACTGCAGAAGTCGGATTGTTGCAATAGAAAATCAATCTGAGATGTATTTCGTGCAGGACATCCAATAGCGTATAGAGAACTTGGTAGTAATCGAGTGCAAAAGCAAAATGAGGCACTTGCAGTAAGGAGAACTCGTCTCCAATTCTTGAAAACAGGGATTTCTTTGTTTTCTCCTTCTTGGCCGATGGCGAGCCGTGTGCCTTAGGGAGAACCTCCTTGTTGCTGAACATTTCTAATTCTTGCGTGATCAAAGTGATGGCATACACAAAGTCCATGAGTTGCAATTGCCTCTTGTCCAGTATTCGCGCAAGACTGAGTCCAAGCACCATATAGATACGCGACCGCCTATCGAAGTTCTCTGCTTTCGCGAATGTGGTCACCATTTCTTGCCTGGAAAGCACGATTGTGTCCAACCATGGAGTATTGCCATCTAATGCTCTACGCAAGAAATCTATATTGAACAATCTCTCGTTCGTGGAATCTCGAAGGTCCTTGATGTTCATCGTTGAAGAACTTCTTATTGCCCTTGCTATGCTTTGCTCTCTTCAAGTCTCGACAGCTTACGCTGGTAGCGCACGCCAGCCTATACGCAATTCTGCATTGCCAATGTTTTAGGAAGCGCTGCTTACAGGGAGTCTTCCTTCAAATGATTTTATGAATTGAATCAGACTCACGGGAGTCAATGGATGACCTGTAAGACAAGCCTAAAGCTAGGAAGACGTTCGCTTGCGAACCCACTCCTTCGTGGTAGCAAGCAGGTTGGTAGGAACGATAAGGGCAGGCGAGTGGAGACACCAGATCACGATCCATGGATGCTTCCAGCGTTGACAGGCGCAGACACGAGGCAGAGTCCCAAGCGCACGCGATGCACAGAGGAGCTCCATCCATCTCCTCGTGTTCACGTCGTATCTCCGCAGCGGCTTCAGATCTTGTGGAATCATCATTTCCAACAGACTCATAGACCTCGACCTCTCTCTCTCTCTCTCTCTCTCACCTGCTGCAAGTCCCATTGCCAATGATTCTTACCTAGAAAGACCTAGGCTTGGCTTGGTGGTAACGCATACCTACATCATGAGTGACATTTCCTCTATACTGCATGGTGGTTATCATTACCCGCTTACTCGAACATGGCAGGCCGAGCGGCAATTGACCAAGGAAACGTTCATGTACCCGATCTTCATTACAGACAATCCTGATGATGAGGTCGTCATAAATTCCTTGCCAGGGCAGAAGCGATGGGGCATAAACAAGGTCGTGCCCTTCCTTCGACCACTCATCAAGAAAGGACTTCGCTCTGTGATCATCTTCGGAGTGCCTCTCGAACCGTCGGCCAAAGACCCGTACGGCACAAAAGCAGATGATCCTGAAGGGCCTGTCATTCTTACCATCAAGCTGCTTCGCCGTACATTTCCGGAATTATTCGTGGCTGCAGATGTGTGTTTATGCGAGTACACATCGCACGGACACTGTGGACATCTGCGAGAAGACGGTTCGCTGGACAATCCAGCCTCTGTGAAGAGGATTGCAGAGGTTGCTGTCAACTATGCCAAGGCTGGAGCTCAGTGTATTGCACCGAGCGATATGATGGATGGACGAATCAAAGCCATCAAAGAGGGACTCATTCAAGCTGGTCTGGCACACAAAGTCATGCTGATGTCATACGCTGCTAAATATGCAACCTGCTTATATGGTCCGTTCCGTGAGGCTGCTGGTTCAGCGCCAAGCAAGGGTGACAGGAAAGCATACCAATTGCCTCCAGCCGGTCTAGGGCTTGGTAGACGTGCCGTCCTCAGAGATCTTGCTGAAGGTGCAGACAGCATCATGGTAAAGCCTGCTATGGCCTATCTCGATATCATCAGTGAAACGGCACGTATAGCTCCAGACGTCCCTATTGCAGCATACCAGGTGTCTGGCGAGTTCGCCATGATTCATGCAGGTGCCAATGCTGGTGTCTACAACATCAAGCAAATGGCTTTTGAATCATGCGAATCAATCTTGAGAGCGGGTGCTCGCATCATCTTGACCTACTTCACCCCAGATTTTCTCGATTGGCTCAGCGAGACGCCTGAGCACGTAGTTGAGATTGTCGAGAATGACGGGACGCCTGCTGACTCGTTGCCGTAAGCTCTGAAAGGTGTATAAACATTTTAGCATACACCAATCGCCTAGCATCACTCGGAGCTTCCTGCGATGATCTCGTTCAGAGACTGTGCTACGGAAGTCACACCGGCAAGCACCTGAACCTGGTCCTTCCTGACGACATACTTCTGTGTCTTCTGTTGGTATCTATCAGGATGCCATCGCCTGCGCAGCTCCTCCCGTGCCATGGTTTTGACATCTCCAGCGTATGCCAGGAAGGCCTTTATATCGGCAGTAGTCAGCTTCGTGATTGTCCCATCTAAGGTGGGCCATGGAAACGTTGTAAGGTCATGTTGATCCGTTCCCATTTCCTCCCAAGCCATCAAATATTGTTTCCACCTCGATTGCAACCTTTGCTGCGTGAGAAGCGAGGTCCTCGCACCCCTGAGACGTTCCTCCTGCTCGATAAACTTTCGATGTTCGGCTTTGCTCTGTTGTTCTTGAGATTCTCGCAGCCGCCTGTCTTCAATCTGGTCTGCATGGGTCCGTTCCCACATACCACGACGAACGTACGCGGCGTACTCGTCATCAGACATCTCTCTGTCAGCGGGCATATCATCGATCGGCTGTCCATAGACTTTGTGCCAGAAGTCTCGGCCCTCATCGTCCGCCAAAGCGTCGAACAGTCGTTCTTTGAAGTCCTCCTGCATAAAATTGTTCGCTAAGGATGATTCGATATTGTATGCAGGCTCAGACCCATAAAAGGCCTCATCGTCGGCGTCTAGTTGATCAGATCCGCTAAGCAAGCACTCTTCGCGCCAGTCGCCTCTCTTTGCATTTCTTCTAGGTGATCGTGTGCGTGACCTTTTGCGTTTCTCTTTGTAGCGCAATCGACTCCGGTTGCTGCTATGGCTCCTATTGCGATGATCATCTCGAACCTTGAGAGACATAAGCACCCATGGTCAGGATGTGCTCTGTTGTAGTATGCAGCAATTGCAACTTGAAGAATCTCCAAGGAAACTCACAAGTGAAACTCACAACGTGGAGAGTGGCTCAGGCCGGGTTGAGTTGCCTGTCTTGGACAGGTCCAGAGGTCAAAATAAAGGCGCTCATTCACTCACTCACTTCATCCTCTGTTTCCATCATCTCTAAGAGACAGTCTCTCGCGTATCTTGCTGGTCCATCTCCTAATTCTCCGGCTGTACTTCGCGTCAGTGTCGTCTGTATAATGCCCACAACGCGCAGCAGTCAACGCGGACAACGACTATCAGACTTCTTTCCAGCAATAGATGCGCCATCTCCTATCGCCACGAGCTCCACTCGCAAGACCAGATCAAAAGCGACGTCTACACCGATAGTCGATAGTAATTCTAGCAGCATAGAACGAAAGGCTCAAGCAACAGAGAAAGAGACCATCAGCACTCCGATCTTCGATCCCGATATCCACGTCGAGCATGATGACCACAGCCATGATTCAGAGGAGGAGTCGTTTGTTCGCTCGTTGCATTTCAGTGCTGTAAAGCCTCGTGTCTCGACTCCTAAAGCCCGAAGTCCCAGGCGAACGAGTTCAAAGGACTACGAGGTCGTGGTAGACTATGATTCGGATAGTGATGGATTTGCCTTTTCTCCAGTCAAGTTCACCCCATCATCGACCACGAAACAAAAGCCGAATAGGAGATTCAAAGGCACGCCACTTCCTACAGCCAAGGCTTCAGGTGTCTCGCGAATGGTTTGGAATTCCGTAACTAAGAAAATCGAAGACCGGATTGTTGATGTTGGTCGACAGCAGATTCGGCCTGTGGGAATCAGTCACCGGAGTACCCCTATCAGGAACCAAACGTGTCAAGTCGAAAAAGTAGGCAGCAGTGGAGACGACCAATCTGACTCACGATCTGGAGCAGTAATAGATTCCTGCGACAAAGTTGCGAAGCACACTATGCGAAACATACAACGACGTGATCCTGCCACTTCTAGATCTTCTGAGAACGACTCGAAGACTACTACTACTTTTCAGAGCGCTGGGGGATGTGAGTCCTCGATTATTCACAGTACACAAACTTTGCCATCTCATGGCCCATCGAGGACTTTTCTTGTGGCCGACGAGCTAGCCACGACGGACAAGAGCCATATGCAACGCACTGAAGGACACAGAGCTTTTGCCAAAGTTTCCAGGCCCTTGAGACGGATATCTACGACAATCACAAGATCTCCACGAGTCTCCCTGACAAGAGCTGTTTCAGGAAGTTTGCAAACGCAAAGACTAGAGAAATTGCCTGTTCCAGACTACGTGCTCTCCTCGGAGAATGATACGCTAAGAAAGGGACCACCTCAACACAGACCATATGCCAGGTTACCGAAGAAAATACCTACGACCGTGCCGCAGCCCTTCGAACTGTCCAAGGCTCGTTCAAAAGACGGACACACGGTATTTGGACTCGCGAAAGATCACGTCATAGATGAAGCAGACATTCTTGGTCATGCACGAACTGCCAAGGAAAGGCCCGACAAGTCTGTTATAGCTGCGGCTCTGACACAACCAGTCTCCTTGGCTCGTGGCAAACGCAAATTCAGTGAGACTCAACAAGAAGCCGGCGGGCTGCACAGTCCAGCAAAGCGAATCAAGACGCAGCACGCTCTACCACGACCCATTTTGCCTGTTCGTGGTCAAAGGAAGATCTCGAAGCATGCTCCAGTCGTTCCCAACTTTGAGTTTTCTTCTGCGGCGCTCTTGAAACAAAAGGCAGAGCAGCGAGAGGCGAAAGTGCTTGAGCGAGCAGAAGAGGCGGCACGAGCTCGAGGGAGCGTGGTGGTTGGCGTGGTACCAAGAACAATGTACTCTCCAGAGAAGCAATTTCGAGTCAACAAGGTCGCAAGTGCTACCAAACCACAGCCATTCAAGTTTTCAACGGAAGCCAGAGCAGCCAGATCACCCTCTGTGCGTACTCCATTACACGATGGCCCTCCGTTACAACGGAAGCTCAATACGCTTCATGTGCCAGCTCTAAAGGTGGCTCCCTTTGTGCCCAAGCCGTCTGAGCACCCAGCGACGATAGCAGCGAGTCCAGCACGCAAGCTCCCCTCTCGTCTACAGACACGAAGAGAATTCGACAAGGTCGCGGAGAGACACGCGGAGGAGGTCGTTCAAAAGAAGAAGCAAGAGGAGGAGTTGTTGGCGGCCGAGAGGGAACGACGAATGAATGAGAGGAAGGGATGGCAAGATTCCGGCAAAGCAGCGATCGAGCAGTGGGCGGCAAGAGCAAAGATCAACAGCGACGGCAAGCGAGCCTGGATGGATTAGAGAAGGTCTGTGTAAATAACAATAGTATTTATCAAGTAAACACATTCTCAAGTATCGCCTGGTGCTGAAACCATTATTATTTGTTGAGATTGTCTTCTTGACAGACAGACGACATGAACGTCTGCATCCGCAATCAACACAAAGTGGCGAGACTTTCGCCATACGCACATCGTACCAGTAAACACCGCCGGCGATGCGGAGCATTAGAGCGGAGAATGGGCATCAGATGACCAAACATTGGGTAATCTTGGCGGGTAAGCGAAACCTGGGGTAATTGACAGTTCAGCTGAGGAGACACGTCAAGAGGTGAGAAAAGGCTCACCTGACACGTAAGCTTACTACTCCTTGTCCCTTCCCTTCTCGACATGCCACGTCTGTCTGTCTGTTTTGATGAATGCCGTTCTGCATGACAATTTTCATTCGTAAGCCCACTCTGACCAGGTACATGCATGAAGCCTGTCAAGTGACCTGTTCCAAATGTATCAGTTCTTCTAGATTCAACCAGACCACTCGTGGTTAAATGAGACTTTGACATCTTCCGGCTCTAGGTACGGCACCATCGTACCTCGTATTCGTGTACACAGACAGACAGACAGATCGACTTTCGGTGCCCAAGAAATACACGATCGTGCTATATAGACAACGTGGACGTGCTTACATATTGGCATCATCATCATCATCATCATCATCATCGTTGCCAACAACAAGTAGTCACAAGAGAGTCTGGGCACATCGTACCAAGAAAATGAAAACTTGATACAGTGGCCGCCACATGGATGCGGATTCCATCATTCTCGTTCCAATGAGGTGTTTATACCCGGTCAACGAGTCGAGTGCTGGCTCGGGTCTAGCAGCTGCGACTTGGGCATGATGCACACATATAATTATAGAAGCTACTCATCATGAGAGATTTGTCTGGCACTGATTTGTTCCAAAGTAGGCAGGCACCGATGCGTCATTCCAGCAGGGTCTGTATATCTGTGCGTGTAGGTATGCATATGCCAAGTGTGCATGCGTCTGAGCATATGTGTGCGTGAGAAACAGCCGAATCTGACGACTGCGCACAGATAATCATGTTGAATCGGGAAATCTCATTTTTCTACGTCAGATGGGTAATTTCGAATTCCCGCTCAATGAGTCACCAAAGATAGCACGGCAATGGCAACAGCAGCAGATGCAGAAGCGATAGCTGATATGGTGGCATGGATGGGAAATGACGAAATGTTATCGATCTATGTATGATACGGGCTTTGTGCGGGAAGGTGCCCATATGATACACAAATTGTGCCATCGATCAGCTATGCACTCGGGTAGATGCCATGCATGCCCAGGTGTTTCAGAATGTCACGAGGTCAGTGCTTGAGAATGTAGCGTCTTGATGGCAAGATAGCAGGAGTGACATCCTCCCAGTCTTGCTAAGAAGTGTAATGTTTGATGCAATGGGAGTGAGCGGGAGAATGAGACGGTACGTGCTCGAGAGTCAGTCTGGTGGAGTGGTTGGGTGATTGATGAGCTGCTTGAGCCAGTCGATTGCGTGCGTGCGTGCGTGGTTTGTCTGCATGGGATCGCATGATTGTGAGTGAGCGCTGGTGATCAATCTGGGCATCGGTACCGGTCGGGACGGAATCCCTCAGACTGAGCCGCGGGAACGGGAGGGAAGTCTGGGACGGACGGTGGATGGATCTACTAGGCTGAACCGAAGGCCAGGTGATCTGCTGCGCTTGTCTGATTGATTGTTTGATTGTGTGTGTGTGTGTGTGTGCGTGCGTGCGTGTTGAGTGTGCATGAGCTGTTTAGAGCCGCTTGAGAGAGGGAGGGAGGCAGGGAGGGAGAGGGAGCAGGGACATTCCAGACTGTGCAAGTGGAGATCTGACAGGGAGATTGGTTATTGTTAGATTGGAGTGGCTGTCCCGGCCTCTTCTCAGCCAGACGCTCCTCCTGTCTCCTGCAGGCAGTGGCCAAGCACCAATCAGAAGGAGAGAACAGACCCAGCATGGGATCGAGCGGCTCAGGGTGGAAGAAGTGGATGGAGGATGGGATGAAGTGAGTCAAATTGCTCTTTCAGCTCCAGACCAGACGCCATATCACGCACTCTCTGGCACGCACCGCACACACACACACACACACAATTACTCATTCAGTAGACAGACAAGCAGACCTTGACTCATTGCCCGCACTGGTACCCATAACCATACACACACACAACCACAACCACACAACATCCCGCCCTTCAGCTATAACAGGCGCCCTCCCCCGGCTCTAGTTCTCCTCCTCCCCCTCATCAACCAGACCAGCTGCACTTCTTTCCATTGCTCTCTCTTCATCATCTTCTTCTTACTACACGCTCACAATTGCAAAGAAAAGACACGTTCAATCATCCTACAACACAATCAAAGTAATCGTCAAAGAGTCTTTCAATGGACTCTGACTACTGCCTCATCTGCGATAAAAAGACTCTTGGAGGTATGTTGACATCACCGCTTACGCATTGAGAAAAAAAGTGACTCATCCTTTCTAGGAATCTACTGCTCTCAATCCTGCAGACTGACGGATCTGAGAAACAACAATCGAAGCTCAATTGAGGGTGCTGCTCACTTATCGGACGATTCTCTGTCTATCGGACAACCTCAGAGCACAGTCTCTTCGCCCTCAGCCTCTCCTCAATTCGCACCCACACGTTCAAGCAATCTTCCCTCCCTGCCCATCCTCAACACACTCGACAGATATCTCTCACGCTCCTCCCCCTTCAATACCAGTCATAAATCATCCTCCACGAGCTCTTCAACACCATCTGGGAACGAAAACACGAGTATATGGCGAAGGCGATCGATTTTGTTCTACACTACGTAACTTTCAAAGATCCATCTCAGCCACGAATCGCGCGATTTACGGACACGCTGGCGAGTCTTTGGAAGGGTAAATCACATTGCAACGAGGACGCAAATAACGACACACACACACCGTACTCTGCATGGCGGACATTTAGCAGCATTAACGACGGAGTTTTGGGCACCAACTTATCTCTATTCATTTTTGTACATATACTCACAAAAGAAAAACAGACACCAAAAAAGAAAAAAAGGTGCTCAAGCCACGCTTGCACAAATCTAGGGAGCTTAGAACTACCCAAACTCTTTTCAAACACATGAAACCCTTGGCCGTTTCAGACTGCAACCTTCGCTGTTCTGAGCATTCTTTGTTGCATATATCACCCTCTCTTTGCAGGGACTTTTTCTTTATCCTGTTTGCGTGCCTTCCTGCTTTGTCTTCCAGAGATCTGGTTCACCATCGGAGCAGTGGCGCGATGGCTTGAACTTATGGCTTTCAGCCACACTCTCTCGTTTACGATCTCCGATCACGTGCAGTGGATCATTGGCTGCTTCACGCGGCATCGGCACAGCAACTTTTGCCCAAGTTTCCAGGATTGGACTTCGCGCAGCTCAATGCGGCACATCCCTCCTCTCTCGACAATTTTTTTTTCTTTTTTTACATCTTCGTTCGCTTGCTTGCTTGGCCAGACCCAGGCTTGTCCTTTCGTCACCGGTCATGCATTTCGTCACTTTTGCCAAGTAGGGTTGCCACTATAGCTACCATGCAATGGATACGTGTCGAGCTCTAGCGACATTGGCCGTTAGCTAGTTCCTATAGAACATGGAGCTCTCTGCCGTCGTTCCACATGCTGGCATTTGACAAGTCTAAGCAGTGGGTCTCTGAGCCGTTCATTCGGTCGGTCAGACGGGTCAGTCAATCGGTCGGCGATATCCGACACCTGACGTGTCGACTTTTTGGGAACTTTTCTGACATTTTGTTCGAGGTCACAATTAGCAGCCGCAGCAATAGCAGCAGCACGGGTACGGTCCATGAGTCGTTTGATTTATTGAATTTACCCCAGCATTTCCCACTCCCCGCACTCTCAAGCCATTCACCATTAAAAAGTGACTTGGACAAGCGAGCGAGTTGGGTTTCAGTTTCTCCTTGCTTCCTTCAGCAGTCCATCGCGAGTCCCGTCAGATGCGTACCCAATGCCCACGAGTAGTGATGGACTGAGCCGTTATCTGTCACCTGACTTGCTTAGATCTAGATTTTCCTCCTTCATTCCGCTACTCAGTTCTTGCAATTGACGACTTGCCTCGCGTGACGGTTTGTCTCCGGTAATTTGAAGAGGATAAACGAGACTAGTAATAATGTGATGGACGATGATAAGACTACAACTTTGCGTCGGCAACGATATACTCACTAAACTGTGATCGCGACCTGACTCGCTCGAAATCATGCTTCGTGATGCCACGACACTCGATGGCGGGATTATACCCTACCCGGTCCCTGCCATCCTCATCAATGTTTCCACTAAAGTAGGGCTTGCCGTAGATGCCGACAATGACACACCCTCCTAGTCCGACATTATGTTGCAGCGCGTAATGCAGGTCCGGCACTTGTCGGTTCGTGGCCCAACCACGGAGTTGCCAGACCAACTCTGCGCACTGCGCGAGTCCCGTCGCACCGAGCGGGTGTCCCTTACTGATGAGTCCACCGGAGGGATTGATCACGTACTTGCCGCCGTACGTCAAGTCCCCGGCCTCGACCAGGTGATGCGCTTCACCGGCCTCGCACAGTCCGAGGGCATCAATCATGACGAGTTCATTCGCGCTGAAACAGTCGTGCAGTTCCACCACCCCGACGTCGTCCGGCGCGATCCGTGCCTTTCTGAACGCCATCGTGGCCGCCCGACGAGTCATGTCTGCACCCGCCAACTCGATCGCCGAGCGGTTGAATAACTTGGGAGAATCAGTCGCCATCGCCTGACTCAACATTGGCACGGCCTGGTTCGCCAACTCTGGGTGTCGCTCCAACCAAGACTCGCTCACCAGGATGGCGGCCCCGCTGCCGTTGGACGTAGGACAACAGTGCAACTTTGTCATGCCCGCATGGATCTCGGGCGACGCACGAATCTGCTCCCTCGTGTACACGTCGCGAAACTGAGAGTACGGGTTCTTGGCAGAGTGCAGGTGATTCGTGTACGCAATCTCAGTCAAGTGCGACTCTGTGCTGCCGTACCGTTCCGCATACTCGGTCGCCGCGTTGCCAAAGTACTGCGCCGCCCCCGGGGCCTTGACATTGAAGCCCCTCGTTTCCAGCATCATGTCCGTCGCCCTGCCCAACGGATTCACGCGGTCGTCCCAATTCGACTTGAGCGAGCCCGGACTCATTTCCTCGAACCCAATCGCCATCGTCACGTCGCACTGGCCCGACAGCACCGCGTTGCGAGCCAGCCAGAGCGCAGTCGAGCCGGTCGAGCAGTTGTTGTTGACGTTGATGATGGGAATCTGGGTCATTCCGAATTGATAGAACGCTCGCTGACCACAGGTCGAGTCTCCGTAGCAGTAGCCCGCAAAGCCCTGTTCTACTTCGTCGTACGTGATGCCTGCGTCAAGCAGGGCCTTTGTGCCCGCTTCCAGTGCGAGATCAGTGTAGCTACATGGTACCGATGGTTTATTGAATTTGGTCAGACCGACTCCCAGGATGTAGACCGAACTTGTCGACATGCTGATTGAGGCTCTGTCCTTGACGATGATGTGCCAACTTTTAGTTCATCTGTATTGTCACTGATTTGTGTTGCCCATCTGGAACCAAAACCTGGGGTACCCCGCACTTTCTTTGCAACCCGGCAGTGACCGAGGAGCATCCATGATTGGCCATCTCGTTGGTGGTCACGCAGCACTTTGTCCTCGTTAGTGCTTCTTGAGTTGAATGGAACGTCAGTGCTCTTCTCTATCTGCAAAAGTCAATTGAAACTACCTACTTATGTACAACAGACACAAGAATCTAGAAATCCGCGCGCGCAATATCATATGGCTCTGTCGGCCCACTGTTTTTTCTGCTCAAAACATTCATCTAAAGTCATCTTCTCCTCCACTCATTACTTTGCCACGTTTAGCTGGTCGATCACTCGACCGAGAAACCCATAGTTTCGTCGACAGAGTAGCTGAGCTTCTTCTCGAGCTCTTCATAAGTGCTATAAGGTGGGAGATCGATTCTGTTGAAACAGGTGTGTGCTTTTGGTAGTTGTGTGACTTCTCCAGCTTTCTCAATTGTGAAACGTCGCGGACCGTCAGAACCTTGCAGATCCTTGAAACCACCGATTGGTATACGTGATGTACCAGTGGCAAACTGTAATAGACGCGCTCGCTTCTCATTGTCCCACGAAGTGATCAGCTTGAAGAACATCTGGATAATTTCATCAGTCTCGGTGTAGCCACGATAGTCAGTGTGTTTCTTCCAGTCGTCGACATCCATGTCTGCAATACCTCCAATCAAGAGTTCTAGCTCCCTCTCATCAAAGACGTTGATGAGCTCTTGTGGTACCAATTCGTTGAAACCAGCCTTGAATGCAACGAATTGCTCTTCGATGCGCTTCTGAATCCTCCACTCTGTTACCAACTCGACATACTCCGACTTGTTCTCGTCTGTCACTTCCAGGTCACGACCATTCGGTTTCAAGTCGAGAGTGACTGTCTCTCCGAATCTATCATCCTCGGTGGAGAATGTTAGATCAAGTATACCGTCGATCGAATTTTCCAGGATCCAGGTCAAACTGCGGAAGAACTCTGCATCGATCGACTCCATGTCAGCCAAAGTGCACTTCTTTGACAGTATCATTTTGTAGAACGAGACGACAAAGAACGCATCCACGAATCGCCTGTGGAATATCGACAATCCCAGAACACGTCCGATGAACTTGAAGTAGTTGAGATGCTCTGGATTTATGCCGGAATGAGGGTTGATTTGAAGAGTGTAATTATCAACAGCAGAGTACTCGAACAGACAGTAGAAAGGATTAAACATTTCGTGCGACAGAACAAAGAAAAACTCTCGAGAAAGACCACCATAATCGAGACCGTCTTCGCCTTCGAACTTGATCATGAGCCTCTTCTTAAGGTCACCTGAGCTCTGCCTCATGATCTCAGCATAAGAGTCTTCGAAAATGTGATCTCGTCGAATCTTGATATGGCACTGTCCAGGTAAAGGACGTAAAGCTGGTTGAGATCGGAAGTAAATTAGTTTTCGCCTGAAGTCTCGCTTGTATTGCGGCACATTCTGGTCCAGAGAAGATGGCAATCGTGGATCGTCCCATGTGGTTGTCTTCGTATTGTGGTCAACAAAGTACACCCTAGCCGTATTCGTTAGACGCATCTCCCAACCGGATGGCAGAGGCCCAAGCTGGGACACTGGTTGCTGCTGCACAGTCCCCTGACCACCAGCATTTTGACCGTACATACGAATGTACTGTTGTCGTCGTGGATCAACCCATGTAGTTGTCCTGGTGTTGTGGTCGACGAAATATACCCTGCCTTCTGGAGTGTATCTTTGCTCCCAACCAGTTGGCATTTCACCAGATCCAGCTGTAGTGGCATTGCCCATTCCTGCTACGTTGACATTGGTTCCAGCAGACTCTGGGGGTGGAGCTGGCTGGCCTTGCAGCCCTGGTGCTGGCGAGGGTCCACCCGCACGCTCCTCCGGCAATGTCCTTGAGCTGTGTCTTTGACGTTCGAGATCTGTTACATTAGTGGCATGGGCAGCCTGGCGATCAGCCTCGGGTTGATTCGAAGAAGGTCGAGTCCAAGTCGTAGTACGAGTGTTGTGATCGACGTAGTAAGTTCTTCCAAGGTTATCAGTGCGACGTTCCCATCCTGTCGGCAATCGTCCCAAGTGATCCTCAAAGGAGCTGTAAGCTTGACCGTTCACATTAGTCGATGACCCGGCCGGCGAATCGCTTGAGGGTGCACCAGCTGGCGGCGCAGTAGGATTGCGTGAATTAGAACCAGGTGTCAACACATTTGACAAGCTAGCCATCGAGTTCAGTGCGCTTCCTTGAGGAGGAGTGGAGGAACTGAGGGAACCACGACCAGCGGTGCCTGACGGCGCAGTCGTTCTTGCTGGAGTGTGGATCGATGTTGACAGATTCACAATGAGTTTTCCGTGTACCACAATATTGTCTGCAGATTTCTTCAGGTCGCGCGTGAGCATTTCTTTTTCGTTAGATCAATTTCGTTCATCTTAGTTAGACTGGCTTACCATCTCCACCTAGAGACAGGTCCAGTGCATCACCAACTCTGAGATTGATCACTCCTAGGAAGCCTTGGTCCTTCTTCTTGAACTTCTTTTGATCAAAGATTTGTACCGCTATGATGCTCGACTCCTTGACACGCCTACCGAAACATTAGACATACTCCACAGGATTACATGTTTCAGATCGTACACTTCGAAAGATTCATTCCAGTATGGATTGACTGTTTTCTTGATGACCGAGGTAGTGTGTGTTTGTTCTCCATCAACGGTCACCACTGCGAATGGGTCGGGAAATCTGAGTAAATCTCTTTTGTAAAGTCCATCAGCTATCACAAAGATTAGTCTTATCCATTTTAACGACACAGCATGCAACCTGGCATGCTATCAAGAACATACCAGCAATGACTGTCAGTCGAATCTGCCTGGCTTCTGATGTCATTATCGCACCACTGCAGACTACTGCTTTCTACCGATGGACAAAGCCAAGAGACTGAACCTACTTGAACCTTGACAGAAACCTTCACACCTCCAAGTCAATCGGGAGACGTGAGGTTAGAGCGCGAATTGACCTGATTGGACTGATTGGACACAAGTGGTATCAGTCAACAGTAGTGCTTGCAGAGTCTTGCTGGAAGAGGAGAGTCGTGGAAAGGCGAAGCGAGCGAACGGGCAAGCGGGCGACGGCACACGGAGCCCTCTTAGTGGGCGCACCCTTGTCAGCTGTGGGTGTGCAGTTGCAGTTACAGTTGCGTGGTGCTGCACCCATCTCACACAGAGCCCTGGAGGAGCAGCTGCTCAGACTTCCCGTCGTCAAACGGAAGCTGCGCTCATCCCGCCCCAAACACGTGCAGAAGTGATCAGTAGGACAAAGTCTACTTGCTTCTTCACAATCTTCTATCCTCTACTAGCTATGTTACAATTTTTATTAGTATTCCTCAACCTTGGCCATGGAAGAGTCACAGTCTACTGCAGGTAGATCATATCTCGGCTTCTCCTGTCGATGACAGCATCCTGCTTGTCCTCAGCTTCGACTAAAGATCAATCCGTGAACCAGCTCATCAAAGAATGTTGCAACTCTATTTGATTCGCACTACTACCGAGAGTCTCTACACGTCTACAGTGGTTGGCCATGGTTCCAATGACAGGGTGGCTGCTGCACAATGGTGGATATGTGTGACTGTCAGAGCCTATGTATAGATGCTAGTCAATGTCAAAGTTGTTTGCAAGTTTGCAAGTGGCCATGCTAAATCCTTGCTTTTGCGTGCATGTCATGTGGTCAGGCTCAATTCATGCACAATTACTTCACCCTACTGTTTTTTTATTGTCTGCTGTCTGCCCTTCTGGCTTGCATCAGGCATGTCATCTATAGTTGTAGGAAGCTGAACGAGATATTGGTAAGCTAGCTAGCACATTTCCAATGATAAATTACTGCGAATGTCTTCGATTTTCGGACTGCTTACCTGCAGCGACCCTACTATTGTACAGAGGATCATTCGTCGGTATCCTTGTATTTTGACGTACTTTTGCAAGAAATTTGCGTTTGATGGTGGATCCATAACACCACTTTATGATACGCAAGGTAGAATCCGGCCCTTCTTGATGTCATACTCCCTAATAAGGACGTCCTCGCGAGGTACCACGGAATCCACCGCGATATCCGGCACGGCCACGCTAGAAGTATCAGTCTAAGGAACATTGCTAGCGAAAAGCATGACATACCCCTCGTCCTCGTCCACGACCTCTAGAAGCTCCCATAAAAGGCACATTCGTCCTTTTAGGTGTCACCTTCAGGGAGCGCCCACGAAACTCCGATTCATTCAGTACCAAAGCTTGTGACACCAGACTTGGTTCTGCAAACTCTACATAGGCAAAGCCTTTCGGATGACCTGTAAATTTGTCACAAAGAATCGTGATGCGATTGATTGCTCCACAAGTCGCGAAATGTGCCTGCAATTCCTCCGGCGTAGCACCGTAGTCGACATTACCAACATAGACCGATCGTGAGTCAACGTCTTCCTTCGATTCCTGCAGACCTGCAGATTCGGCATCTAAGGCGGTTTGCATCTCCCGCAGCTTGGCTGCCTCTGCCTCCATTTCAGCGACATGCTTCTTCATCCTCTCAAGCTCAGCCAATTGTGCATCGGTCGAAGCAGATTGCGGCTCGTCATCATCGTTGTCTAATTGATGCTGTATCGTTGGTTCGTCGGACATATGGTTGTGATTTCTGACCAGACTCTAGGGGCACAGTCTTGATCGCTCTGTTATTGCTTAGGCGGGCTATTTAGGCAAAACCTTTTGTACCACAGGAGATTGTCTGAAGATCCTCGGGGAGTGTAGCTGGTCCTGACGTACTTCGCATCTGACAGCTTTCAACACAATTTCCTAGAATGTATCGTGGTCGTCTGTCTCGTATGGTCATCGGAACTCCCGCAAAAGTCTAATTCGCGGCAACAATCCGGATCTGCCGTCCATGACATCGGTGCGACCGCAAGCTTAATTGAGAAACTTCACGATACAAGGTTACACACAGGTCTAAGCAAGCAATCCATGATAACATGAAGTTCTCGGGTGCTCTTGAATCACTCAGTAGCATCTGCAGGCTCGGACATATCACTTCAAGGTTCGGCCGGCTGCCTCTGTCCTTCGTTAACTTGAGCACTGCATCATCGTTGATTGCCTGGCATGAAAGTTCTTCACCTTGGGCGGACACTCAGATACGTCGAGTCAGAACTCGAATCGTTCTCGAAGCGGCATGAAGTACATATCATCTCATCCGAGGGTTTGCACATGGTTGGTCAACGTGAGACAGTCTAATTCGGTAGGGAAATCGAGGAATCAAGTCATGGACGAGGTCAAAACGATCGTGGCAGAGCATGGACCTTTCGAGATTTGGTCAGTGATGATGCCTCTGTTATAGTACACCACTGACACCTGTAGCCTTAGTTATGGTTTCCATGGTCTAGCACCCCTTGGCGAGGACCTTTTCGCTGCCACACTGCCACATCTCAAGATGATCACCAATAGTGGGGCAGGTACAGATATTCTGGATATCGACTGGTTCACCAGGAATGGTGTTTATGTCGCTAATACACCTACGGCCGTCACTAAAGCCACTGCCGACGGAACCGCGCTCATGGTGCTCTCTGCTATCAAGAACACCACTGAAGTCATGGCACAAGCGAAGTCCGCTGGTCCCTGGCGAGATGGTTTAGAGCTGATGGGTGATCCCGAAGACATGACTCTCGGCATAGTGTAAGTGATTCGAATCCTATCTCCCAATATGTCTCAATCTGACCGATGACAGAGGAATGGGGAAGATTGGTCAACAAGTTGCGAAGCGCATGTGTGCTTTTGGCATGAAAGTCGTGTATCACAATCGAAGCCGTTTGTCCGAAGCTCAAGAGCATGAGCTCAATGTTCAGTACGTGCCGATGGACGAGTTACTTGAGGTTTCTGATGTTATCTCTGTCATGTGTCCATTGACTCCAGCCACGAAGCACATCCTCAACAGGGAAACACTCGAGAAAGCTAAGGATGGAGTCATCATTGTCAATACGTCCCGTGGTGCGTGCGTCGACACCACAGCGCTCGTTGATTGCATAAAGTCGGGCAAAGTCTCTAGGTGTGCCATTGATGTCTTCGAGTCGGAGCCAGAGATTCCTGAGTTTTTCAAAAACTCGAACAAGGTTATGATCATGCCCCATTACCTTGCCTTCACCCGAGGTACAATGAGACGTATCGAGCTGGAATTATTGGATAACATTGCTGCTTTCGAAGCTCATGGTATCCCAAAGAATCCTGTAAACAGTTTCTAAATATTGAGTAGAAATGAAGGAAAGCTTTCAATTATCACGTCTATGACTGTCTAAAACCCTTGAACGTTCGCAACACTCCGAGGATGTACATGCAACTTCGAATAGGAGATTCATTGTATGCGTACCACTCAGGGCAGATTGATCATTCCAGTGATCAGCAATCTCGGGAAGTGATTCCATCACATGCCCAGTGAATGGAGCTCCACTACGATTATATCGGCGCTGACAAAGTCAAATGCCGTCATGCAACCAATATTGGTCGGTAGTTCTATTGCATTCATTCTATCACAAGTTGAGAACAACTGGAAGAGACGATAGTGGTCAGACTCTGATCAACAACCAATACCAAATATGAGCCGACTGCTTCGTACAATAAACATTTTTGCATCACCCTCGCTTCGCCGCACAGGAGCGTTTCCAACGTTACTTTCACAATCTCGATGCCTGACCGACATCACACGATCAGCAATAGAATCAGCCATTGCAACATCTCCCGTAGTTCTGTTCATGAAGGGTACGCCTGAGCAACCCATGTGTGGGTTCTCGAGAGCAACAATACAAATATTAGGGCTGCAAGGTGTAGATCCCAAAAAGCTCAGTGCATTCAACGTTCTCGAAGACTCAGACCTGCGCGAAGGAATCAAGGAGTTCAGTGAGTGGCCAACGATCCCACAATTATATGTCAATAAGGAATTCGTTGGAGGATGTGATATTTTGGTAGGCATGCATCAAAGTGGGGAATTGGAGGACCTCTTGGAGAAGGCGGGCGTCCTACAACCGCCCATTGACGAAAATGCGTCTGCGGAGCCTTCAACAAAGTAATATAAGACCGTGTGAAGTGCATCGAAAATTGTCAGTCGCTATTCGCTATGCTCTTTTGTACATTTTTTCGGTTCAGGCGCTTATGCGCTTACTTCCAACTTGATGCCCCGTGTCTGCTCGATGATTTTATCCATGTCTAGGGTATAAGGTGCTTTCTTCAAGATGGCCAAGTCTTTCCTCATTGAGTATGCATCTTCTCCATCTTGGTAATATTTCTTCTCCACATCAATGACAGTGAATTTTAAAGTATCGCGGTACAAGTGCAAGGCAGCACGATTACTCTTCCGTACATGCAAGCTACAGTACTTTGCATCGTAGTTTTCTACCATAGCCTTTTGACTTTGTCGCATAAGTTTGTCTGCCAATCCTAGACGGCGATATGTTCTCATGACACTCAAGCTTGTAATGTGACCATGAGGTTCTGCTGATGGTTCGTCTTCCATTTTCGCTAGTACATACCCGACAACCCTGCCTCGGTGATCTGTCGCAACGTAGGATAAATTGGGCCATGTGAGAGCGTGGTACATGTAATATTTCATCTGGTAGTTTTCTGGGAGATTTGACAGATTGGCATGTTGCATGCCAGGAAGATCAGCAACTGTGGCAGGCCTGATGTCCATCTTTTATTTCTTTATGACTCAGTGTAATTCGTTTTGCAACCGAGCAGACTACAAGAAGAGCAACCTTCAACTGCACATGCGTTAACTCACGATCTACTACGCACGTAGACGGGGAATCATGATTCTGGCAAGCCTCGAAATTGTTCGTATGGCTCGTGTTTCAATCATCCAAAGTCTAACAACCTTGATCAGCAAATTGTGGTGATCAGTAGACTTGGTCATCAGAACTCTACTGCAGGGACCAAGCTCAGAGAGCACTCTTGCTGAAGCTTGCAAACACTATATCATAGTAGAACTTTGGCTGTCTCCTTCGGTCACCTTGCGATTCCGATTGCGCTAAAAGTTGCTCGTGAGGCAGTATCTCACTACTACATATCAAGTGAAACTGAAGTTCACCCCAGACGATCTCAATGAACAATCGACAGAGAACGTATGGCAAACGAAGATTGCAATCCACTAAACTAGCGGTCTTCGATGAGAACAAAGAGATAGTGATCGGTGCTTAGGCATGTCATTACAATAGCTACACTGACAAGCAGCAGCTGCGAGTATCAGTGGTCCTGAACAAGGAAAAAAGGACGAACGAATGCCAACAAGAGCACTGAAGCCACTCTCAGTTAACAGACCACTGCGCAGGTTGGAGCTGATTTTCATGCAAAAGAGACAGTGCGATGCTGACCAGGACAGAGATACGCAATCAACTATGGAGAGGTCGTTGCTACACAGGAGACCAGATCACCGAGGTACTTCCAAACTCGAATTACCAGGTGTGAAAAAGCAGCCGAATATAGCGCACAGAAGCGAGGTGATGCTCAAACTAGTCATCGTTTATGCTTGTGACTCACCGAAAAGGAAGCACCATCCGATGTTACAGTTGACCAGATGCGCACGGACCAAGCCTCTGTCATGATGACCGTGCGCTACACTGTAGAACTCGACGCGATCTGATCCTCCAGGTTGGCAGAACCAATGACAAGGCTGGAGCTTTCCGAGACTATTCGGTGCCCATCCAAGCGCCAGCAGAAATGCCCTTGTGTAATGACCTAGTGATTGCTGATAGGTGAGAAAGCGCCCGAGCTCTGCCAGTCGTTGACCGTATAGGGCAAACATCAGGATTCATGCAGCATCTCCAGAAGAAAATCTTTCGGTACAGCTCGAGTATTTCCCAGACCTTGCATTGATACCATAGTGCTCGGTGCCGATCGAAGACAGTACTAAGCCTGCCCTTCCTAAGAGAACCAAGCGCCCTTACCGACGCGGACTACCACTATTCTGTGACTCGGACGAGGTGGATCTGCTTGGATGACCGGTGCGCCGATGTACGCAGCTCGTACACAAGCCTCAAGTTGTCTTGCCAGTGCTTAAACCAAAACACACACTACCGAGCACCGAGTCCTGCCTCGCGAATGCCGATCTTTCACAGCGCTTTTGGAAGAGCCGAGCGCAAGCATGCAAGTCGAGAAGTGAACCATTCTCAGAGTCGTAACACAATTGAATAAACCGCATCTCCCTTTTACAACGAGTGACTGATGGCCATCGCACAGCAAAATTATCGGCCGGAGGATTTTGAAGATGTTATCCTCAACGAATTCGTGTCCAATCAAGTAGAGCACCTTGAACGACCTCCAGACTATGAGTCTATCGGCTACAAGCGCTTCTGGACCTGTATGGTACTATTCTCCCTAACTTTCTTCAGCATGTAAGATCGTCGTCACCGAGTAGTCGTTCGGAAACTGACCAACAGTGGTATTAACGACAATGTGCTAGGCGTCAGCGCTCTGCCAATCATTACAGAGTTTGCGCTACCACACATGATGCCATGGCTTGCTTCACTAGGCATGCTAGGCAAAGCAGCATTCATCCTTATAGCTGGCAAGGTGAATGATGAATACGATGACAAATATCTGCTTTTCAACTTTGTCGTGTTGATGGGACTTGGCCACGTCTTGTCAGGCACAACGACTGTGTTCGCTGCAGTTCTGGTGGGAAGAGTTCTGGCAGGAGTCGGGAGTGCCTTTGTGTCGATCGTTGCAGTGTCCACTGCTGTAAGGCTTGCACGACCATCACGTCGACCTTTGGCACTGACAATAGTATCGGTCAGTTACGCGACCGCCCTGAAATTTGCCCCTCTCTTCGCGGGCTTGGTGGTCGAGCACTCCCAAACATCCTGGCGATGGTGCTTTTTGGTGCGCATACTACCGCAACCTGAGTAGGCGACTAAACATTCTAGATGCAAATCCCGATTATTGGTACGATCTTGGTAGGCATACTGACCGTGATTCCGCATTCGAGAATAGTGCCCAGAGAGAAATTCATGGCTAGACTCCGTCAACTAAGCTTTGGTAGTATGCTTTTCCAAGGTGTCTTCCTGGTCACATTAATTCTGCCTTTGGCACTAGGTGGCACAATTCCTTGGACAGGAGCGCCGATGATCTTGTGCTACTTCTCATCACCGGTATCACTGGCTTGTTTTTTGTTCTGTGATTTTCGAGCAACCACCCGCCGCCGGCTCTTGTCATTGGAGGACATACTACATAATCGGCAATTTGCAATGCTCGGTACCATGTCTGGTCTCGTATCTCTGATGATGTCCACTAGTTTGTTCTACATCCCAATGTTATTGGAGATAACGTGGGGCCTTTCATCCATTCGTGCTGGACTCTTGATCATACCTTCTCTGGTAGCAGGGACTATAATCAACATAATTGTTACAAGGATCCACAGCAAAACGGGCCAGTACGTAACGAGTTGTCGTGTCCTCTCACTGCTTGGAATTATTGGTAGTATGTCCATGTGCTGGTTGGCTAGCGATAGTTCAATGGCACAGCTTATTTTTGTGACCTGTTTGATAGGAATGTCCTGTGGTGGAATGGCCACAGTCGCTGAACCACATCTGCTCCAATTTACTGATTCAGATCGACTCGGAACATCAGTAAGTTTTACAACACTATGTATGGTTCTGGGCTCTGCGATCGGTCTCTCCAGTAGTGGAAACCTGATAACAACGCTTTTCGAACACAAAGTGATCAGGTTAGTCGAAGCAACTGGGATTGACCCGAGTACACTGCCCGAAGCAAGCTTGGATATATCTAAAGTGTTGTCAGCACTTCGTCAAAATAGGCTGGGCGCGTACACTAGCATTGTACAGAAAGCATACCTACAGGCATTCTCCTCCATCACTCTAGTCTGGGCCGCGACAAGTCTAGCAGTCTTCCTCCTGCTCGCGATCCCGAGCACCATGCCGTCCAAAACTCCGCCGGTAGTAGTTAATGAAGATGAATATGTGGATTGTGGAGTCAAGGTCGGCGAAACGAAAATCCAGGCCTATATGAGGTCGCGTTCAGGCTACAATTATTTTTAGTGTTTATCGTACATAGGTCAGCGGTGGGAATCATCTAGTCATTTCATTCCTCAAACTCTTGGTAGACTTGCCGTGGGAGAAGAACAAATGAATGTATTCCTGTGATACGCTAATGATGTGCTGACCGGCTGAACGTGTCCGAATTACTGGATATATGTATATACTGTCTTACTCCTCTACTTTCTCCACCACAATCTGGTCAATTTCTAAGGACTGTCAGCACGAGTTGTTTCCATAGTCGAGGATAGTTACCTGGTTGGCTTGCTTCTTCTGCAACAAGAAGACACCATACATCAAGGCTTCAGCGGTAGGAGGACATCCAGGAACGTAGATGTCAACTGGCACAATCCTGTCACAACCTCGTACCACTGAGTATGAGTAGTGGTAATACCCACCGCCGTTGGCACAACTGCCCATGGAGATGACCCATCGAGGTTCGGGCATCTGATCATATACTTGTCGCAAGGCAGGCGCCATCTTGTTTGTAAGTGTTCCAGCGACAATCATCACATCACTCTGTCGTGGCGAAGCTCTGAAAATGATTCCAAGACGATCCTGATCGTAACGAGGAGCGGAGACGTGCATCATCTCTACTGCGCAACATGCAAGTCCGAAAGTCATTGGCCAGATTGACCCCTGTCGGGCCCAATTGACTACGGCATCGGCACTCGTGAGGATGTAGTCCATAGCATTCTTTGGCTCGGTTTGTGAGGGAAGGGGCATATTGTCTGGCATCTGTGCGGGCGACCCTACTGCCGTCGTCTGAGCCGCAGAGGCGAGACTCCTCGAAGCATTGAGAAGCACCGGACGACCGAGCTGGCTCTCTGTCTATGTTCAGTACTCGCTCTCTTCTCGCTCGCAATCATCTTACGCTGTCGTAAAGCTGTCCTAAACATCTTGGATTTAGTTGAATCAAGACAGGCCTCGCCCTTCACAAGTTAATATCTATGATCGTGTCAGTGATGCATTGCGATTCTCGTTGCGGGCGAATCTCGCAGGCGAATCGAAAAGCGTAGGCACGTAAGCAGTGGCGGAGCTCTACATCATCATGTCTTCTTTAAAGAGTAATTCAGCCCGATGACAGTACGAGGAATAAGACGAGCTCTACTCCTGATCACTGATTCCGATGTATTGATCAGTCCACCATGAGCACTTCTTCGTTGATGTTCAACTTCTAGCTTAAGTACAATGAACACCAGTAAAACAGGATATGGAGTAACGTATGTGATCACTGAAACACCTTCGTACAGTAAGTATCTAGTGTGCGGGAATCGGAAGAAGGGAGAAAGATGATGATGTTTTGGTAAAAGGTCTGACTCATCGACTCTCTAGCTCCTAATCAGAGATGAGGAATCCACCCACCACATCAGCCAGCCCAGTCTCAGTTCCAGCAGACCGCGACTGCGTTCTCGTCTCTGGTCTTTAAACAAAGAGACAAACCAGCGGACCCATCATGTGATTGTGGTCTAGCGCTGCTTAACGGAGCCTCGCTCGTTCGCTCACCGGGAGGGGTCTATAAGGCTGTGGCGCACAAATTTGAAATGATGGAGCTGTCTGGCGTGGTCGGGTCGATGACGAGAATGAAGGCTTGTACAGATATCTGATTTCGTTCTTCAACACCAAGCTACCACCATCTCGAGATGACTGAGAACACCTCTAACATGTTAGGGTGATCGAAACCACTACCAAGACATGTGAAACGAAAACATGTCTCAAAAATGGTTTTCAGGTTCGGTGGCTTCCCTACTCGATTTTCGTTGAACCTCATCGAAACAAGAACGAAATCGAATGAAACTAATAAACCTTCATCGTCGATCGTTCTGACGAGCAATGGTTCATAAGGTCTTCTGATGCCACTTTTATCGTCTCACATTCACATCACACCAACACGTTCTCAATATGTCCGTCTGCATCACTTCACCAATGACTGTAGCTACCATCAGAGCTGACCGAGTCAAGACGATTCGTTCCGCAACACAAAGACGTCTCGCTGTACAAGCGGCTAAGCAGGCACCGTGTCGGAGGATCATTGCGCCAGCACCAAGCAAATCATACGTGCCAGGGTCAATCGGCAGTCCTTCTTCGAAACTGATTGAAATTTCTCCGAGGCCGTCCTCTTCGCAATCATCCAGATCGACCACTTCCACACACCCATCGACTTGCAGCAATGACTCGGAAGCCAGCACAGTATCCACCATCTTCGAGGACTTTGCGCGTTCACTTCTCGCGAATCGTCGATCGTAGCAGTGCCAGACACCGGAACGAACACCAGTCGAAGAATTGTCGTCACAGACTCGTCATGGATCGAAGTGGACAATCTCGAGACTGCACTTCACACACAACGACCTTATGACATTTACACTTGTACATTTATAAAATTTATGATTTACTACACATACTTTGTTCGCCTATCGCCGATGCTAAGCGTTGAGAGCATACGCTAAAGCCAGTCCAATTCATCTTGCAGAGATCTGCCTTTTGTACTCTGATTCGTGTCTTCCTGTGTTCTTGAATGATCCCCGGCAATCTGTGATTCATGCACAGTCGAGAGACTTCGTCTTCGTGCTACAATCTCACTTCCAAAGAGGTTCTTGTGACTTGCCAGTGACCGTCCGGTCTCGTCATAACTATCGTCTTCATGATCGACAGATTGAAATATATTCTTCAGCTCTCGTTTGGCACTGATAAGCTTGCCTGAGGTATCTCCAAAACCACCAAATGTGACACTTTTCTTCAAGGTCGGATGTGATGCTCTGGATTGTAGGATAACAGGGGAGGCATCAATAGTCCCAAATTGCACTGCTGCCGTGTTCTGATACGGGACAGAGGGACTGTCCAGCTTGAACAAGATACTCCTGCCGGTAGGAGTATCCTGCACGCCGTCGACAGGTGCTTGAAAGACCCTGTTAGACTTGCGTGTGGGAGTGCAAGAGGCGAGACCAGGAGTTTCCACAATGTTACCTTGCAGGTATACGTCATCCTTGGTCGGTGTCTCTCCGATCGCCATGAAACTAGCCTTGGAGTCCCTGGCTATAGAGAGCTGTGTGATAATGTTGGGATTACTCGTTGGAAGGGTCAAGCCCTGTGTTCGAGATTTCGCAGGCGTCTGACCGACCTGTATCCGTTCCTGCTTCTCTTGCTCATTCTTCAACTTTCTCTTCTCTTCGAATGTTGTTGCCTTTTTGACCACTGGCACTTTGACTTGGGACAATTCAAAAGAAGGAGCTCGTTTTGACATTGATACTTCCCTGCCAAGATTTCGCTTCTTGATGGCGGGTCGCTTGTCAGAGAGGAGACTCGCTGGAGCAGACTTGGTTCTCTTTAGTGATGCACTATTTTCGGTTCGCTTTGCGCTTTTAATCTCTTTCTTGACAGCACTTTTTCTTATTGACGCAGTATGAGGTGTAGGTGGAACATCGTATGTCAAAAAGTCGTGCGAGACACACTTCTGATGTAGAGAGCTAACGACTGCCGGTATACGGCCAGAGTAGAATGGTTGAATCACTTCCAGACAGAAAGTTTTGAGAGGATCCTCATTCTTAAGAAAGTCCAGACTCTGCAATATTCCTAAGCGATCAATCAGGACGTCAATCAGGATCAGCGGCTCTAGGTTATCAGTCGGTGAGCTTTCACCATCGTCAGCAGGGCTTTCAGAGCCTTTCTCAGTCCTTAAGGCCAACACCTCGATGAGTAAAAGGACTAGCAATTGGTATTCTCTGGACTTGATGTGCGGTAAGTGGTGCGCAATGACTAGCTCCGGGGACTGATGCGGTGTAAGCTCACGACAAAGAGCTAGCCAACCTCGGATCGCATTTGTCTCGGAAAAGGACAAGGAAAAGGTGCAACTCGTCGGTGTGTCAGTCCTGATAAATTCGGGTATCGCCAGCTTGTATTTCAGGTCTAGATCAGGCAAAGAAGGGACTAGATTTGCGAGAACGAAAGAGGCGTAATCAGAGAGCCGATGTTCGTGTTCATCGAGTCTCTGTCGCACTTTCGGCAGTGTCGTCTTGACGAAGAACACAAGGGACGCCTTTGAAAGGTACAAAAAGTCGTAGAATGTCTTCTGGACTTCTTCCATCAAGTCTCCGAAAGATGGTGCAGGCCCCATTGCAATTAATGGTTCGCTTTGTGGTTGCTTTCCTAGCTCAAGACAAATGTTTGTGTTCGTGTTGTCGAGGCTGGGCATTCCCACAGCAACGAATGGCTTCCACCAGTCCACATCGTTGAGCGTTGAGGAACTCTCACGAAGAAGAGAAGTACCATCACTTGTGTAGGCTGGAAGGGAATCTGCGATTGAAATGCTTGTTACTAAGCCATTTATCGCACTGTAGAGAGTTGTACTGAGTCTTTCTATACAGACCAAACGCTTCGTACGGGATTCTCGTTCCTGGTATCGTGCAATCAGGATTGCTTCATTGTCCAGGCAGGACTGAAGTTCGGTGTTCTTGCTTTCAAAAAATTGATGATGTGCACTGTCTGATACCTCAAGAGCATCTCTTGCGACATATTTCAATGGTGTGATGATGACGTACGAATCTTGCAAGCTCTGAATAAATGATAAGCAAGTGTACCACTACGAGATCACCACTATGCACATACGATTTCGAACGGTTTGTACTTCAGGTTTTCATGATCCATGCCATGATCCGCGTGGCCTGAGTCCAAAGAGTCTTCAACAAGAACTCATTTATTTTTGTACGCACTCGCGATGGTCATGCATAGCGATCGCGTCTTAAGACACAGAATTCCAGATTTGGCAAATGCAGCCGCGCCATTACCGCGCCCGTTTACTTTGAGGACAAGAATGCATCTCAACGTTACTTTCTTCGTGTCTCATCCTGTACATCTACATACATATATGACATATATGATACCTTCCTATCCTACATAATCATCAGCTTGCACAGTATGTACGAGCACCGTACATCCGAGCAGTCCCTCTTTGCGACTGGATAATGCTCTGAGCCTTCAAGGAGTGCCGCCCTATCGGTCTGACAATTGCGACGCGTCGATAGCTTGGGAGAGCTCGGGACACGACTGCTCCACCAACAGTCGGCCCACTCGCTCTGCTTGAGCCGTGCTCTGAAATTGTGTCAAAGCCTTCGTTTGATCTGGGCTGAGGGAGCTTGCGTTGTGAATGACGAGACCGATGAATACTGAGACCACGATCTCTTCGTTTCGGGCTTGAGTCAGTTCTGCATGATCGTCCTCGGTCAACGACTCGTCCAGCTTTTGGTTGATCTTGGTGAATGTTTCTTGTGCTTCGGAGGATGCTTTCCATGCCGCCAAGCCGGGCACCCTCAGCTGTACAATCAGCACACTGTTGAAGAATGTTCTGGTTTCTAGCACTGACCACTTGAACGGTACGGGTCGCATTCACAAGGACATGTACCGCATCTGTTACTGCCATTGTTTTCAAAAAGGTACTTCGGTAGGCTTCATAGCAGCTGTCCGTCACCTGCTGGCCATGGATACTTGCTGCCTTTCCAACTGGAGGACCATTGGACGGGCCTCTCGCCGATGGTGAAGCATCAAGTATAGCAGGTGGCTGACCATTAGTTTGTGCCTGCTGAACGATAGGGGTCGCAAGGGCGCCTGTGACACAGCCAATGACCGTTAGTGAGATGAACGATGATACTTTCATATGCACAGGCCAAGTTGGATTGGGCTTTGATGTGCGCACATCCTCTTAATTTTGTACCTTGTGATGTAGTCATAAGTCGTGACTCGCTCTGTAGCACCTATAGTACGAACAGTGTACAGCAATCAACTCAAAGCTCGACATAGCTGAATAAGAATGGTACGTCTCTACTTGATTTGAGGATGCACTGATTGACCGGGGCGAGTCCTGGAACGCGTGATTCAGGTGCTACAGTCCCGTAGTTTCTGTTCACATCTACATATACATGACACTAGGATCTATCTGTTACATGTAGATTACACCTCGTACGACAGCTCATGCACGATTCATTTACGATCTGAGAGCAGGTCACGCAAGTAGTACTGGTGCTAGCTACAGCTATGGCTATCATGCCACAGCTCCAGCTGCTGCAGCTCTGCAACTGAAGATCAATGAACATCAATTGCATACAAGCGTGCGGCGGGAGTTCTGTGACAGGAATTTGTCCTCCACCCGTGGACCTGGGCAGCGGGGACGGGCGCCAAGCTTCCAAACTTCCTCATCAGACGCATCGCGGCACTGCCGGCCACATGTTCAGGTCTATACACATGTACATGCCCAATGACTCACTTGAAATCATTCACTGCCTGCCGTGTCAGCACCCTCATCTTGCTCTTGAGGAATTACTCATTATGTCTATGCTAGTACCTGAGATTCATCAATACCAAGAGTGGATTGGTGGTCCGGCGCGCCATCTATCTTCGGCAGCATTGAACACTAGACGACAATGAAAGAGCAAAGTGAGGTCCAGGAGGCTCCTTGTACTCGGTCAGGATCTATCAGATCTTTCGATCCTTCTGCCCCACATACTTTCTCTCGCACAAGCAGATGGTGCATGACCTGGATATTGAGCACCCTTGCATTTCTCTCATTTTGGGCAGCTGGGGCATATTCACCTGGCATTGATGGCATCAGGCACGAATACGGAGCGTCGTTAGAGGTTGCTAACCTTGGAACTGCATGCTACCCACTTGGTTTCACTCTGGGGCCTCTTTTAGGTGCTCCACTTTCTGAACTATATGGGCGGCGAATCGTCTTCCTCACAACTATTCCACTCACTATACTTTCTTGTCTAGGCATCGCACTTGCTCGAAACACAGCTATGATTCTAATCTTTCGCTTTTTGACAGCCCTGTTCATTTCCGGTCCATTCGCTGTTGCTGGAGGAGCTGTATCCGATCTCTGGCCACGCGAGGACCGTTTCTTACCAATTATCCTCTATTCTACCGCACCCAATCTTGGTAGTGCACTGGGTCCGGTGGTCGGAGGGTTCACGAGCTACTATCTCACTTTTCGTTGGACATATTATATTCAAATGATCTTGTTGGGCATTACTTACATTCTCATAGTCCTCTTTGTGCCGGAAACTTATGCACCAATACTTAAAGGCGAATTCACCGTCGATCCCGCCGAGGCAAAGCGAAAAATAAAGACTGCTATGCAACGTCCCGTTCGCCTCTTGATACACGAACCCATCGTCCTGTTCACCTCGATCTACTTAGCCTTTGTGTATGGCCTTTTGTTCTGCAGTTTCAGTGCCTATCCTGTCGAGTATCAACTCGTGCGCCACTGGAACGTACTCGACAGCTCCTTAGCATTTCTCGGGATTGGTGTTGGAATCCTGTTAGCGGGACTGCTTTCTCCAGCGTTTAAACCGCTATACTTGCGCAATCCGACTCCAGAAGGCCGTCTTTATCAAGCCTGCATTGGTGCTGTTGTTTTACCAATCTCATTATTTTGGTGGGCTTGGACCTCTGGGGCCGACATCAACGCATTTGCATCGATAACAGCCGGAGGTGGCATCGGCGTAGGCCTTCTTTTCCTTTTCCTGTCAATTGTGGACTATCTTGTGGATACTTACACAGAATTTGCAGCATCAGCGCTGGCCGCAAATGGTGCTTTTCGAACACTCGTCACAACGCTCTTTCCTTTATTCTCTCATCAAATGTTCACTGGGCTTGGTACCAAGTGGGCCATGACAATTTTAGCAATCTGTTCTGTATTCCTAACACCTATTCCCTTCGTCTTCATCAAGTACGGCAAAAATATCAGAGCTCGTGGAGAATATGCACATCAGACGAGATCTAATGTCGCATGATTCGGATGCTGAAGTTCCGAAGAAGTCGTGTAAAAATCTGGAAACAATACGCACGGACGGTTTCAGCACGCGAGGCACGGACTTTCTTCATGACGCAAGCTTGGAGTTGGTTGTTTGTGACATATTACGCAACAGGTTCCTCGGGATCGTGAATGCGTCTGTGCTTTTAACATGAGAAGTATCCTCCGATCTCGAGATCTTATGCACGAATCAGTAACTATGTTCGGATTGCTAAATACATTGCTCATATTTGGCAGTTTGAGTGGTGAGTATAGTACTGTCTGACGAGTGTTGTCTAATATTGTAGTTTCTTCTCTACCTCTTGGTTTCGAAGCCCATGCGAATTACAAGTATGATGCCGCAGATACTGAGTCTTTATCCGTCCTTTCATCGGTGGCGAACTACCATGACACCACCTCAGAAACCAGCAGAAGAGCTCCATCATCGCTGAGCAACGACTCAAAGCGAGGAATACTTGACGACTTAACAGACGTGGTCAAGTCTCTTGATAACGCATTGACACCAAAGACTCCTGTGTCGACATCCGCAGCCCGTAATAGCACATCAGCAGTACCTTCTGGTAGCACCAAAGTGGGTGCCACCCCGCAATCCGCTGGCAATTTTGTCAACACAATCAACACATCGGTCAAATCAAAATTCGCACACTTTCTGCCATTTCTGGGGCCTTACTTTGGAGTAGATTCTATCGCGACATTTCCCCTGATAGATGATTCGGACTCGGGGACGAGGACAAGCACTACAGCACCGGCACTAGATTCGAATGCCTTGTTACTTCCACTGATTGCTGGATCGACCGATGTGACGCCGGAAGAGACAAATGTTATGAGCAACGTAGCAAGTAATCAAACTACATCGCATGAGTCACCATCCACGACAGCTCCGGACTTGACACAAGTCAGTAGTCCTGCGGCACCGGCAGCCACATCATCGACACCAATTGCTTCGCCAAATGTTAGCAAGAATGCGGATACAAGTGACTCGTCCACGTTGCAGGTAATTAAGAGTGCGCTTGCGAGTGCTAGTGGGACTAGTACGGGAGACAGTGGTTTTGCTATCGTCCCCATAACGGCTGGCGGTGTGAAAGGAATCGCTATTGTGCCAGTGGGCAACAGCTCAGCAGTGTCTAACGTCGCTTCAGCGGCAGACACCACACCGATCACGCCAGACGCCGTTGTGCCGTCAAAGACCACTAACACAACGTCTGTTGCGACAACGTCGCAGACGGTCGCACCGACTGTGCAGCCTGTAGCGAAAGACCTGCCGATATTGCAGGTTCCTACCACACCTGTAGCACCTGCAGCTGCGACTCCATATCAAAGCGCAGCCTTGCCGCAGTCTACACAGCCCACGGTCACCACGGCAACGCCAAACAATTTCGACAATGGCGCCCAGCATACGGTCAACAAGACTCCCTTTGGGTCAGGAAATCTCGCGCAAGGAATTGCCTCCTCCCTGCAAGCATCAGCAGTCAACCCCGCAGGAGTTAGAATCGATGGTGCTCTTCCTGTCACGAGTGTTACACTGCTAGTGCCTACGATTGGCACCATACGTGTTGTAGGGTAGATGAACATAATGGGATCAAATATAGTCGTGCCTGTCAATTTACAGTCACCTGGACTTCTACAAAACGAACGTGCATGGGCAGGTAGCTATGCAAACAGACGCGGTTCGTTGAACATCGATCTCGTGAGCCGATGCAAGATCAATCACACCGTTGGATTGTGACCAAGACTTGATTCAAAGTTGTCTATCTGTATAAAATACTGGTGGCTGCCGATCGATTGACGATCTTCCCATAGATAGTGGCTTTCAATTGATGGTTATAGCTATAGACATCATCGAGCGGTCAATATCGCGCAAATATCGATCTGCTTGCAATGGACTATACCTAGCAAATATGCTCATCACGATATAGTAATTATAATTCTTGGTGATCAATATTCGATCTGTAGATCAGCTCGGCTACAGCCCGCCGTGATTCACGTCTGCCACAACATGCCAGGCCAGACTGAAACCTTAGGCTTGGAAGTATAGGCTAAGAGAGATGGACAGATAGCAGCACATGCCGATCGAGCAAGAGTGTGTGTGATAGCTGCTGATAACGTCAGAATGCAGTGATATGAGCTGCAATCCTGCTGATCAGACAGCCGAGCCTGGAACGGCAGGGGAAGTGTGAGTCTCCGACCTTGGAAGGGAACTGAGGGTTGAGAGAGAATGAGGGTGGAAGAGGGAGAAGATGCCGAAAAGGAATCTGACAAGGAGATCAAGCCACGAGAGGCGCTTGTCATGTGATTTTGATTGCGGCAGCCACTTGATTTCCGGCTCCGTCAGTCCCTCCTCCCCACAAACAAACCCATCCACCCCCAGCGTCTTTCACAAGGTCCGAGGTGCCCAGATGGATTGATCGATCGATGGATGGATTGATCCATCCCATTCTCAATCCAGTCCCGCGCCTCCAGTCTCTCTGGTGATCCAACTCCTCCACTCCACTCAATCGATTGTGAGTGAACAGCTGATCATCATTCACCGAACCAATCGCGCAATGGCCCCAATCCAGAAGCTTCCACTCTCGAGTCTCTCTCTCTCTCTCCTCTGGCACACGATCCCTCCTTCCTCTCTTCCAGTGCCCTCTCACCTCTGCTATATATTGACATACTCTGTGCTTGCAGTCAACATACAAATTGCTTCATACAAGCACTTGTACTCTTTCAACATCGAGATCAAGCAGACAAATGTAAGACTAGCAGCCATCTTTCCAATGATCATCGTTTCTGACGACTTAGCATGACACACACCAACCGAATCAGCAACTCTGGGCCAAAGCACAGTGACACCAAGGGTCACATCCTCGACCCGTCCAAGACTGCCAAACGAAGTGGTGCAGGCAAGGGCAACTGGGGCAGTGCCCAGGATGACATTCACGACTTGCCAGAGGACTTTACCATGATGAAGGCTCGGAGACGAAGCAACAGTCAGAGTCAGTCGTTTGCGCGAGAGCAGATGATTTCCAGATTCGAGTCGGAGGAATTGGCAGAGGAAGTCTTTTAGCAAGCATTGTATCGTCCACGGGAATGACATGATTCATGACGGCGTTTTATCGTGGAGTTGGAGAGAAGCACGACGGGGATGGCAGAATTTCTTTATTGCGATAGTCTACGAAAGACAAATCAATGCATTTCTATCGCTCTGCTGGTCGCGCTTGATATGGAAGGCATTGTTCAATAAGTGTGGTTGACTATACTAGAAGACAAGCCGTGTACTAGACCCATCCTGCTATGTCTGAGAGGATTTGAGTGTGACTCTCCAGTAGAATTACGACCATACAGAAGGAAGATTGAGGAATCCATTAAGCTTGAGTATGTGCTTGATGTTCAACTGTCTCCATCCTGGTCTTCATCATGACTCATTAGTTGAAGGACCAATGACCACATTAGATTCTCCGACATCATGACAGCGACTCCAGTCACTTACACAAGAGAGCTTCGATACTTGGTACTCGTTGCCAAATCACTGGTCCAGTACTGTAGAATTGTTCCTACAACACTTGTCATGCATGCACTTGTATCTGTAAAAGTCCGTGATGGGACGTGCCAAGCAATGAACCAAATCCGGCCCCACCACGGCTCCATGATACACGTATCAATCGTACTCGAGCACACCATGGTCGTGTCTTGTCGTTTCTACTGTGTAGACCTCTCCATCTACATCTTGGTATCCGAATCCGTCTCGAACGTCGTCCTACTCAAGCTCATGCATAACTAACATCAATTCAATCTTTAAAGGACATACAAGAGTCAAACGCATCTACACTCGACGACCTCAGCAGTTGAATCATTCACAAGACAAAACAATCGCATCCTAAATTGGGCAGGTTAGTGGACACAACGCGAGTGTAGTGAGGCAGGACAATGCTGGTCCTGTTGATTGGCGACTTACATATCCCGGCGAGAGCGCCTGAAATCCCCGCAAAGGTAACCACTGAACGGATACCATTCTGGGGAAGGGCGACAATCTAACAAGTCACAGTTCAAGCGACTCTTGGTGCCGGGCAAGATTTCACAGATTTTGTGCACGGGAAACTTGACGGACCGCGCGACGCACGATTTTCTGCGACAAATTGCGCCGGAATGCCATTTCGTCAAGGGCGACTTTGACGAGACGCCGAATCTGCCGTTGTCGACGGTCGTTCAGCACGGGTCGCTCAGGATCGGGTTTACCAATGGCCATACGATTGTTCCGGCCTCGGATGCGGACGCGCTCCTGATTGCTGCCAGACAAATGGATGTGGATGTATTTATTTGGGGATCGAGTCACCGGTTCGAGGCGTACGAGTTGGAAGGCAAGTTTTTCATTAATCCGGGGAGTGCGACGGGGGCCTTGAGTTCTGGGTGGTGGGCCGACGACGAGGAACCGGTGCCTAGTTTTGTCTTGATGGATGTTCAGGGTAATTTGCTCGTCCTGTACGTCTATCACCTCATCAACGATGAAGTCAAGGTGGAAAAATTCAAGTTTGAAAAGGAAAGTGGGGACGCGGTCGGTGATGGGCAGAAATCGTGAGTCAGTCATTCATTTATTTCTTAGTCTTTCATATGCTCGAGTCTAGAGTACGAGCTGATGTAGGTCTCATGGACAAAGAGGACGCCTTGGCTTGTCGCTGGAGAGAAGTGATTGTATGTACGAAAAAGTGATTGAAAGTCAGTCCAGGCATGAGAGTGATTCCAACGCATCAACCGAGGGCTGAGCAGAGTTTTGAAGGCTGTCGTGAGTACGGTCTTATATTCTGATGTGCAGGTTCGCTTATGCTCGACTCGTTCCCAAATTGTCCCTGGTAAAACCTGTATGTGCAGCACGCTCATCTGGTCTATATTTTCGTGCCTGAGAACTGCACGGTTGATAAGCTGGCAAGCTAAAGAACCCGTCAATCTTGATAGTATGTGAGGCAGATCCTTTAGCTAGGACATATCAAAGTCGTCACGTCGTTGCATGTTCTCCTATGGTGGCCTGCACAACATCCTTCCAAATGGCACTGACTCCCTCGGCCAGGTGTTGCAAGGTTTCCATCTCCTTATCCTTTTGCAAGATATTCCTCGTGTTGGTATTCCTTGCGTTTGTGTTGTTTGTTAAGATTCTGGACGGATTGTTGCTCATTGCCAGGTGCTTCTTAGCAGATGCGACGTCCGACTCGGCGTGCATAATCTGCATCTCGAGTTCCTTCTTCCGCTCTCTCAGTTCCTGCAGAGCTCTCTCCTTCGCGGCCAGGTCAAGCAGCTGTTGTGATTGATCGTGCGAAATGGCCTCTAGTCCAGCATTCTTGTGTGGAGATACAGGTCTCAAACGCACCGGCGTGTCAAGTCTCTCAGGAGATGGTCTCCTAGGACTATCGGGCTGGAAGAGTATGAGGCGGCCTTTGTAGTCGGCACGATTCACATCACCAAGGCAGACCTTTAACCTCTCAGGACTCATTTGGTTATCTGCAATGGCGTCTGTCAACAGGTCCCGCAACGCTTTCTTTTATGAGCAATTATATTGATGTGCCAGTCTGTCTCTCAGCATGTACCGTACTGGATTTCGCACGATTTTGACTGACTTGAGACAGTATAGACTCTAGCGCCTTCTCTGCAGAGCCAGGGTACGGAGGTGCCTACAGGGTTCAGTGTGTCATGGATGTGGTGTGTGCTTGCAGGGGGCGGGCTCCACACGATTTGTTTTGAGGACAACGGATTGACGACCCGTGATCTCCAAACTGTGCCCAGGCAGGGCCTTCTCCATAGCTCAGCACTTGATTCTGTGTCAGCAGACGCGCGCGCGTCTCTGAAAATGCAATTCAAGCAGAGAACACACGTGCACACAAGCAATTGTACCCATCCAAGGAAGCATCATGAATACGAGGAGTGCGATGGTCCGCGATGCACGTGCAGAAGCGGGAGGATTTTGGAGCGCAGCCGCCCACTTTCAGTTGCTGCAGGAGATGCTCCATAAATCTCTCCATCTCGTACCCATCATCCTTCCACCACAAAAAGTATCCTGCTCGTCTACATTAGTCCTCGGTCTCTATTCTACTCAGATCGTGCTTCTGCCTTCAGTAGTGACCTTGCTCTTTATGACGACATAGTCCTGCTATCCTACTCTCTGGACTATTATCATCTCGACACTCCTACAGAACTTCCCTCACAACCTGTGATGCTCAAAAATGTCTAATCACAGGTGTCCATAAGAGCCAGGAGTGCAACCATGTCTGCACTGGAGGATCTCTTGACCCAGGAGCCAAAGACTCAACTCGTCTCGATCAATGAGTTCCGTTCTGCACTCGAAGGAGCTGTTGATGCGCAAGCTTCAAACGCATTGCAGACTGAAGCTTTGCCGCGCCTGTTGCAACTGTTGCGCGACACCCCAGCATGCTTCTCAAGCCTCGATGTCGAGCAGCAGGTTCGCATGGCGGCTATCGAAACCTTGCATCGATTCACCTTCAACGAGTCATTCAAGCCACTGACTTCAGATCTCATGGCTGTTGTTCTTGAACTCTTAAAGAATGATAATGAAGAGGTTGCTTGTGTGTGTCTCAAGATCTTTATTGATCTTCACAAGGCCTACAAGACCAGTATTGAAGAGTTTGTTCAACCATTTCTTGACATTGTCCTGAAATTATATCAGAACATGCCCGAAACAGTCCGTGAATCTTTCAATATTCTCAATTCGACAGGCACGACGACTTCCACTCCGACAACTGTCCGTACCACTCGAGCCGCTGCCGGAAATCAATCTCCTCAGGCATCGAACTCACCTCTTCCAAGTGTAGATATTGCAGAGGCGACACCTGCCAGTACGACGCTGAACAAGTCGCTTTACAGTTTCAAAGTTTTGACGGAATGTCCCATCATCATTGTGCTACTCTTCTCGACCTACCGACAAAGCGTCCAAACAAACCTCGTTCTCTTCACGCCGGCCATTATCGCCATGCTTTCTTTACAAGCTCCACCCGCACCGAAGAATGCTGGGTCGACCACGCATGCCACTGTGATTTTGCACCGACAGGTTCTGGCAGAGTTTATGCTAGCTCAAATCAAGACTCTATCCTTCTTGGCGTATGTCTTGCGCGGCTTTACCGCTTTCATGAAGAAATATGCCGCAGCAATCCCTCAGTTCGTCCTGCACCTCCTTTACGAATGTCCTCCGGAGATGTCGGCCGCGCGCAAGGTAAGTGTTGGGGACAGTTGCAATGGTGACTGATGTTTTGACACGATTCAGGAGCTACTCGTCGCGACTCGCCACATTCTGTCAACAGAATTTCGCAACGCTTTTTTGAGCAAAATTGAGATTCTCCTGGATGAGAACGTGTTGGTGGGTAATGGTGTCACCGCTAGAGAAGCTTTGAGGTATAGTCCTTGTCCGTCCGATGCATGCTTAAACCTGACTTGGTTAGACCACTGGCGTACAGCATGTTGGCTGATCTGATTCACCACGTACGTGCCGATCTCAATTATGCACAAATCAAGAAAACGATTTTGGTGTACTCGCATAATCTTTCGGATTGCACACTGTCTGCCAGCATCCAGACCATGTCTGCGAAATTGCTGCTCAATATGATTGACCGCATCATGAAACTGCCAACTCACTCGGAAAGCCGTCATGTTCTTATGATGATATTGAAGTGCTTCACAAGTCGTCTCTCGGATCTCAATGACAATCACAGCTCACAGGCTTCGAGAATATCGGAAGCTAATGTCCTAGGGCTCATCCGAGAGCAGGGTATACACATGAACATGCCGACTACAGAACAAGACGCGGATTTAGACAAGGGTTCGTGCGCGGGCAGCGTTCATACCAGTACTATCACTGACTCTTGTAGATGCACGATCACTTTTCAAGAACCTGATGGTCGGCTTGAAGACGGTTTTATTTGGCCTCAAGAGCTGCAATCCACCGGCCCCCACAGCTACCATAACTTCTCAACAGTGGGGCGAAGCTGTTCGGGGCTTGAGTGCTGCAGATGTGCAAGTCTTTGTCGATTTGTTCGAGCAGGGTTCGAAAGGATTCTCACTGTATCGAACAGATACTCCTGCTGAAAAAATCAAAGGTCCTGATCGACCTTCGTTGGACAATCCAATCACCCTTGTCACGCCAAATTCACGAGAAGAAAAGGACATCCTTGAGACTTTCGCCACGGTGTTCATTCATCTCGATCCTGCAGCATTCCAAGAGATTTTCGATGCCAGTCTGGATACGTTTTATGAGCGGGTAGTCGAAAATGCCGTGCTTCTACACGTACCACAATTCTTTTTAACCAATGATGCGACCTCCCCTGCGTTTGCAGGCCTCCTCTTACGTTTCTTGGTAGAGAGACTACCAGAACTAGGATCCGCAGACTCATTACGAAGTCCTGTCTTACTAAGACTATTCAAAATGTGCTTCATGGCTGTTACAATGTTTCCAGATCTCAACGAAGTAGTCCTGCAGCCTCATCTGGCCAGCATCATCATCCAATCTATGAAATTGTCGGCCAAGGCGGACACTCCTATCTCGTACTACATCTTGATGCGAGCACTTTTCCGTAGTATTGGCGGAGGACGCTTCGAACTGCTCTACAAGGAAGTCTTGCCTCTCTTGCAGGTCTTGCTTGAATGCCTCAACACTCTGCTACAGTCAGCAAGAAAACAACAGGAGAAGGAGCTCTTCGTCGAATTGTGCTTGACAGTACCCGTCAGACTCAGTGTCTTGCTGCCGTACTTAAGCTACCTGATGAAGCCCCTGGTCATAGCACTGACTGCAGGCCCTGACCTAGTGACTCAAGGACTTCGCACTCTCGAGCTTTGTATTGACAATCTAACTCAGGAATTCCTAGATCCAATCCTGGCACCCGTCCTCTCGGAACTTATGCAAGCTCTGTGGTCACATCTCAAACCGCTTCCCCATAATCACCATCACAGTCACTCTGCTCTTCGCATTCTGGGTAAGATGGGAGGAAGAAACCGCCGTTTCATCGATGAAGATCAGCTTCTCACCTCGCACTCCAATTTGTCCGATTGGCCAACGTTCCAGATTACATTCCACGGGTCTGAGCAGATTCACAACTTTTCCTGGATACAATTTGTGCCATTTGCCACAAAAGTGTTGCAGGACAACAAGGCTTCCGAAGTTCTCAAGGAGAAGGCATTCAGCGTCATGAGCGGCACAGTCAAATTATTCTTTGAGACTGAGGATTTAACCGACAACCTGGCTTCCATTTTGCGATCTCTAACGAGGGAGCTCGTGGAGGCTGTGAAAGCCGTCGAGGACTCACCGCAACAGAGTCCTGACATTGTCTTGTCTGACAGCACAGACAATAGTCCACGTGTGCAGCTAGTGAGTCGACTACGAGAACAGGAGTCGTTCTTCAAGCAAGCATTGTCAGGAGTTTTCCAGAGTGCCGCGATACCAGGCCTCATCGTTCCCGCAAGGGAGTTGGCAATGGGTGTCACGAGACACTTCGTGCTCGTGCAACTGATCCAAGCTCACAAGGACATGCGCGCCAAACGTACCTCGTTCTCAATCGAAGCAAGCGAGGGTGAACTCTGTCTTAGCGCCAATGTACTATTGGATGTCATCGTGGAGACACTCGAGTCAGAGGTTCCAGAAAATCGAAAGCTTGCCGAGGACTGTATAGTCTGCATCTTCGAAACATGTAGTGCCATTCTTGGTGATGATGCCGAGGTGTCTTCCCTCCAAATCTTTGACACATTGCTCGGTGATTTGTGCCATTGCTGCTTCCAGGAGGCTTGGTACCGAAAAGCTGCTGGAGTGCTCGGTATATCCATTTTGACTGAAAGGTTAAGTCTGCAGTTCAAGTGGTATCAAGCCCATCAAGTAGACATGGTCAAAGCACTATTATATGTCATCAAGGATGTGATGCCCGAGATTCCAACGCACTGTCCGGCGGACGCCGTGAGACTCTTGAACAAGATAGTCTCGAACAGTCACGACGCGAGCGATCCTTCTAAATTGGTTTCTAGTCCGTTGGTTCCAGTCCTGATCTCCGAGCTCGCGAATCCTAATGGCAAAGTCAGAGAGACAACACAGCTTTTGTTCCAATCCATGGCCACTTTGTCGGGGAGTTCTGTGCAAGATATCCTTAGACCATCACAGGAGCGATTGCTATCCCCGATCTTCACAAAGCCTCTACGAGCGCTTCCGTTCGCAATGCAGATTGGGCATATCGATGCCATCACTTTTTGTCTATCTCTTGATCCACCCTTCCTGGAGTTCAACGACGAGTTGTTACGACTACTCCACGAAGCACTTGCGCTGGCTGACGCAGAGGACGATGCGCTGGTTAGTGTCAACCGTACTTCGCAATACAAAAGCTCTTCAGCTCTCGTCAATCTCCGGATTGTGTGCATCAAACTCCTGACTATCGCCGTATCATCAGCAGAATTCGGAACACCGCAACAAGTGCAGAGCCGAAGCAGAATCATAGCTGTATTCTTTAAATCACTATACTCAAGATCTGCGGAAGTGGTAGAGGTAGCGAACCGTGGACTTAAACAAGTACTAAGCCAAAACCAAAAGCTGCCGAAGGATCTACTACAGGCTGGCTTGCGGCCGATTCTGATGAATCTGTCGGACCACAAGCGCTTGACAGTGCCTGGACTGGAGGGTTTGGCCCGCCTACTGGAATTATTAACCAATTACTTCAAGGTCGAGATTGGTAAGAAATTGCTAGATCACCTTCGTGCTTGGGCGGAACCGGCCACATTACAGCAAATCTCTGGCAAGCCACTCAGAGAACAACAGAGCATCAAGGTTATCGCAGCTATCATCAACATTTTCCATCTATTGCCACCATCGGCTCACATGTTTGTAGACGATCTTGTTGTGGCGGTCTCTGGACTGGAGGAGAAGCTCAGACGTACAATATCAAGTCCTCTTCGCTCTCCGCTGCTTCGCTTCATCAATCGCTACCCTACTGAATGTTGGGAATACTTCAGAACCAAGATGGCCGATCCTCAAATAGCACAATTCATGCTGCAATTGGCAGATGACCAGTCCAGTACACCTCTTCGAGATGTCATGAAGAGCGATTCTGCTAGACTGCTGGGATCCTGTGATCGTGCCACCGATATAGCCTCCTCCTTGAAAGTGAGCCTGGTTGTGCAAATCTTCTCCATCCTCTGCAAGCATGACACGAAGTTCGTCGCCAACCAGGATACTCTCACAAAATTGACGAAGCATTATGAGGAGATTCATACACTGGGCAATACAAGTCCGACCCTCACACTGGAGCAGACAGCGGAATGGCTGATTGAGATCTATCTTTGCTTTCTGAACATGAATCCCACAGAAAGTCGGCCACTGTTGAGCATTCTCAAAATGCAATCTGAGGGTACTATGGGCCGCTCGCGAAAATTCTCGTCATATCTTGCAGAGCAAGTAATCCATCCTGGCAAACTTGAATTGAGACGTTCCTTGATGCTCAGTGCTCTGGACGAATTTCCTAGTGCGACAGCGACTCAAGAGTACAAGATTGCACTGTTTCAGAGAATAATCAATCCACTAATTCTCTCGGATCAGGTGCATGACATAACCCATGATGACCTGATCGATAAAGTACTCATCGAGCATATCCACTCAACTGTCTGGAAGCCTGCCTTGAGTGACTTCGGCGAGGACGTGCTTTGCGCAAGCGACATCCTCCGTGTCGAATTATTGCAAATGTCCACTATTTTGGTTAGAAATCAGACGAATTTGGTCTCGGATATTCGAAAGGACGTCATCAAGTTTGCCTGGAATTACATCAAATTGGAAGATATTGCAACAAAGAATGCTGCATATGTCTTTATATGCTATTTTGTGGCTGCATATGATACGCCGGCAAAAATGGCAGCACAGATTTACTTCGCACTATTACGCACAGCGCAGCCTGAAGCACGGCATCTAGTCAAACAAGCGCTCGATGCTCTGGCTCCTGTGCTTACAACACGAATTCCTGCTGGTCCAGACTCCCGCTCGCCAAGCTGGGCCAAGTATTCTCGCAAAGTTATGGCTGAGGAATCGAACACGATGCAACTTATTCCGCTCCTGCAGTTCATTACTCGTCATGCCGAGATCTTTGCGATTTGCCGTGATCAATTCGTACCTCAGCTACTTGCAGCCCTTCCAAAGCTGGCATTCCCGCAGAATGTCAATCTTGAATCGAAAATAGTGGCCGTAGACATCTTGGAGACTCTACTTTCGTGGGCACAAAACGATGAGTCTGGAATGGACACTTCTCCGGATGGCACCACATCTGACACCGCACTGTCCTCCAGTCAGTTGGAACACTTGCTCCGTTTTGTGCTCCGTTATCTCTGCATGCCGCTGGACTCTCTTCGAAAAGACCTGACACCACGCATGCTGGAAGTACTGCATGGCTTAATGAAGCTAAAGAAGACTGCCGACATAGAAATCCCGCTTACCATCTACGAACCATTCTTAGTAGATATGGACGACAAGTCTCCAACGATAGCCAAGAATACGCTGAACGCTCTGGCGACCATCTTAGAGCATCTCTCACCTGAAAACATACTTGGACGCCTTGACAAGCTCGTGTCTTGGATGGACAAGCCGCTGAAATCCGAAGTACAGGGAATACAAAGCGCATTACAGCCTGTGCTCCGTCTCATGCTGGCAGCGGTTCCCGAGCCTATTGAAGATGAAGAAGAAACTGGACCTGGTGCCGCTCTGAAGGCTAAGATCATGGCGACAGTCCAGGAAAACATGCAGAGTAATGGCAATTTGCATTGCACGATCCAGATACTGAAGACTTTGGCCATGTACTCTGCAGGCAGTCTCGATACTATGGTTCCCGCAATAATGAAGATTTTCAATACGTTGATAAAGGAGCATATTGGCACTCGCACTAGTGTTACTCCCGCTGCACCTCCAGTCGTGGCCGCCAATGAAACGTCTACCAACCCAGCTACCATGACATCAAGTGACACTGAGCTCAACAACGAGGCCATCATTTCCTTGATGGATCTCATGTGTCAGCGGATAATGAACCTCGGTGAACAACGTCGTATCTTCCTGGCTGCGATGGCTCAATTGATCGAGAAGTCTCCGAATTCAAAGATTTGCTCCCACATTCTTACATTGGTCACGGAACAAGTACTGATTAAGCGACAAACTTTCCCGACCATCAAGGAGAAGGTGTCTCTTCTTTTGAAGATGACCACCTTTGAGGGACGTGGAGACGAAGATCTAGTGGACCAATACTTGAACTTGATCATCTCGATCTACAAAGACCCTACTCTGGCTCGCACGGAGCTGACTGTCAGATTGGAACAGGCGTTCTTGATGGGAACAAGGGCTCAAGCGCCTGAGATCCGCACCAAATTCATGGACATCTTCAATAGTAGCATGTCTAGGACACTCTTCACTCGTCTTAACTACATCTTCGGGGTGCAGAATTGGGAAAGTCTTTCGACTCATTATTGGATACACCAGGCAAATCAATTACTTCTAGAATCAGTGACCATGGAAAAAACGATAAATATCAATACAAGCGCGTATAGACTACAAAAATTGAGTCAAGAGATTGTAGTTGCAGATGATTCGGCCATGACAGATGAGCGCATTGAGGCATGTCTTAGTGATCATCAAGCATTCCTGTCGAACATCGCCAGGAGTGAGGCCGGCCATATCATGGATTCACTGGGACATTTGCAGCATCTTGATGTCGATTGTGGTGAGAATCTGTGGTCGGAATTGCTTCCCCTAGTGTGGGACTCTTTGCACAAGAAGAATCGTCAAGACATAGCAAAGGCCATTACGATTTTGTTGTCGAAAGAGTATCACCTCAGGCAAGTGGACAAGCGGCCCAATGTGATTCAAACCATGCTCAAAGCTCTTTCCAGATGTGAACCACTGATCTGTTTACCGCCGCATCTCGTCAAATATCTTGGCAAGACTTTCAATGCGTGGTATCTAGCTTTAGATCTGCTCGAACGATCGGCTGCGCAGGCCAGAATCGAGGAGCCCTTCACGGGTCTCCAAGATTCTACGTTGGACGCTCTCACGGAGACGTATGCCTCTCTGTCTGAAGATGATATGTTCTACGGACTATGGCGCGTTCGATGCAAGTATCCAGAAACGAATGCGGCTTTGTCGTACGAACAGAATGGCATGTGGGACAAAGCCCAGCAGCTTTACGAACAAGCGCAAGTGAAAGCCCGCACCGGAACTGTACCCTTCCTCGAGTCCGAGTACACCTTGTGGGAAGATCATTGGATTCTTTGCGCCCAGAAGTTGCAGCAATGGGACGTTCTCACAGATCTAGCCAAGCAGGAAGGTTATTCAGATCTGCTCTTGGAGTGCGCTTGGCGCATCTCCGACTGGACTAGCGACAGGGAGCCTCTAGAAGCTTCTATCAAATCCCTGATGGATATCCCCACCCCAAGGCGATATACTTTCGAAGCATTCATGGCTCTTCAAAAGACTCAGTCCAAGGCAGAGTCTTTGCAGGAGTTCCAGCGAATCTGCGATGAAGGTATGCAGCTTTCCTTGAGGAAATGGCACCAAATGCCAGATTCTGTCTGTCAAACTCACATTCCTTTGTTACAATCTTTCCAACAATACGTTGAATTAGGAGAAGCTAGTCAGATTTACGGCAGCTTGGCATCCACTCATGCACAGAATCTCGAGGCGAAGTCGCATGAGCTAAAACACATTCTGCAGACCTGGCGAGAGAGATTGCCGAACTTCTACGATGATATCAATGGTTGGAGTGATTTGGTTGCATGGCGACAACTGGTCTTTGCGACCATCAACAGAGTTTACCTTCCACTTGTGCCTGCATTACAACAACCTGCCGGACCAAACACCAATAGTAGTGCTACTTCATTCGCATACCGTGGTTACCACGAAACAGCCTGGATCATCAACAGATTCGCACATGTTGCTCGAAAACACCAATTGCCAGATGTGTGCATAAATCAACTGACCAAGATCTACACGCTACCAAACATTGAGATTCAGGAAGCCTTTCTGAAATTGCGTGAACAAGCCAAGTGTCACTACCAGAATGCAGTCGAGCTAAACCAAGGACTTGAAGTTATAAGCAACACCAACTTGATGTACTTCGGCACTCAACAGAAAGCAGAATTCTTCACACTGAAAGGCATGTTTTTAGCGAAGCTCAAGCTCAACGAAGAAGCCAACCAAGCCTTTGCAACTGCCATACAAATAGATCTGACCTTGCCCAAGGCATGGGCTGAATGGGGTCAATACAGTGATAGACTATTCCAGGATGATCCCACGGAGCTAACTAAGGCTGGCAATGCAGTCAGCTGTTACCTTCAGGCCGCAGGATTGTACAAGAATGGTCGAGCACGTAACATGTTAAGCAGGGTGCTATGGCTTTTAAGCCTGGATGACGCAGAAGGTACGATCGCAAGCGCTTTCGATTCGTACAAAGGCGAAGTGCCAACGTGGTATTGGATCACCTTCATCCCTCAATTGTTGACTTCATTATCCCACAAGGAGGCGAGACACGCGAGACAAGTCCTCATCAGAATTGCCAAGACATTCCCACAATCACTGCACTTCCAGTTGAGGACCACGAAGGAAGACTATGCTGTTATCAAAAAGCAGGCTTTAGCCGCGGCACAGAATGCTTCGGCAAACAAGTCAGCTGCTCAAACGCAACTCAATGCCAAGCCAGCCGAAGAGGTTAAGTCTGTTAAAGATGAGACATCAGTGACCGCACCACAAGCTCCAGCTCCCGTTCCAGCTCAAGCACCCGCACCGAGCAGCAGCGCTGCAGTTCCTCATGCCAATCCAGCTCCTGTCAATTCTGCAGTCAATGATCAGAGCAATGGACAATCACCACAAACGCAGTCCAATGTAAGTCGGCAGCCTTGGGAGCATGTTGATGAGATCATGGCTATTCTGAAAACCGCTTATCCACTCCTAGCACTATCGATGGAAACTATGGTCGATCAGGTTCAGCAGAGGTTCAAGTGCCACGCAGATGAGGATGCTTACAGACTTATCGTCGCACTGCTCAACGACGGCGTACAGTACATTGGGCGTCTCGTTACCGTCACGCCAGAAACTAAATTGCCCCCAGCGACACAGGCCAACATCACTCGTTTCGCAGAGAGTGTCTTGCCAAAGAATATCAAATCAGCCTTTGAGCAAGAATTTGTACAAGGGAAGCCTAACTTACAGGAATACGTCGCTAAACTGCGCAAGTGGCGTGACAAGTTCGAAGTGATTCTTGATCGACGTTGCCAGACACAACAATTAGAGCAGGTCAGTTCATATCTCAGCGAGTTCCAGTACCAGAAATTCGATGAGGTCGAAGTGCCCGGACAATATCTTCAACACAAGGATAACAACACGGACTTTGTTCGCATCGATAGATTCATGCCTACACTCGATGTAGTCCGCGGTAATGGTATATGCTACAGACGTATCACTATGCGGGGACACGACGGAAGCAAGCACCAATTTGCCATCCAGTATCCCGCAGCTCGACATTGTCGCAGAGAGGAAAGGATAGTTCAACTATTTAGAATCTTGTCAGGTGTGCTTGCACGCCGACAGGAAAGTCGTAAGAGGAATCTGTCGTTCCACTTGCCTGCCGCGGTCCCCCTGGCTCCACACATCCGCATAGTGCAAGATGACTCGAGTTATGTTTCACTTCAAGGCATATATGAGGATTATTGTGCCAGGAATGGCCAACACAAGGACGATCCTTTGCGACTCGCGACAGAAAAGATACAAAAAGCTTCCGATGTACAAAACAATGTATGGTTCAGTCCTTGAAGAGAGTCGGCATACTAATTCTTCCAGAAACAAGCACTGACTGACCTTAAGGTCGATATACTGGGTATCATTCAGAAGAACTTGGTGCCTGAGACTGTCGTGCTCGATGTGAGTTGTACACCTCTTATGTCATTCATACACTGATAAGCCTAGTTTTTCAAGCACACTTACTCGAATTTTGCAGAATTTTGGCGGTTCAGAAAACAGTTCAGTCAGCAGTATGCAAGTCTCACGTTCATGACATATATCATGAACATCAACAATCGATTCCCACATAAGCTCTTCATTTCCCGCAAGACAGGGAAAGTCTGGGGCACAGAACTTCTTCCTGGCATGGCTCCGAACAATCCGGTGTTCCAGAATGCTGAGGCTGTGCCGTTCAGATTCACACCTACACTGCAGACTCTTATGGGTCAGATTAGTGTTGAGGGTGTCTTTTCCTGCTCATTGATGGCCATTGCACGTTGCTTGACTGAGGGCGAGGTAAGATTCCACCGGTGTTGAACAAAATGAAGACTAACTCTTTGTCAGTTTGAGCTTGACCAACATCTCAGTGTCTTTGTTCGTGATGAGCTCATCACCTGGTTCACGCAGCAACATCGGCCAGTCACTCAAGAAACGCAATTGCCCGAGAAGGTCGTCTCAAACGTAGCGCAAATCGTGAAGCGTGCTTCCTCTTTGGCTCAAACCGCGCCTGGCACCAACTTGCCAGCGTACCAGACCATCATTGATTTAATTTCGATGGCTGCAAACCCCCGAAACTTGGCTCAAATGGATCAACTTTGGAGTGTAAGTGTCTTCAAAACGTATTTGATGATCAGTTTCTAATTCGTCCTAGTCGTTCTTATAAACTTCCGAGTTGTTTCCGTGTACTTCTACGTCCTTTCAGCGTTAGCGTAGCATTTTCTATTCGAGCTGTACAACAGCAATTTCTGCAATCGTCATTTACAAAAGTTTAGAGCACAAGTCATGACTCACGGCAGGTTTAACATTAGATGAATCATTATACTATCATATACAACATTATGCTCCATGATACAGTCATGCTTGTTTTGACGACGCCAAATCTTACATACACAGAATTTCATTTCGCTGCGCTTCCCAATAACTCAAGTCGTTGAAGGTTCAGCTGGGTGTCTTAAGACGTCTAATTCGACAGCTGAATCAAGTCAGCGATTGATGCAGTGTGCGGACACAAGGTACTCACTGTTGTACGATAAACAATTGGAGCACTTTGCACCGAGGAAATGGTAAGGAACAGTGCTCCTCGAGGAACAATCGTTGCACAGAATTTTCGTCTTCCATGAGTCATCTATGCTTAGATCAGTAAGTGTGCAAGCATCCACTCAAACACTCACATTCGGGAGGCATTGGCTGGCCTGCTATTTGATGATCTAGTTGCTATGCACGTCAGTAGTCCAATCGAGAAACGTCCGAAGATAGCAAACATACACGGAAGAGAGTGTCCATGTTTCGTAGAGATTTATTACATGTCGGACACTTATAATTGTTTTTGACGTGCTCATGGTAACAAGCCTGATGTATTGAATGTCCACAAGTCATAAACACTACGGTCGCGGTCGAATTGAACATGTACTCGCCACAGATCGGACAATCACACTCGGTCGAATGCTCGATACAGCGGTGAATGTCCTTGAGTGCTATTGACATGCAGACATTGCATCGATCACAATGGAAAAAATCCTTGCCGAGCCCGCGACCGACTCGACAAATGCCACAGTCCACACAATGATAGATGTTTTTGTCGGGATCGTTGTCCCAGAACTTACATTTTGGGCAATAGTAAAGAGCCATACACTTTCCACATGCAGCATTCGCGCAGTACTGGGCAACCTCTTGAGTCGTGGTGCAATACATGCACATCATCCGGCTAGTGGCAGTACGTATCAATTCATGACTCGTGTGTTCTTCGTTATGACAGAATCTACAAGTCGCCCAAGCATAGCACGAAGAGCACTGCAGCTTGCAATTTCGAAGATAGTGTTTGCAGCCTAAAGTGCCTTGCTCTTCATTGTTGTAGGTCTTTGCCATGTCAAGCGCCGAAAGGGCATGGCCCACTTCTTGGATTGCCGAAGAAGGTCGAATGTAGGACAGGTCAAAGTATGTCTTGGTCATAAGTGTTTGCATCAGTATGGCTTTTTGCTTGTCATTCGTGGACTCATCGCGTTGTATTTCGAGCATCCTCTTTCTCAATTGTAATTTGTGTTCAATGTCATCAATTGCTTCAGGTGGTATCTGTACAGACTGAGGCAAAGTTTCGGCTTCTTCCAAGTCTTCGTGGATCCTGGGAGGCTCTTCTGCGGCAGACGAGCGCGTCTCCGGTTGTTGTTGAGGCCAGAGTGGCGAGGCGCTCATTTCTCGCAAAAGCGGACGTGAAAGTACGAATAAGAGAGTGTATGTCCTGCTGTACAATGGAAACGGCTTGAACTTTGGACTGTACTGGAAAGATTCCCTTGATTTGGACAAGCTCGTCCTTCGGAACAACAAATTTCGTAGCACGATACTATTGACTGAATGTGAATGTCCCTAAGCACACCGCCGGATCGCAATATATGCTGGAGCAAAGTTTTGTCAGATCGTGCAGCAACAGATTTTGCTGACGAGTCTTGATGAGTTATGCAATCGACAAGAGGCACAGAAATGGCACGCCTGCTTCAGCTGGGAATAAATTGACGGCGACACACTAATGTCGCAGGCACTGTTTAGATCTGGCGGGTACGGCAATGTCAAAGCGGGCTGGCGGCCATGGGTGCATGCCCAGGTGCAGATCCCTCTAGTGCCCACTCTCCATATACCCATGGACGGCGAATAAGCGGGAGCCTTAGAGCGGCTCTATTTGCCAAGTGGACCTTCCCCACACGAAATTGCGCTCATATATACTACATTTACTAGTACAAGTATGCATATCGGTCAGATCGGTCTATCCATTAGTCTTTTAGATGTCATGGCGAGTCGCTTGACCGTGCCCTTCACTGCTGGTACATTGTATATTCGGACTCCTATTGATCACGGACTCCAATTGATCGATAGCTGTAATCACCAACGGACTCCGCCTCGAAGTAGAGGATAAGGTACTTCTCCGTTGATGATTGTGTTGTCAACAATGAATCCAACATGGTGAGGGAAGACTCTGCCGAGCCAAATTCCTTCGAAAGAACCGTTGTCACACTGTCGGTAGATCAGTACATTACCGGCAAATTTATGACCCTGATTCGTTAAACTTGCCGCCGTAAGTGATGGACAAATGCCTACCCCAATGTGTGAAACACAGGTCAACAGTACTCTTCCGTCCTCGTCGTTCCCCTCGTCGGCATCGTAAAAGACGTCCCTCTGCTTGTGTCAGCGTGTGAAACGAGTTGGGCATAAAATTTGCACTCGCCTCTCGCAATTCTTCTTCAAATTGTTCGAGGAGAACTGGTGCTGTCTTTCCACACCTATCACTTTAGGTTTTGCCCTCAAACTTAACTTCGTAGATTTTACCTTGCATCTCTTCTCATGTGACCTGTACAGTAAGCAATTGCCGCAATAAGCACTAGAGCGGTTCCTTACTGCAGATGAGCACTACAGCCTTGAAGCGCATGGTACGAGTCACAAATTGTTGGGATACCTCAACTGTTTTGTTCATAGCATACCGTTGCACGATCTTTTCCGCAGAGTCCTCATTTGACTGTACATTTGTTAACATAGAAAAGTCGCGAGATAAGATCATGATCCTTCAGCGTTAGTCACTGGTTGTTCACAGCGTGTGACCTACTCGGAGCCGTTGTAATCGACAGTCTTGATAAGTGGATCTATCGACACATTGGAGAGCACAATCCGGTCTTTGGCCTTGAGAACATCTGCATACTTCTTAAGTTGTTCCGATATTCTGCTGGCCATCGAATGAGGCTCGTCCTCTATAGTGTGGATCCAGTCAGTTTTGCCTGTGCAGCAACAGATGTGGACAGTCAATGGTGCGACTCCACCGTACAAAGGTAATTCCGTGTCAATAGTTTTGGCAATCTTTTTGAGTGTTAAAGAGTAGCCAATTGCTTGTGCGAACATACCGCTGGATCGTAAGTACGCTCACATGAGTCACAAGCTTGATCGCATTCTGCAAAACCTTCGGCCCGCGGAAAATCTGGCACTTTTGCAGGGACAAATTGAAAACCCATCCGAGTTGTGTGGGGACTAAGGTATGGAGCTGTGGTCGCCGGAGATCCTGAATGGCAACTTTCTGTAATCTTCTCGCAATTTGTGTGATATTATATCTTCGTCAGCATAGCTACATAAAAGTATAAAGCTGTAGCTACATGCAGTGTTCTGCATGGATGGCAGTCGTTCGATAGCGAAGCGGACAGTCGTATTTCATGATCGGCCCCGAACCCTCATGATCAGATCACCATGAAGTCTCCACATGGGCACCTGGGCACATCCATGGATACCGGTAGCGCCGGAAATTCCGTGTATGTAGATTCTTAAAGTGGCGGCTCGAGCTCATTCGGACCCATGTGCATGAGTCCGTGACAACTGACTCCATCTAATTTCAGGCTTGAAAATCAAAACGTGAAGAGTCAATTTTCAATGTGAAGATGACTATCATCTGCGGGCTCTTCCAGAATTAAGTGTTCTGGCCATGATAATAGCTCAAAGGAACTGTTGCGATACACATTCATGATCAATAATAACGTCGCACGTCATACATGCAGTACTGTGGAGGGCTCAGCCAAATGCGCAATTCAAGGTTCGCGCAGTTTATACATCCAAGCTGTGCACTTGTTTGCCATGCCCAAAAGATTGATCCAGCCAATATCGTATGCCAAAAAAAACGTAGTTAGGAATCTTTATAGAATATTTGGCATTGCGACCGGGTGCCACGGGTTTTGTCGAGGGTGTCCTCCATCACAATGTCAAGCTTTGAGTCCCTTACATGCTTACAAGTCGAAGCTAGAGCTTCCGAGGTCGCTGCGTGAGGGGACCCTGGCCTCCACTAACGTCTCTCGTTCCCTACTCATTTAATCTGTTCGATGTGGGTCACACTCGCTCAGTAACAAACTATTGACGTATGCGGCAGCACATGCGCTGGTTGAGTTCCCTGCGAGTTCTGTGAAGATTCATCAATCTGGTTGTCTTAGAGACAATAATGACCTGACATCATTGAGTAAGTGCAGATTCTGAAGCACTGGGATAAGGTGGAGTAGATCGCGGTCAGTTGGGTCGCTAATCCAGCCCTCAATCGGAATAGCGTTCTCTTCATTGAGACGATAGGACAAAGGAGAGTTGTCAACGATAATGGCCTTCGACAGATTGACCTCAGCAATACTAAGATCTTTCATGTATGCTCCGTAACGATAGGTACAATGTTGGCGATAATATCGAGCTTTGAAGTACTTCCTGTCTTGTTCAAGCCAATCGATCACGGGGTCTGCATATTCCTGTACACTGGCAGTGAAGATGACAACATCATACCATTGAGAAACCTTTTCCAGAAACAAATCGCAGTGCGGCCTTTTGTGAACATAATATAAGATCGCATGAGTTCCCAGTTTGACCTCGACCATGTGCCCGCTGGACATCTTTCCTCCTTTCGACAGAGAGTGGATCAATGTCTCGTCTAGGTCCAAGATGAGTGTCTTTCTGCTCGGCTTTGAAGGCACTATAGATCGAGCGACTGAAGACGCTCGCAGTTTTGCTTTTCTCGCGATGTCTGGTGAAAGTGCAGCTGACGTGGGTGATTTGATCGTACTGCGCTGACTACCATCACCGTGCAATTGTGAGATTCGCACCGATCGTCTGCGCCCGTCTTGCGCATCCATGTTGAGCGGTGCGCGAGTCACCAAGGAGTCTGCAATCGCTTTAGCTTCTATGTCTGCCGAAATTGAGACGGATTCAGAGTTCTGCGGTACTGATGGTGAGAGCCAGTGTATCAAGGAAGAAAATGATCGTAGATATGAATGACTTTCTGGCAGATCATCCCGACTGCTGACATGTGAATCATTAATCACATTCGTTGCTCGTTCAGTGTGCGTCTTTGAGCCTCGAAAATAGTCTCTGAAATTTGACATGTTCAAAATTGAAGTGACCAGGATAGACTGCCAAGGTTGATGATTCACTTTAGGGTTTGTAGACTCCGGCAGACTTGAATCATCACATACAGACATTTCGTGCCTGTAATTGTTCCTAAGACGAAACAGAAAACTTGGTTGTGTTATGATCCCGGACTCGCGATACAACGGATTATTGTGACACTAGATATCAAAGGATCTAAGCTCTGTGAAGTCCGTGGAATCCATCCATGAATCGCTCCACCATACAGTATTACAGAAAGCTACCACTCCTTCGTCCAAGCAACCAGTCAGACTTGCAAGTGCTTGAATCTGCACTGCAGTAAATCAAGGCGAAACTTGATTAGAGGTGTCGCGCTTGACAGACCTTGGGATATGTCCTATGTATGAGCGACATGTAAATATAGGTAGCTAATGTAAACGGGTGACATGAATGCCTAACTTCCTACTTGTATGGTCCACGAACCTTGGCTAGTGCCAGCTGCAGTGCTTCACCATCCGGGACACCTTTATCGCTCGACGGATGCTCCGCAATAGTTGTGGCGTGTGCAGATCGGCTTACGCTCTGTGTGGGCATCATCACATCTGGCCAGATGCATACGCATCTGAGCTGGCATGCGTATGATCAATTGCAAGCTTAAGCTCAAGGCAGCTGCTGCACTTACATCATTCGCAGCCAAATAAATAAGGGGAGTTGGTATATTGATGTTCATCGCATGATCTCGATTGGTGATGGCAGAAACTACAGGCGCTTAGGAATACAGCCATTGATCGGTTGACCTGTTCATGTCTTGTTTGCAGCTTAAGTTCTTCGTAACACAACATAACAAGTTGGAGAATAAAAACTTATAAACACAAGCCGTTCCCAGTATTTTGACCACAGTCTCATATGAATCTAACATGTCACAGTAGTGCTCGGAAAGCTACTGACATCTGGACCTTGAATGGCCGAAGGATGGAGTCGGGGCAGCACCACACTCATGCTTGAGCTACATGTCATAACCACGTTTCAGGATAATAAATGCTGTCTTTATGCTGTAAAGTCTAAATTGCAGTTGCCAGGCGCCTTTGCAGAACTGATATGGTATAAGTCGGATATTGGCTCAAATCCCAACTTAATTTTCCACGCGAGAGTTGTTCTTTTCTCCATGACTAAAAAAGTTGTCTAGAACGGTCTCAAATCCTGCCCTGCCACGAAGAGCATTCTGCTTGAATCTATCGATGGTGAAATTTTCCATGGCGTTGTTCGCAAAACGGCTCAATGCACCATAAGCTGTGATCTTTGCATCCTGACGAAAAAGAGTCTTCTGGTCTGGAGCTTGTGGATGGGGAGTATATTGGACGGTCTCTTGAACAGACATGATGTTGGAGAAGGTCAAATTGGTAGAGAGTAGGGTCAAGGTCTTATTGCGCAAATTGACCTCACTGACCTCTCTCACATAGGAGTCCTCCGTACCTCCAACCAATTTTACAATCCATCGAGGCGCTGCTTGTCGACAAGTGATTAAGCGCTCTATTCGCAGAGTACCAGTCTTTCCGTCATACTCACGTCGCAGAGTATCAACCGCCACGACGTGGTCTGCCTTTTCGTTCGGATACTTGCGCCAATGAGCAGCAGATACTTGCTGCCAGGGGTAGTCAAAGATGCACGAATTTTCGAATATTTTCATAGATCAATCAAGTACGACTCAATGACTGATCAGCCGTTTCGTGGAACCGAAGGAGCGTCTTTGCAAGACCAATGTTTGCAATTCTGTTGACCAGACACGTAACGCGCGCTTGGGTTTCTAGAAATGTATTTGCGGACTTTTATGATCGAACAACACAAGGTTGTAGGAGAGTTATCGTAACCAATGTATCGTGAAATGACTGATTGTAAGGCTACTTGTGAGCACCCAGCACAAAAGAACAATACTGGGATTTGCTTGTGACCACTCAGGTCGTACAGTATGTATAAGACACTGTGTCAATCAGAGAGGTTGAGGTGTAAGGTATTCCTGTATATACAGGACATCGTTGCAATTGCTGCTTTGCAGGTGTACCGTGCTGCAGACTTCCACAAATTCCCCGTGCACGGGTTCGTACAGCCACAAACTTCTGACGACCTCGATCGATTCATGCTCAAATCGATATCATGATCAGACACGGTACCTGGGTAGCAATTGCAACTGTGCCATTGCACCATACATCGCGGTAAAATGCTAACACAAGTAGGTGCTTGACTACTGTAAGTTTATATATGCATGTATACTTACAGCACCGAGTGTCAAAATTGAGCGCTGCAGCCCGTCCTTATCATCAATCTGACGATTATAGCACAGCATAACATATGTATATTCATTCAATTAAGATTGTTTACGACGAGAGCCTGTGTTGCGTGCAACATGGACGACCTCTATAGCCCGGCTTAAGTAGAAACTAGCAGTTGCCAAGACTAGGAAATATATTCGGACAGGGACGGACGCAGTGCTACTAGCTGATCCGTAGCTATAGTGCATGGCCTGACATATCATTATTGAGTCGGAGTTTGCGTCGGCAAAGACACTAAAGTCCTATAGTCTCTCCGTGTAATTGACCTCGCTGAATTTCAAGCGTGAACACAAAGCACAAACTTGCTTACCTCGCGGCTATTATCACTCTTTGCGGCTTGGACGGATACACAATTGCTTCGCTCTTGATCTTGATCTTGCGCTACATCACGACTGTTAAGTCGGAACCTGCAGCATTGAGTTCGCTTAAGTCTCCTGGAAGCATCGCGTCCAATTCACTACACCACTAAATCTGTTGCTTTGCTCAAGCTCCAGACTGCACACACGATAAGTATCATGTATACTTCATTGCCGAGACGCACCACAGTGCTCCGCTTGGCTTTGCTGACTTCTCGAGATGTGCTTAGACACGCTCGATCAGGGTGTGCAAGAGCTACCGGAAATTTCAGTACTCGTGCACTTCCAAGAGACATGCCATCCTCAAAACCTCGAGCCTTGGCGTATCTGACACTGGGAAGTGCTCTAAGTCTTTCTATTTTGGTCGCTTTCAATCACCAGAAATCAAGTGCCAGCATAACGCATTCTACATATGTACGTTACTGCGTGTCACTCTAATTGGCATATGCTGAACATACAGTATGCTGTACGTAGGGATCCCACTGCCCTTGAAGTGCTTGGTAATGGTATCTCTTACAGGGATTATTGGCCTTGGATACACGGAGAGATCAACCAGATCAAAGGAAACATCAATTTCACTTATGCAGTCAAGGGCGATAAAATGGAGGTGACAACGCCAGGAACGTGACATCTATGACCTACACTTACTACTAATTAGGGAATGTTACACTTCCATTGTGTACGACATCTGAAAGACTCTCAAGAATGGTAGACCTCTTACGGGAAACTCTCGGAGAAGCTAACGCACGTAGGACGATACTTGACTGGTCAATAAGGCTGCCAGATGGCAGGACTGTGCCACTGACCAGGGATGACCTTGCAGTGTAGATTGTGCATATCAATGCGGAATATCAGGAAGAGTCGAAATATCTGCCCAATATCCGATAAGATTATCATACTTCTCGTGCTTATTCCACATCCTGATTTGCATTTCTTGTCTCCACGAAGTTCTATGTATCAATACCATGCAATAACGTACAGATTCCGGCGACTTGAATGCCATCTACACCATGTTGTGCTTGTGTCTCGAGTTTGTCGATTTGAATATCATCTCTCCCATGAGTGATCAGTACTAACCCGGACTGCTTGATAGTAGTGATTAGAGCTGGAGCATTGATGGCGATTTCAGCATCAATTATCAAACCTAGCAGATTATTCAGTTTCGAAAACTTTACTGCGGACTTCAAGGACTCAGAACGCTGAGTATCGTACAATGGAAACCCATGAGGTGATCTGTGCGAGGTACGTGCTAGTGGAGACAAATCCGTCAGATCGCTAGGTCCCAGATTAGAAGCAAGGAAAACAGGATCTGTGAATCAGCAGGTATACATGAATATTGGCGACATATCCTTACAATTTGGTTGTTTCCAATTCAAGGCCGTACATAAAGTAGCATTGCTTGAGGAAAAAAAAATGGAACGTGTGGCATCAGTGTCAGCCAATTTGAGTTCCTCAGCGTGATGAAAAACAGTTGAGAGTACTCCATCAACAACACCATTTACATCGATGGAGGATTGGACTCCTAAGAAGAGCCGCTCACTTGCTGTAGGAAGGAGCACTTGTAAATGAACATTCAAGCAAGGGTCCAGCACCGAGAAGAACTCGGAGAGCCTGATGTAAGCTCGACGAACAACGCTGTGAAGTTGAGCGGTGGACTGAGACTCCGCCAGAGCACGAAGAACCTCGTTTTTGTCCCTGTGCACATCGCAGATCTGTTCGAGCTCAGAGGCAGAGACTTCGCTGATTGTGAGACCGATAGGAATGGCTGGAATGCGCCAGGAGGTAGAGACGAACGGCACATGATCCTTTGTGACCTGCACAGGTACCCACAGGTATTCTCCGGCCAGTGATGATTCGGTCACCAAATGCTGCCGTTGTGCCTGAGCACCCGACTTAGAAGCAGCAATGGTCTGGGTGCTCTTCCAATACGTGTCTATACGTGAGTGAATGTCAAATTGAACACCAGAGAATGGTTTGATGACGGTAAAGTCGAAAGTAACTTGACCCACAGCTTGTAGTCTGGGATCCAGCAATGGTACCGCACAGGTGCTACCATTTATTTTTGCCGAGTCAACGCGCTCGAACAAACTCGGGGAGGTCACGCCTTTCGCAATGACCTTACTACCGAAGGTTGGATAGATTTCGAATTCTAGATACAGGTCTTCAAGAGCATCGACCTGGAAGGTGAATGATTCGGATTCGTCGATCATTGGAAGGGAGATGGTATGTGGGATGAGTTCCGAGGCATTGCCACGTTTTGTTGATTTGAGAGACACGCTTAGTTTTGAAGACGAAAAGAGGGTCTCATCCAGATACCACTGCACTGGAGACTTGTTCTCCGCAGATTCATGCAAGTTGATCTGCAGGAAAGTGGTTTTCTCAAGGTAATTATGACCGTAAGATCTCACGGGAAGTATTCTATCTGTATCAGCATTTCGCATTCTGAACCAACGTGGAAGACTTACGGTGGAGGAAGCAGGAGAGATGGTATGCCGTCCTCGTCTGTCGAATTCGTGGTCCCCGTTGCGCTGTGGATAGGGACATGTTCCAGAGGTCCAAGGCTGCTTTCCGTGTTTCCAAAGGCACAGCCGGCATCAAGCAGGATCTGCATGGCTGATTTGTGACCTTCCCATGCTGCATAATACGTTGGAGAATGATGATCGTCGTCTCTAAGTGCAACTTGACTGCCACACTCAATAAGCTCTTGCAGGACATCGACGTGGCCCTCTGTTGCAGCGAAGAAGATGGGCGTCCATCCACTAAACTTGTCCCGGGCTTCAATGTCTGAGCCATAAGAGCATAGAAGTGCACAAAGGCCGACATGACCTGCTCTAGCCACAAGATGAAGAGGCAATAGACCTTCAGAATTGTACAAGGTTTTCGCCCCATGTTCTAGAAGGAGTTTGACGATCTCGGAGTTTCCCTGTGAGCATGCCATTGACAAGGGCACATATTCCGATTCATTTCTCGGATTGACGTGCGCACCGTAAGTCAAAAGAAGTCGCACAGTCTCAAGACTGTTCTGTATTATTGCGTAGTGAAGAGGTGTTGATACATTGTGGTCAAGAACATTGACCGGAGCATTATTTTGTAAAAGCAACTTAGCAATGTCCTCCATACTTGCTGGTTGCAAACAAGCGTAATGCAAGGCCGTACGCCCGTAAACATCCGTCTTCGCCAGGTTTGATATATGCGAGAGGCACAACTGAATCGGAAATTTGCGGCCAGATAACACAGCTTCATGAACGCAAATCCGACCGCTTATCTCATCTTCAGCAGAGAAGTCGATGAGTCCTGTATCCACGAGAGCTTGAAGTGAGCCGTCGGATGCCCTAGACATCGCTTGCATAAAAATGCGACTCAAACGAACACCAGCGTTCACAGATGAGCTTGCGCTTAGGCGTGTCATGATTTCTTTGAGGGCGTCTGAACTGCCCGAAACCACAGCCTTTAGTATGTCACTGTCGAGGTCGTCTTCTGCACGAAGTGCAACTGCTCTGAGATCTGGAGATACGTTTGTTGATATATGGGACATAGAAGTTTCGCCATTGGCAAATGCTTCCAGCTCAAGCAGAATCGTGGTTGCTGTGTCGACCAAATTTGAGAGTACATCTCGATCGAAGACGGGTTGAATTTCAACGCGTCGAGACAGGTAGAGCTCCTTGGTATGTGATTTGCTACGCTTGTCCCATTTCTTCAATGCTTTGTAGAATCCTGTAGCGTTCAATTCGACGTATTGCTAGGTTATCAGCATAACGTTCAGGCTGTGCACAACCACTAACCTGCAATTTGTTGAGGTCACGTTCGAATTGCTGAAATCCTTCCTGAAGTACTACGAAATTGGCCGAAGTACGAAAGAATTGTGTATTCCCAGCTTGTAACACTTTACGTTTCTCGATCAATGTATCAAGACGAGTGCGTAGCTCAGCTTCTCGCTGTTCATAGAATGAGTTCACTTTATCAAGCTCGCGCTCCTGAAAAAGTTAGAACGATAATGTGCACTTGCGACCATACAGACCAGTTTGAAGAAGAACGTGGCTTTGTTAGCTTGAAGTCGTGTTTGTTGATTACCATTCTGGTCCAGGAGTGTTTCGTTCTCAGAGCCAGCAGCTAAGGACTTGATGACCTTTTTTAACGCCTTATAATTGATATAACTTATCCGTCAGAGCTTTATATATTCATTCGAACCCACTCACTGTGCGCTATATTCAGGCAACTGCTGGGACAGAATTGTCTTGCCAAACTAATGACGTATCAGGATGTGCCATTGTGCAAGCGCAAAGTTGTACCTTCATTATGTATGTCGCCTAGGGTCCGATCGTATATGCCGGTCTGTGCTGGCTCTGCGACGATTCTTCAGACACTAGACACTGGAAGGCTATATTGAGTACAATGACCCGTCTCTTTGTGGTTTCCGAGTCTGATAGATTGACCTTCGTTATATATGAGACACATTTGCAATGAGTAGATCGGTTGATAGTGTCGAGATCGAAAGCATACTATTCGCTGCGTAGAGGTATCCAGTCATATATGACCATCTCGTAGCTGAGAACACCTATTACTGGACTGTTCCAATATTGTGGTCGTGGTCCACAATATTGTAGTTGGTGTGCAGTTGTCGCATGTGGGCAGAAATTAAAGGCATCAGGTGAAGCGGGAAAAAGCCAGAAAGCCAGAACTTTAAACATTGCCCGGATAGAGGTATAAGTACGACACAAATGATACGATAGCTAGCCAGTTACAAAATAGTCATTGTGCTCTACTTATGTTAGTCGTGCGCTAAGTTGCGAGTCCAAGAAAGTCAACATGTACCAATTCTACAAGAGCTGTGATAATGTCTAGTATTGGTGCATATGCATGACCAGCAAGACCCTGACTCATACCTGTTGTATCATGTAGAACGTTCTGTAGGTTTTGATAGTGTACTTAGTCATACAAGTGAGTCATGCGTGTGATGATCATATGATGGTTCGGAATTTTAATGCTCCGCTAAGCTGGTCTAGCACTCGGAACACAATCAATGCTTTTGCCCAGTGTTTGGCGATGTGCGTAAGAGGCACTTCCTTTCCAAAATTGCTGAAAGAGTTCGCCAGTAGCGGACCTCCCTGCCTCTGAGCTGTGTAGATGTTTCGAGCCTAAACCATCGATGGCACGAACAATTGACGGACCTTCTTTACACACTCTTGCTTTGAATACATTTGCAAACATCAAAGAATGGTTTCCCATCAATTTGGACAATATTCGGCATCATGAAGGCCACCTGGGAGGTCGAGCTATAGTCAAGGTCAAGCTATTCGAATCCGTAGAATTCCTCAGTAAATTCATCCATCAAATCGCTGGTTTGACTTGTTTCATCGGTGTGGCCTGATCTTTGGGACTGTTGTCTGTGCCATTGCGCATCTTCGCCATCGGATTCGTCCGAAATCTGTATGATTCCGGAATTTGCGACGTTCATCGATTCGTTAATGTTGCCTCGAAGTGGGCGACTGTCAGGGGCGACAATGGTTTGCAAGTTTTCATCGTCATCTGAAGAAATCACAATCCGAGTTTTGTTACGCCTTCCAGGTGCATTCCTGCTTTGTGCTGATACCGATCTAGCAGAATTCGAAGCTGAAGATGAGGAAGCTGAAGCATCGTCAGCTTCGGAACCCTCTCCATCAGGGACGATGAAGGAGTCAAGAGAATCATAATCATTTAGACTCTCGTCCCGAGAGTCCTGAGAATCAACAGCACTACCAAGGCTATCATGTCCCCAGCCATTCGCTGACTCATCTGAATGGAGACTACAATCACTGAAAATATGGCCGCAATGTCTGTGGAAAATTAGCCGGGGAGTACATAACAACACTATGCTGCTTACAAGCACTCCAATCCCTCTACTTCCCAATGACAACGTGAACAGCGCAAAACATGGTCCTCAAGGTCTTCCATCATACCACCAACAGTACTTGTTGCAGTGGATCGGAAAAGACCTGGAAATAGATCTTGACCATGACTGACGAGCAACACTGCTTGCTCCCTATGATGCTCGGAATTGTGATGCGTGCTAGATGTCGTGTTCCGGGAGTTTTGCCCACGAACGATGATTTCAAAGATCTCTTTCAGTCCGTAGTCAAGAATAGGTTTCCTGCACACTCTAGCGCGACATCGAGGACACGAACGATGCGATTTCAACCACTCAAAGGCGCATAAGTAGCAGAAAGTGTGACCGCAGTTGAGAATGAAAGGCAATGCCATAAGATCTCTACAGATCTCGCATCTCAAGATCTTCTCGATTGCGCTTAGGTCTTGTACATGGCTTTGTGAGACACCAACTAGATTGTCAGTCCCGTCAGCAATAGCATCAGACGACATGAGAATCACTGGTAGTCTTCAAAGTGGTCGAGCTTTCAGAATGGTCTACTATCTGAACTTGCGTTCTACAGCCGCCTCATATGTGTCAAGGCAAGAGCATTAAACACAGGGTAGCAAGGGCAAATGCAGCTCCCTTCTTATCCTCGAAAACAAATGCAGATGGCCGACACAACAGCGCTATAACACAAGGGCTTGACCCTCAAACTTAGGCGTGCTGCTACCGTACAGCATCACGCTTTACATGTACAGTGTGGTGCACAAAGTTGATTGGCCAGGTTGAATTTCGGTGGCGGCAGGATTAACCTTACCCACTCAAACTCCAGCTTTTACCTACCTAATCTTAAGCTACCAACAATTCCTATCTACTGATCACATGCATATGTAGAACTAGTAATTAAGGTGCAATACTCGTAATGAATCCTTTAGACTACTGCAAAAGTCCGGAGGCACTGTGGATGTCGTGTATGGAATTCATATTCCAAGGCACACATGTCGTTAGCCGTGTGACAATACGTCTCTCATGTGAGTCGTTGACCATGACAATTCGGCCCTCGGCACCGCCAGAAGGTTCCCGCTTGGCACTCGCCATGCCATAAGCTGAGATGTCTCGGTGTCCATCGATGTATATGATTCACATACTTAGAGCCTCCTAGGACCGATAAGAGTCATTAATCTGGCATGCTATACACCAGTCAGAGATACTGCAGATGCAATGTGATACGAGAGCTGTTCCATCTGCTTAGACATGCGCAGAGGAGAGCCCTGTTGGTCGTTGCTGTCGAGTCCATCGGAAAGCACTATAAACACATACAAAAAACCAGGGCTTAAGTTCCGGCAATGTCGTATTTGATGAGGCTAAGTCGTGCCATATCGTCCAACAACGAAGCCCAACGATGGTTGTGTTCGCTTACATGTCAAATCTGCCACAGCTCGTACGAATCGATGTGGAACAGGACGGGCTTCCACGATTTAATCGTCAAAGTAGGTACGAGAATATTTTTCCCGAGAAGCCTGGTTTGTCCCAATGTTTGTTGACGAAGGCACAGAGGTAGGCGAGATATGCTGATAAGCATCAACCCTATGCTCGCGACCAGTAGACAGATCTTTCTGCGAATACTCGCTGCTTGGTGAGCCGGTGGCTATAGCATCGAGTGGAGGCGAGCCATTGCCGGGTGACAAGACTCCTCTAGTATGGTAGCCGGGCGAATCTAGAATAGAGTCCAAGTCGTCCATATGACCTATGGCTGGTAGTGTAGGAGTTTCTAGATTACCAGATCGGGATCGTTCACGTTCAAAGTATGGTGCAGTTGTTGCAGCTGAGCCAAGTCGACCATTCTGAAAACCAGAATTACTGGTAGCTGTGGTCTGTCGTGTAACATTGGTTGGTTGCCAGCCTCGGTATGTACCTGCAGCACCTAATGCTGCGGCACCAGCAATAGGAGCGCCATACTGCGTCGCTTGGCTGTTGAAAGCTGGTTCATTTGGGTGAAATGCATATTGATCTTGTTCTTCTTTCCTTTGAGCCAAAGCGGTTTTGTTGCTCTTGCGTTTTTTCCAGAACCAAAATCCAAGTATTGCTAGCAGTGCCAATACTACAACGGGGCTAGATCATCAGCAAGGTGTGCTGTGATTAAGTACGAGAAACTCACACAGCTACAGCAATGGCAATCGTCCCGCCAGTCCCAAGCCCGGTTGAGTTGCCACTAGTTGCTGGTGCAGAAGTGGCCGTTGCTGCGCCGCTACGTGTGGAAGATGTAGCTGCACGAGTAGTGCTCGGAGTGTATTGTACTGTCGAATATTCTGTTACGACAACTGGGGCAGTCGTTTGTCCACTAGTGTCTTGTGAGGATGTCAGAGTCACTACTACTACTACAAGATGTCAGGTAGTGAACAGACCTCGAATGACAACATACCAGACTGTGAAGGTACAGCCGAGTCTCCTGCGAAGGTTGTGGTTGCAGCAGACATGTGATGTTACACAAAAATGACTTGTGATTGCGGATTCAGAATTGAAATGGTACAGAACCAATAATGAACCGAAGGAGTTGTCGGTGATGTCAGAACACTACAATTCGATAGAAACTCGACCGATTGCAGCTGCAGGAATGCAAGCTGAACAGTTCTTCACTTTAACAAGGGCTCTGAGTCGGATTCGAAGCCACACAAGCGCGATAGATGAGACCCCGGGATTGAGTCCTGTGGTCTTCGAGAATCTGTCGATGTCGTACTGTTCAGCTGCAGAACAATGCTCCAAAAAGCGTAAATGCAAGCACAATTGTGTGGTAACAAATTCAAGTTTCGGCACCTTAAACTCAGACCAGTGCCGGTACCGTACTGGGTCGAGGTCAGACTCACTGTGCTCCCGAAGGTCCGAAATTCAGCCAAAGGGGAATGCGCAGCGGATATATATTTCACAGCATTAGCTTCAGGCTTTCGGGAGCTGATCAAACGACAAGGTCTGAAATTAAAACAAACTTTCATGAACGGAATTGACAATAATTCTGGCCTGCAGATCTAGATGTCATGCTGATTCACCAGCAGCTGCGACAACATTATAACGACCTTCATTGAGCTTACACTTGAGCATGCGGGTCGAAAACCCGACCATAAGAACGGGGCTGGGTCGGACGCACGAAAGAATCTTCCAGAAGACCAGACCAGATGTGTCTAACTCATAGCAAGACAGTAGCAGACAGGTGTTGGCGACCTAAGCTATCTGTGTTGAATTGTGTTGAATTGATGTTTGACACGCAATGCACAACATACAGCGAAGATCGCTCCGTCTTCCAAATCAAACATGACCTACAATAGCATGCGAGTCGCGAGAATTTCATGGGTGGGATCCTGTAATTGGTGGATCAACACATACTGAGAATTGGCTTTGACTTGGCCCCGGAAAAAGTATCATCTGTCATTCGCAGCGATAGTCGTTCTTCTGTCCATCCGACTCGGGGCCTAGCTTGCATTACGCATAAGATGATCATGCCGAAAGCTCGCAGCGTGTGGAAATTGTAGAGGATACTAGACCTGCTGGAAGACTTAGTATTAATGGTGCCACAAACCACGCGAGAATGCAAGTGTACAATGAGCACCGGGTTGCGAGACTCAAGCCTGATGTAATCGTTCAGGAGTTAAAATCGAGGACTAACCCGAGGACATGACATTAGATTGGCAATTGCCATATGATTACATCAGCGAGCTCGAGGAATGTCTTGGTTCAGAAGCTCCTCTTAACAACTCTCCGTAAGAGCTTTCACCCTCGGTTCATAGTGTTCCCAATGCCTTTCGGATTTTCCTCAGTAAAGGCATCCCAATTGATGGCACTTTGTCTTTTTGATTCGAGCCAATCGTCGTTATCCTCGCAATCGGATGAGTCTCGCGAGAGCTGTGGCTCAGTGTTACTGCTAAGTATTCCTCCTTGCGCTTTTTCCTGCTCAAGGTACTCGTCGATGGACATTGTCGGCAAACTATGGTCCGGCCGGAAGACTGTTGCCGAGGTCGATTGTCGTTGAGACGTGATGACGAATGGAGCTAGCACCTGGACGATGTCAGTTAAATGTACCTCAGAGGTAACACAGAACAAACCTTGCCGCCAAGGCCCAAAAGTGTTGTCGGCCTATCTATGCGCCATGTTCTGGAGTCTTCGTTCTCGGGGGCGGGCTCATTATCTAGCTCCAGATGACGAGACTTAGACTCAGACTGCAAAATAATCAATTCCTTCTCGATGAATTTGATTTCCTCAATGGCTTTAGAGACTTGAAGATTGATGCTCAGAAGAGACAGTGACCGTGCTTCGTCCTCATCCATGTTAGGGTTTTTCGCGAGAGTCATTATAGCTGTCTCCAACTCCTTATCCCGCTTATAGCGTTGTATCTTCTGTTGCCGAAGCTCGGCCTGGCTTGTAGATATTTCTCGACGCTTGTCTTCGTTCATAATGCTTGAGACTGCTGCAAGATCCGTGGATGGAATTAACTCGTAACATGTACACATCGACAAAAACTCCTTGTAAAATTGACAAGCTCGACCAAGATAATGTGCCCTGTCTCCACCATGTTTTTGTTGCAGCAAAGTACCTAGAAAGTACGGAGCAGAAATATAATGGATTTCATTTGTGACTAGATCTTCCAAGGTCTCGTTCTCGCTAAACATCGCCAGCTTATCGATCAAGTTTTTGGTCGACAGCCAGGCCGATATCGTCTGGTGCAACATCTAGAAACATGAATATTGTCTACACAAGTATATATAATTTCTGGTCTTACGTCCTGATCATTACTCATGAAAAACTGCTTGCGAAGATTTTCAGCATGCTCCCAGCTATTTCTTAAAGACATCAGGATCGAGGAAGGCGGCTGGAGATGCTAATAGTGGCCACGGAAGTGACCGTTAGATACCTCGAGAGTTATGTATAGAGCGATCAGAACGAGCTGTCTCCTGCGGTGTTTTTGTTTCCAGTTGAAAGTGCTTTCAAATTGCCATCGTTTCGTGGTTTGCTGGGAGTAAGAAAACAATAGATCGTACAATGTGGCTATGCGTATCGACCTTTCAAGAAACACAAGAGAGAAGTATTTGCTTGCATATACGCTAAACTTATCTGGATCATTGCAACCTTGGAAGTGATCATATACAGACGTCAATGATCGATCTGGCATTGATGACACGAGTGCGAATCCTACTGTAGCTAACTTGCCCAGGTGTGGCGTGTAGCTCGTTGAGGCTTGGACCACCACCACGAAGCAGCCTGTTCTTCAGATTCTCCATGGATCAATGCTGTGCGGAGCTCAAAGCTGGTCCCGCAAATCATGAAACCTAACCTTGGAAGATGCATAATGGTTGCAAGCATAAAGATTGAGGTCCTAAAGTTTATGACTTGTCAATCCATCTCGATACTCTTCGTGCACATTGTGTTGAATGAAATAGAACTCACAGCGTCAACAACAGCAACAAGAACAACAATCTGCTGTCACTGACACGACCTTGCGTGGGAGGTGCTTTGTCGCTCAACATTGTGCGGCGGTAGCCAGGCGGTTGTCGTTGACTAGCTAGCTTCTAGCACGATCACATTTGATCTTAGCACTTCTGGGAGTCAAATCGCGTGGTGATAAGTGACCTCATGGAAGCTATTCTGAATTTTGACACTGAGCTCGATGTAAAACTCCTGGATCGAATTGTTCAGACCTTCTATACAGGTTCCGGAACAGAGGTATGTCAGAAGTGGATTAATCTTAGGCCAAACTGACTAAGGTTGTAGCAAAAGCACGCCCAGACAGTATTGACTCAATTCCAAGAACATCCTAATGCCTGGACTCGTGTAGATGCCATCCTCGAAGGCAGCTCAAACTCTCAATCAAAGTGTATGTGAAGCTGAAATTATTACGCCTTGATCAATTCATGCTGATTGGCTAGTCATCGCCCTCAGCATCCTTGACAAATTGATAATGACTCGATGGAAGGTATTACCAAAAGAACAGAGTCACGGCATCAGAAATTATATTGTGTCAGTCATGATAAAGACTTCCAGCGACGATGCTATAATGCTTAAAGAGCGTACATATCTGAACAAATTGAATCTCACGTTGGTCGCCGTAAGAATACAACCGGAAGGAGGCATATCATTAACAAAGTCAGATACTCAAACAAGACTGGCCACGGAATTGGCCGACATTCATCCCCGAAATTGTGCAGGCGAGCAAAACAAATCTGTCACTGTGCGAAAACAACATGGCGGTCTTGAAATTACTCTCGGAAGAAATCTTCGACTTTGGTGCTGAGCAAATGACACAACAAAAAATCACGAACTTAAAGAATCAGATGTGTGGGGAGTTTGCAGAGATCTTCCAGCTGTGTCTAGAAATCTTAGAGAAGGCACAAAAGTCGAGCTTGATCAAGGCTACGTTAGAGACACTTTTGCGCTTCCTCAATTGGATTCCTCTGGGTTTCATCTTCGAAACGACGATAGTCGAGACTCTACGCAGTCGTTTTCTCGAAGTGCCTGAATTTAGAAATGTCACGCTGAAATGCTTGACAGAAATAGCTGGATTACAGGTCATTGAGCAGTACGATCAAAAGTTTGTGGATATGCTTAACATGGTCATGCCAGCCATCGGTCATTTCATCCCCCTAAGTACTAATTTCAAGGATGCATACGAGAATGCCGGATCGCACGATCAGGATTTCATTCAGAATCTCGCGCTTTTTCTGTCGACCTTTTTATCCGCCCATGTTCGGCTCGTGGAGAATCAGGCGAACCGCGATGTCATGCTTAGTGCACATTTCTATCTTGTGAAAATCTCTACTGTGGATGAACGCGAAATTTTCAAGATATGTCTCGAGTATTGGTCAAAATTGGTTGCTGAACTATATGAGGAAATTCAGCAACTACCAATAACTGACATGAATCCACTCATGACATTCAACATTTCGGCTGGTCTTGCTAACGGGGGCGCCGCACATCCTAATTTGCTAGCAAATATGCCCCTGAGAAAACACATGTATGCAGAAGTCTTGTCCAACCTGCGAGTTGTCATGATTGAGAAGATGGTTCGCCCTGAAGAGGTAATGATCGTTGAGAACGATGAAGGTGAAATCGTCCGAGAGTTTGTGAAGGAGTCTGATACGATAACGCTGTACAAAAGTATGAGGGAGTGTTTGGTATATCTAACTCATCTCGATGTGGTTGACACTGAAATGATCATGTCCGAAAAGTTGGCAAGACAAGTAGACGAAAGTGAGTGGTCTTGGAACAACCTCAATACCCTGTGTTGGGCCATTGGCTCTATCTCAGGAGCAATGAGCGAGGAAACGGAGAAGAGATTCCTTGTCACAGTGATCAAAGACTTACTCGGCTTAACAGAAATGAAACGAGGAAAGGACAACAAAGCTGTCTGTGCCTCAAATATCATGTATATCGTGGGTCAGTATCCTCGCTTCCTGAAAGCGCATTGGAAATTTTTGAAAACGGTCGTTAATAAGCTTTTCGAATTCATGCACGAAACGCACGAAGGCGTCCAAGACATGGCTTGCGATACGTTTATAAAGATTGCACAAAAGTGTAAACGCCATTTTGTAGCGCAACAAACTGGCGAGCACGAGGCATTCATCGAAGAAATTATCCGCAATCTACACAAAATTACTTGCGACCTTGCTCCACAACAAGTTCACACGTTTTATGAAGCCTGTGGACACATGATCTCTGCTCAACCTCAGAAACAAATTCAGGAAAGGCTGATAAACGATCTGATGGCCTTGCCTAATTCTGCGTGGGACAGCATCATTGCACAAGCTGGTCAGAATATCAATGTTCTTAACGACAACGAAATCATCAAGCTGCTTGGGAATGTCCTGAAAACTAACGTGGCAGCCTGTTCTTCAATCGGTGGCTACTTTTACCCGCAGATTGCTAGAATTTACATGGATTTGTTGGGCCTCTACAAAGCTGTCAGTGAGGTCATATCTGACACGATCTCATCTCAGGGTAATATCGCGACCAAAACACCAAGGGTTCGTTCACTTCGCACCGTGAAAAAGGAAGTTCTTAAGCTCATTGAGACATACGTTGCTTGTGCCGACGACTTAGACGCGGTCAACAACAATCTGATACCGCCTCTTTTAGAAGCGGTTCTCACGGACTATAACAGGAACGTACCGGAAGCGCGTGACGCTGAAGTACTGCACATGATGTCTGCTATCGTTTCCCGTGTAGGCGACCTCCTGACAGACAAAGTGCCGGCAATCATGGACGCTGTCTTTGAATGCACGTTGAACATGATCAACAAAGATTTCTCTGAATTCCCAGAGCATCGTATCGCCTTTTTCAAATTCTTGAGAGCAATCAATCTGAATTGTTTTAGAGCGTTGCTAGCGTTACCGCCACAACAATTCAAGCTCGTGATCGACAGCCTTTGTTGGGCTTTCAAGCACACCATGAGGGACATCGCTGAGACTGGTCTGAATATCTGCCTGGAATTGATTAACAATATTGCTGCCGCAGACCAGAACATTGCAAATGCCTTCTACCAGTCGTTCTATCTCACACTCCTACAAGACATCTTCTTCGTTTTGACAGACAGCGACCACAAGTCAGGATTCAGGATGCAGAGTGTCATTCTAGCAAGGTTGTTTGGACTAGTGGAGTCGAATGCAATCCACGTCGCATTGTATACTCCTCAGCAGGTCCCCGACTCGAATACATCAAATGCTGCCTTTCTGAAGGAATATGTGGTGAGCTTGTTACAAAACGCTTTTCCCCATCTACAGCCGTAAGTCTACCTCGTCGTGTTAGGCCCTGCTCATCTTTTAGTATACAAATTCAACAATTCACCCGAGGGTTGTTCTCATTGAATCAAGATCTGCCAAAGTTCAAGCTCAATCTGCGAGATTTCTTGGTGAATATTAAAGAGTTTGCAGGGGAAGACGATGTTGAACTTTTCCAAGAGGAAAGAGAAATGGAATTGGAGGAACGGCAACGAGTTGAGAAGGAGAGAGCCATGCAAGTACCAGGATTGATCAAACCGTCCCAGCGAGATGATGATGAAGAGTTATAGATGATATCATTGAAGCATCAGCGGCCGGGATCACGGAAAATGTCCTACTTTCGCCAACTCACATGATGTATCACAGGTGATTGAGATTGATGGTTACTCGAGTTGTTGTGTCTATGATGTTGGGCCTTCTGATACATCAGTGGTTGGTCACATGGTATGTAGCTGTAGGAAAACTTCTTTATTCATTGTTTAGCATTAGTTCCAGCCCTAGCACAAAGAGCATAGGAGGCAATAAGATTTTCAAGACTGAAGAACACTGGGTATAGCAGAATTCTGTCCCTTGTAAAATCTAGGAAGAGATGCAATCATGTCTATCAATTCAAAAATGGCATTTATAGAACTAGAGCTATGATATATCATGCTACACTCTTGATGGTTACTAAGTCTTAACAAACACAGATATATATGTCATGCTGGACCTTCAGTCAAGCAATAGTAGTGGCAAAACCTTCAAGTATAGAGTCAAGCTTTTGACTCTACAAGTATACAGTAGTTCTAGTAGACAAGTATAGCATTGAAGGACTCTAGAACTCTAAAACTGTTTTAAATCTCAATTCTATCTAGTATCTATCATACTTAAGTCATAATGAGGTAAGGCTAACAGATAGGATTTCAAAGTATCTCTATTCCAAGATGATATCTTACAATCTGTTATTTACTGTTGACTTACAGCCAGCAATTCTTATTATACAGTAGAAGATTAGTAAAGTATAACAGAGGCCAGATTTTACCAAATTAAGAATGTTAGATTTTCTTTTCAGAGCAAGAACTTTGAGCCACAATATTGATATATTGTGCACAAGCTAGGACCCTTGAAATGCATAGTCAGATGCGCAATTGGCTAAAGTTGTGAGAGTCAAATCTCGGAAAGAAAATTATAGCATGTAGTAAAGCTGTACAAAGCTGAAAACATTGAAGGCACTATTTTGATCTTTGTTTTTGTAGAAGCTATAACATCAACAACTGAGAACTAACATATTCTAGAATTTACAAGGTAACAGACAATTACCTTTACCATGTACAAACAAAGTTTAAATACGTTACAAATAGTCTGTATTGCGCCACAAATATTTAAAGTGATAAGCACAAAACAAATTTGTTGAAAATGAATCAGGATGTTGCACTTTAGTGAAAGTTTACTGTAGATAAGCTTCAGATGCACTACAAGATACAAGAAAAGAATTGTAGCTTTATACTAATTGTAAGACTAAATAGAATTGTGATAGTAAATAACTTAGGAAAAATTGGCTGAGTAAATCAACATGCTGCTAGAAACTTCTACTACTTTTGCACTACAGTAGTGGATCAGCAAAGTGCAATGCTCTGATCACATGTCGTTGTTATCACAAACTTTGAAGTGCTATATAATTGTCAAAATAGATACTATTACGTTGTAATTTATTGTAAATATAGTGATGCTTTTCAGCAGTTTGTAAACAAATAATGGGCTCTATCAGCCATGTTTAAGTCCGTTCTATCTCAATCTATGTATACCACAACATTTATGCCTTCTCAATATTCTCACTCAAGTCCTGCCCAGAAGGGCTGCATTGATTTGCTCAATAAATCAGGCTTTTCACAGACTTATATTGCTTCTCAGCTATCAAAAAATTGCTCTACCATTTCTAGATACCTCAAGAAGCAAGCACAGCATGGTCTCAAACATACTCTATCCTCAACTCTCTCAGAGCAATTTCAAAGCGTGATAAAATACTCAAATCTGGTCAGTTCTATCTCAAATTTGCGGTGGATGTCAAACAAGTCTATTGTTACTACTCTGCAAATTTCTAGATGCAAACTAGAAAAGCTCTTCTTGTAAGAGAACTTAAAAAGATATGTGGCGCCTGTCAAACCTTATCTCAGCCACCAACACATGGA